>SJYX01000584.1:1413849-1478828 GCA_006410675.1 Oreotragus oreotragus | reverse complement strand
TATGCTATCCAGGTTGGTCATAACTTTTCTTCCAAGGAGTAAGCGTCTTTTAATTTCATGGCTGCAGTCACCATCTGCAGTGATTTTGGAGCCCCAAAAAATAAATTCTGACACTGTTTCCCATCTATTTCCCATGAAGTGATGGGACCAGATGCCATGATCTTCATTTTCTGAATGTTACTTCCGTACTACTAATTTATCCCTCTCTCTTTCCCCTTTAGTAACTATAAGTTTGTTTTCTGCATCTGTGAGTCTGTTTCTGTTTTGTATACATGTTGCTTCAAATGGCAATGTTTCATTCTTTTTTATGGCAGAGTAATAGTCCACTGTGTGTGTGTGTGTGTGTGTGTATGCACACATTTATTTATACACACACACACACACTCATACTTTGTCTTAAACCAATCATCTGTTGATGGGCACTTGGGTAGTTTCTAAGACTTGGCTCTTGTAAACAGTGCTGCTATGAACATTGGCATGCATGTATCACTTTGAATTATAATTTTCTTCTTTTCAGGATATATGCCCAGTAGTAGTGTTGCTGGATCATATGGTAGCTCTATTTTTAGTTTTTAAGGAAAGTCCATACTGTTTTTCATATTGGCAGTGCCAATTTACATTGCCACCAAGAATGTAAAAGTATTCCCCATTTCCCATACTCACACCAGCATTATTATTTGTAGACTCTTTTTTTTTTTTTGGTAGACTTTTGTATCATAGCCGTTCTGACTGGTGTGAGTTGATAACCTTTTGGTGATACAGCACCAAAGACATGATTCTTGAAAGGAATAGTTTTTAAGCTGGACTTCATTAAAATGGGGTTAAAGCATCTACCTGCAATGTGGGAGACCTGGGTTTGACCCCTGGGTTGGGAAACCCCTTGAAGAAGGAAATGGCAACCCACTCCTGCACTCTTGCCTGGAAAATCCCATGGATGGAGAAGTCTGGTAAGCTACCATCCATAGGGTTGCAAAGAGTCAGACACGACTGAGCGACTTCACCTTCACTTTCATTAAAATGAAAAACTGGAAATTCTCTGACCGTTAGTGGTTAGGACTTTGAGCTTTCACTGCCAAGGGCCAGGGTTTGATCCCTGGTAAGGGAACTAAGATCCCACAAACCAAGTAGCAGTGCCAAAAAAAAAAAAAAAATTTAAACTTCTGTTCTACTAAAGTGTATGTCAAAAGAATGAGAATACAAGCCATAGACTGGGAGAAAATATTTACAAAGAACACATTTGATAAAGGACAGTCATATACAGAGAACTATATACAGAGGAAACTATACAGAGAGAAAAATATAGAGAACTCTTGAAACTGAAAACAATTAAAAAATGAACAACCTATTCAAAAATTGGGCTAAAGACCTGAACAGACATATTATCAAAGAAGATATACAGATGGTAATTAAGTTTATGAAAAGGTGTTCATCATCATATGTAATTAGGGAATTACAAATTAATTAATGAGGTTGCTGAGCCCACCTAATAGAATGGCCAAAAGCTAGAATGCTAAAAACACCAAGTGCCGGTGAGGTTATGGAACAACAGAAATTCTTCACTCATTGATGATAGAATGCAAAATGGTAGAGCCACTTATGGAAGAAAGTTTGGCAGTTATTAATAACACTAAATATACTCAACATATAATCCAGTGATTGCAATCCTGGGAATTTACTCAAAGGATTTGGAAACTTAAGTCTACACAAAAATTCACATAGAGTGTTTATAGTCGCTTTCTTCCTAATTGCCAAAACTTGGTAGCAACCAAGATGCCCTTCAGTAGGTAAATGGATAAATATCCTATGGCATGCAGACAATAGAATATTATTTAACACTAAAAAAATTAGGTATCAAGCAATGAAAAGACAGAAGAAGGCAATGGCACCCCAATCCAGTACTCTTGCCTGGAAAATCTCATGGACGGAGGAGCCTGGTAGGCTGCAGTCCATGGGGTCGCTAAGAGTCGGACACAACTGAGCGACTTCACTTTCACTTTTCACTTTCATGCATTGGAGAAGAAAATGGCAACCCACTTCAGTGTTCTTGCCTGGAGAATCTCAGGAACAGTGGAGTCTATGGGGTAGCACTGAGTCGGACACGACTGAAGCGACTTAGCAGCAGCAGCAATGAAAAGACATAGAGGAATCTTAAATGCATATTACCAAGAAAAATAGTCTATACTGTGAAAGTCCATACCCTTTGATTCTGATTGTATGACGTTCTGGAAAAGGTGAAACTATGCAGATACTATAAAGATTAGTTTTTCCAGGAATTAGGGGTAGGAAGGATGAATAGGCAAAAATGCAGAGGATTTTTAGGGGGGTGAAACTGTTCTGTAATATATTATAAAGGTAAATATATGTCATTAAACATCTGTCAAAATTCATAGAACATAAAACAGCAAGAGTAAAACCTAGGGTCAAATTGGTGATAATGATGAGTCAGTGCAAGTTCATCAACGGTAACAAATGCACCACCCCAAAAGGAAACCTCACAGTGGGAGAGGTTTTACACGTGTATTGCAACACAGCAGGCTTCCGTGTCCTTCACTGTTTCCCTGAGTTTGTACAAACTCATGTCTGTTGAGTCAGTGATGCCATCCAAGCATCTTGTCCTCTGTCAACCCCTTTTCATCCAGCCCTCAGTCTTTCCCAGCATTAGGATCTTTTCCAGTTAGTTGGCTCTTTGCATCAGGTGACCAGTGTACTGAAGCTTTAGCTTCAGCATCCGTCCTTCCAATGAATATTCAGGGTTGATTTCCTTTAGGGTTGACTGTTTTGATCTCCTTGCTGTCTAAGGGACTATCAAGAGTCTTCTCCAACATCACAGTTCAAAGGCATCAAATTTTTGGCACTCAGCCTCCTTTATGGTTCAACTCTCACATCAATTCATGCCTATTGGAAAAAACCATAGCTTTGACTATACAGACCTTTGAAGGCAAAGTGATGTCTCTACTTTTTAATATACTGTCTAGATTGGTCATAGCTTTTCTTCCAGGGGGCAAGCGTCTTATTTTCCTGGCTGCAGTCACTGTCCACAGTGATTTTGGAGCCCAGGAAAATAAAGTTACTGTTTCCACTTTTTCCCATCTGTTTGCCATGAAGTGATGGGACCAGATGCCACAATGTTAGTTTTTAAAATGTTGACTTTTAAGCCAACTATTTCACTCTCCTCTTTCACTTTCTTCAAGAGGCTCTTTAGTTCCTCTTTGCTTTCTGCCATAAGGGTGGTGTCATCTGTATATCTGAGGTTATTGATATTTCTCCCAGCAATCTTGATTCCAGCTTGAGCTTCATCCAGCCCAGCATTTCACATGATGTACTCTGCATATAAGTTAAATAAGCAGGGTGACAATATACAGCCTTGACGTACTCCTTTCCCAATTTTGAACCAATCTGTTGTTCCATGTCCAGTTCTAACTATTGCTTCTTGACCTGCACCAGATATCTCAGGAAGCAGGTAAGGTGATCTGGTATTTACAGCTCTTGAAGACTTTTCTACAGTTTGTTGTGATCCACACAGTCAAAGGTTTTGGCATAGTCAATAAAGCAGAAGTAGATGTTTTTCTGGAACTCTTTTGCTTTTTCTGAGATCCAATGGATATTGGCAATTTGATCTCTGGTTCCTCTGCCTTTCTAAATCCAGCTTTTACATCTAGAGGTTCTCAGTTCAAGTACTGCTGAAGCCTGGCTTAAAGAATTTTAAGCATAATCTTGCTAGAATGTGAAATGAGTGCAGTTGTGTGGTAATTTAAACATTCTTTGGCATTGCCTTTCTTTGGGATTGAAATGAAAACTGACCTTTTCCAGTTCTGTGGCCACTGCTGAGTTTTCCAGATTTGCTGGCCTGTTGAGTGCAGCACTTTTACAGCATCATCTTTTAGGAATTGAAATAGTTCAACTGGAATTCCGTCACCTCCACTAGCTTTGTTCATAGTACTGCTTCCGAAGGGCCACTTGACATTACACTCCAGGATATCTGTCTCTAGGTGAGTGACCGTACCACTGTGGTTATCTGGATCGTTAAGATGTATTTTGTACACTTCTTCTCTGTATTCTTGCCACCTCTTCTTACTATCTTCTGCTTCTGTTAGGTCTTTGCCCTTTTTGTCCATTATTGTGCCCATCTTTGCATGAAATACTCCCTTTGTATCTCCAGTTTTTTTGAAGAAATCTCTCTCATTGCATTGTTTTCCTCTACTTCTTTCCATTGTTCACTTAGGAAAGCTTTCTTGTTTCCTCTTGCTGTTCTCTGGAACTCCACATTCAGTTGCGTATGTTTTTCCCTTTCTCCTTGCTCTTTCGCCTCTTCTTTTCTCATCTGTTTGTGAGGCCTCTTCAGACAGCCACTTCGCCTTCTTGCATTTCTTTTTCTTGGGGATAGTTTTCATAGTGTTATGAACCTGCGTCCATAGTTCTTCAGGCTCTCTTGTCTACCAGATCTAGTCCCTTGAATTGGTTCATCACCTCCACTGTATAATCATAAGGGATTTGATTTAGGTCATACCTGAATGGTCTAGTGGTTTTCCCTCCTTTCTTCAATTTGAGCCTGAATTTTGCAATAAGGAGCTCATGATCTATGCCACAGTTGGCTCCAGGTCTTGTTTTTTGCTGACTGTATAGAATTTCTCCATTTTCAGTTGCAAAGGATATAATCAATCTGATTACATGTGTGTGCATGTGTGGTAAGTCACTTCAGTCGTGTCCAACTCTGTGCGACCCCATGGACTGTAGCCCACCGGGCTCCTCTGTCCATGGGACTCTCCAGGCAAGAATACTTGAATGGGTTGCCATTCCCTTCTCCAGGGGATCTTCCCAACCCAGGGATCGAACCCACATCTCTTACGTCTCCTACATTGGCAGGCAGCTTCTTTACAAGGGTGTAGACCAAAGTATATTACAACTCATTATTCTTTCCATTAAATTTTAGAGTGAACCAAGATCTGCTCTAAAAATATGTTTAATTTTAAAAATGTAATAAAACCTAAAAACACCATAAATTTATTAAAAGAAAACAGGCTAGGCAGTAAAAGTATCTTTTGTTTTTCTTAGTGTTTCAGTTCAAGTCCTGTCTTGACTCTAGGTTTCCAGTCTGAGGTTGAGAAAATAGCCTAATCTTCTTAATCGAGTCACAACCTTATTTCAATGAACAGTAAGTACCAGTCCTTTATATAAAAGGTGAGGGAGGGGATATGAGTTGATCAAAAGATGGCCAGTGGGCGAGATTTACTTGGCTTCGTTCAGTGCCCTTGATATATGAAAGGCTACAAGCCAAACTCATGGACCTACAGACTCCATGCCTTTTCTTGGAGTACTGAAGATGAGAATCCTGTTTGGTTTTATGTGAGGATTCCCCGCAACCCCACCCCCCCACGCTTCCCACGCTGCCCCGCCCCATCACTCCTCAGAAAATGAAGGATATCTAGCCTCCTCCTCATTTAGGAAATGAGTGCTTGTAATAGAAACTTATTTTTAGTCACCTGTTCCCCTTAGATGATTTATGTCACCTCTGACCTGCTTTCTGATAAAACATGACTTCATTCATGGCTCTGGAGATGACCTGGCATAAACCTGGAGTGTTAAGTCATTTTAATGACAGTTGGAGAGAGGATTGGATCTCCCACTGTAAGACTGTCTACTGTGAGATGCTGTAAAGCAGCTGCATTGCTAGTGAGGCCTGGTTACGTTTATCCCACTATTAGGTTCTTCAGTATTACTCATCTTTCTCAAAAGGAAAGCGGTTCTTCCAGCATGCAGACTATCTGGCTTCTAATGGCTGCTGTGTGCTTCATTGCTCAGTCGTGTCCGACTCTTTGTGACTCCGGGGACTGTAGCCCGCCAGGCTCCTCTGTCCATGGGGATTCTTCAGGCAAGAACACTGGAGTGGGTTGCCATGNTTCCAGCATGCAGACTATCTGGCTTCTAATGGCTGCTGTGTGCTTCATTGCTCAGTCGTGTCCGACTCTTTGTGACTCCGGGGACTGTAGCCCGCCAGGCTCCTCTGTCCATGGGGATTCTTCAGGCAAGAACACTGGAGTGGGTTGCCATGCCCTTCACCAGAGGATCTTCCTGACCCAGGAATTGAACCAGGGTCTCCTGCACTGCAGGTGGATTCTTTACCCGCTGAGTTCTCAGGGAAGCTCCTTGTAGTGGCTACAGAGCTGAAATAACATACCTAGACTTGGTTGCTCTTTTGTCTGTTTCCCCTTCGCTTTGTTAACTGACTCATTCTTGGAGGTTACAGTGGTTATGCTTTTCTGGTCAGCTGATGGTTGACCTTTCTTAGAAATGACACTTTCACCTCTCCAAGTATAAGAAGTTAATGCTCCAGTTTCATTGAGCATCTCATCCACTCAGTGAAGAATCAGGACCTTCAGGACTGATTCCCATGGCCTGTGACCCTGAGTCAACTTGGTGCAAAGGGCTTTTCTCAGACATCCTTCTCTAAAGGCAGGGTCAGTGACTCCTTTTTTTTATCCAAACTCTGTTTTTCTCAGTGATGATTTTAAAATGGTGATTTTTGTTCTTTCAGTATCTAAAAATGCTTCCTATATTCCAGAACCTCAGTCATTAATACATTGGGGGAAATAACATACTCTCACATTCCTGTTCTCATACTTTTAATTGGATAAAATACATTCACATGTTTTATTACTATTGAGGTTTTTTGTTTTAAAATATATAGTTTCTTTGTTTTACAAGGGAGCTACATTATACTTTGTTGTTTTAGAGCTTATATGTTATGCTGTGGTATCATGACATTCCAAAAAAAAAAAAGGTAAGTTCTGACATTTAAATATTTTCCATCATTTACCTTTCCCTGTATCATCATCACCAATAGTATTTCACATTTTTATTGATGTTGCCCTTTTATCATTCTTTATAACTCAATTCCTCCTGTTTATTCCTCTGCTTAAAAATTGCTTTCCCCAGCTACCTCCTGTCCCACTTTCATTCCTTGTTTGCCTCTATAAAATATGGTTAAAAATGAAGCCTCTACTATAAATCATTATTATTATACTCACTTGTATTTCTACCTAGAATATTTTAAAGCCCTCAAAAAGCTTCCGTTGTCCAGTCACCTCCCTAAGCTATGATCTGTGTACTCTCTGGCCAAGCCTTTTGTTACTTTCTTTATTGAAGTGTGTGTTATATGTCTCTGTCTGTGTGGGCATGGTTTGGTAAACTTTCAGTTTAGCCACAATTAATATGCTTTTAGATGAGTTTCTGTTTCTTGGGAGTTTGTTGATGATATTTACTTTGTCTTGTGATTAAACCTGTGTGACAGAGTTCTGTAGCAAAATAATGCTTTCTTACCTGCTTGCATTCTTCCATTTAGAAGAACTGGTAGCTGACAACGGGCTCTTTTAAATTTTGGTTTCTACAACACAGGGGTTGCTAGGTAACTTTAATCCCTTTCAACAAGAGAACAGTCAACAACAACAAATTTCTTCTCTCTTTAGATTGTATATTCCATCTAGAAGATCTACCAAATAAATAATGACTTAAAACATTTTTTTAAATGCGCAGTTCTATATAGACTGCCTTCTACATCTTTGGAACATGGCATCAAATATTTTTAAATTAAACTGCCGTTTCTTCAACATTATGATGTGCTTATTCTTAAGAAATTCACTTCTAAGCAACATTTGCCATCTCCAGGAAATGTATGAAAATCCAGTTTAATTTGAAAATAGTAATTTTATGACAATATATCAAAATTTTGTTATTAAAATATCTATTTGGATTTCTCATTTACTTATATGACTCTCCAGTGTTAAATGTGGTACAGCTGTTCATACTAAACATTTTGTTTATTTAGGGGGGAAATGTACTTAAGTTCTGTCATCCTGGTCATTACTTGAAAGTTTAACCTCATATTCTAAATTTTAAATAATTTCAATCTCACAAAGCATACAATTTTTACATAAAAATTTTAAAAATTAAAAAAAAAAACCTTTTATCTTTAAGTTTTCATGTCTTCTATCAGATTTCCCCCATGATGTTTCTTTCTAGCTACTGCCAAAGTTAATAGTCACATTTTCCCCAGTAACAAGTAGTAAATTTGCGAAGACTTTAAAAATTGTTTTATTGGAGCATAGTTGATTTACAATATTGTGATTTGCAAAGATTTTAGGAATTGCTTAAAGCCTGTATTAAAAAATCCTTTATTTAAGAATCATTCAAATAGCTAGAGCTGATATGTAGCAGGTATACATGAGTGGGGCTGTGCTGAAGGTTGCTGAAATATTTCCAAGATGGTGAGGGAATTCTACTGCTCTAGGACGCCTTGCCGCCTCCTCCATGACTCCCTGATCTTCCCCACAGTCCGGTAGCTAAAACAGGTGGTCTCTTGGACCTTCCTCCAGCACTATGACCCATACTTTGACACGCTAGCTGTTAAATGTTTTTATTATCACTCATGTGGATAGTGAGAGAATCATCATTTACATGTTTTGGTGTTTTTAAGAGTACCTTATGATAGAAGTACTTTATGTCATGTTCATAGCATTTCTAATTTTGTAAAGTGCATAATTTGCTTTTAATAATCCAAGTAAATAAAACCATGGTCTCATTACTTTGAAAGATCTGCTTTATTACTTTATAATACGAAATTACCAAATCTAAAGGAAGAGACTATATCAATACATTGTGAAATAATTTAGGGGAAATCAGTAAGCATTGTGATTATCAGTTTACAGTTACCTGTTATGTGAGGATTATTCAGTACAAAGTTTTAATATTTAGTATATCAAGGTGGCTGTTGTTCACTTACTAACTTGTGTCTGACTCTTGTGACCCCATGGACTGCAGCATGCCAAGCTTCCCTATCCTTCACCATCTCCCTGAGTTTGCTCAAACTCATGTGAAGTAAAATTATATTGATTATTCTAATTATTCTAATTTCCTATCAGTATAATTTTGTCCTGGCTTTACATCTTATTCATTGTGTAATACTTCTTTTTTTTTAAACAGGTATTTGTAATATCTGTATCAAATTAGACTGTATTTAAGTCATAGAAATATAACACCTTAAACCTGATTTGGAACAGAGATAAAACAATTCAACATTTTATAGACTTCTCAAAGCTCAATTTCCTTAAGTGATTGGCCTCAGATCATGAAGTTATAGCGAATTAGTGGCAGAATTAAAACAGAGGTGGATTTATACTTTGCTTATCTTTTCTACCTGCCTACTTCCTTAGTTTGCTTATGGGTCTACGAGAGTAATGGGTGAGAAATGTCTTCTGAGATTCAGCTCAAAGCCTTGCTCCTAATAGCAATATTGTTCTGCAGTCAGCCATAGAAATTTAGTCACCAAGATCTAAAGTTCCTTGTGTGGAGAAAAAGGAACACATGAACCATAAAAAAGTCAGTGTACATATTTTTCTCCACCTCTTTCATCTTCTCTGCCCCTTTTTTTCCCTCCACTACATACAGTTCCTAGAAGGGATCCCCAAAATGCTTAGACGTTGTGAATGGCAGCTGTGTTATAGAGAATTACAGAGACTTGTGTTTCCTATTCTAGTGGATGAATGTTTTCTATTTTAGTGGCTTTTCAGAGTTAGAAAAAAATGGCCACACCTCCATCGGTTTATGTAAATAATAGCCCAGTCTCTGACCAAAGAGGTCAAGTGTTAGCAAGTGTCAGAGTGTCATAGAAATGTTTGCATTTAGGATGCAAGAAATTATCTACGCTTGTTCTGCTTAGTTTTTACTCAATATTTTTTTTTTAATGTGGGTTTTTCATCTCGGTGTCTCAAAATATCTATTCCCTCATAACTTTTGTTTGCGTGTTTGTTTTTGGAAGGTGTATATGTTGATAATCTATACACAACACCAACACCAAATGAATTTATACCTGCAACAAATTGGGACATGGTACCTAATTTTTTTGTGCAATAGAAATACTAAGTCAAACAGTTTATAACTGCTGCCTAATGTTTCAGCTTTGTTTGGCAATTTTAGTTCTATAAAGACTGTTCATTAGGAACAGTCTTGTTTGGTGTATATATGTATACTTTTATCTTAATGGAATTTGTTCTGTAAATGCTTACTGAATTTTTCCTTGGAGTTACTACTTTGGGTTAGGAAGAGTAAGGAGTAAATATACATGAGGACTTCCTTTAGTTTTCTTCTTAGAGCTTTAACTGCTGTAGTGAATTTTTTTTTTTAAGCTTTAANTTTAGATTGTATATTCCATCTAGAAGATCTACCAAATAAATAATGACTTAAAACATTTTTTTAAATGCGCAGTTCTATATAGACTGCCTTCTACATCTTTGGAACATGGCATCAAATATTTTTAAATTAAACTGCCGTTTCTTCAACATTATGATGTGCTTATTCTTAAGAAATTCACTTCTAAGCAACATTTGCCATCTCCAGGAAATGTATGAAAATCCAGTTTAATTTGAAAATAGTAATTTTATGACAATATATCAAAATTTTGTTATTAAAATATCTATTTGGATTTCTCATTTACTTATATGACTCTCCAGTGTTAAATGTGGTACAGCTGTTCATACTAAACATTTTGTTTATTTAGGGGGGAAATGTACTTAAGTTCTGTCATCCTGGTCATTACTTGAAAGTTTAACCTCATATTCTAAATTTTAAATAATTTCAATCTCACAAAGCATACAATTTTTACATAAAAATTTTAAAAATTAAAAAAAAAAACCTTTTATCTTTAAGTTTTCATGTCTTCTATCAGATTTCCCCCATGATGTTTCTTTCTAGCTACTGCCAAAGTTAATAGTCACATTTTCCCCAGTAACAAGTAGTAAATTTGCGAAGACTTTAAAAATTGTTTTATTGGAGCATAGTTGATTTACAATATTGTGATTTGCAAAGATTTTAGGAATTGCTTAAAGCCTGTATTAAAAAATCCTTTATTTAAGAATCATTCAAATAGCTAGAGCTGATATGTAGCAGGTATACATGAGTGGGGCTGTGCTGAAGGTTGCTGAAATATTTCCAAGATGGTGAGGGAATTCTACTGCTCTAGGACGCCTTGCCGCCTCCTCCATGACTCCCTGATCTTCCCCACAGTCCGGTAGCTAAAACAGGTGGTCTCTTGGACCTTCCTCCAGCACTATGACCCATACTTTGACACGCTAGCTGTTAAATGTTTTTATTATCACTCATGTGGATAGTGAGAGAATCATCATTTACATGTTTTGGTGTTTTTAAGAGTACCTTATGATAGAAGTACTTTATGTCATGTTCATAGCATTTCTAATTTTGTAAAGTGCATAATTTGCTTTTAATAATCCAAGTAAATAAAACCATGGTCTCATTACTTTGAAAGATCTGCTTTATTACTTTATAATATGAAATTACCAAATCTAAAGGAAGAGACTATATCAATACATTGTGAAATAATTTAGGGGAAATCAGTAAGCATTGTGATTATCAGTTTACAGTTACCTGTTATGTGAGGATTATTCAGTACAAAGTTTTAATATTTAGTATATCAAGGTGGCTGTTGTTCACTTACTAACTTGTGTCTGACTCTTGTGACCCCATGGACTGCAGCATGCCAAGCTTCCCTATCCTTCACCATCTCCCTGAGTTTGCTCAAACTCATGTGAAGTAAAATTATATTGATTATTCTAATTATTCTAATTTCCTATCAGTATAATTTTGTCCTGGCTTTACATCTTATTCATTGTGTAATACTTCTTTTTTTTTAAACAGGTATTTGTAATATCTGTATCAAATTAGACTGTATTTAAGTCATAGAATCATAACACCTTAAACCTGATTTGGAAGAGAGATAAAACAATTCAACATTTTATAGACTTCTCAAAGCTCAATTTCCTTAAGTGATTGGCCTCAGATCATGAAGTTATAGCGAATTAGTGGCAGAATTAAAACAGAGATGGATTTATACTTTGCTTATCTTTTCTACCTGCCTACTTCCTTAGTTTGCTTATGGGTCTATGAGAGTAATGGGTGAGAAATGTCTTCTGAGATTCAGCTCAAAGCCTTGCTCCTAATAGCAATATTGTTCTGCAGTCAGCCATAGAAATTTAGTCACCAAGATCTAAAGTTCCTTGTGTGGAGAAAAACGAACACATGAACCATAAAAAAGTCAGTGTACATATTTTTCTCCACCTCTTTCATCTTCTCTGCCCCTTTTTTTCCCTCCACTACATACAGTTCCTAGAAGGGATCCCCAAAATGCTTAGACGTTGTGAATGGCAGCTGTGTTATAGAGAATTACAGAGACTTGTGTTTCCTATTCTAGTGGATGAATGTTTTCTATTTTAGTGGCTTTTCAGAGTTAGAAAAAAATGGCCACACCTCCATCGGTTTATGTAAATAATAGCCCGGTCTCTGACCAAAGAGGTCAAGTGTTAGCAAGTGTCAGAGTGTCATAGAAATGTTTGCATTTAGGATGCAAGAAATTATCTACGCTTGTTCTGCTTAGTTTTTACTCAATATTTTTTTTTTAATGTGGGTTTTTCATCTCGGTGTCTCAAAATATCTATTCCCTCATAACTTTTGTTTGCGTGTTTGTTTTTGGAAGGTGTATATGTTGATAATCTATACACAACACCAACACCAAATGAATTTATACCTGCAACAAATTGGGACATGGTACCTAATTTTTTTGTGCAATAGAAATACTAAGTCAAACAGTTTATAACTGCTGCCTAATGTTTCAGCTTTGTTTGGCAATTTTAGTTCTATAAAGACTGTTCATTAGGAACAGTCTTGTTTGGTGTATATATGTATACTTTTATCTTAATGGAATTTGTTCTGTAAATGCTTACTGAATTTTTCCTTGGAGTTACTACTTTGGGTTAGGAAGAGTAAGGAGTAAATATACATGAGGACTTCCTTTAGTTTTCTTCTTAGAGCTTTAACTGCTGTAGTGAATTTTTTTTTTTTTTAAGCTTTAATAGAACAAACATTGCTGCCAAGGAGCTGACATTCTGAAATAGCACTTCCCTTTGGGCACCTTGCAGTGGGGATCATTTCCTTGCAGACAGAAAGGGAGGGAGCCTGAGCCCAGGCTTGTTGGGGTGGGGGAGGGGGAGAAGGGAGAGGAAAGAGGGAGGAGACCTGAGTCCTGGGGATATCCTGCTGAGGTCAGTAACCTGCTGTTCAGTGGACGTCCAGTCTGACCCCTTTTAGACCTGGAGAAGGCTCACGTCCAGCAGGGAGGCGGCCCAGGCAGCATGACAACAGGAAGGAAACACCTATGTTTGGGAAACTTTGTAGAGACAGGCAGTAAAGGTGGCTGAGTAGCACAAAGGGGGAAGGAAGGACTAGGTCCAGCAGCATGAACATAGTGCCCTGATTGCAGTAGAAATATTTATCTGATGATTTGATCAGTGAAATATCTGTTTTTTGGAAGGAGAATGAATATGAGACTGCAAAGAAAGATTTCTGTATACAGTGCATAGTGTACATCGATGCGTACATCCTAATAGTTTGTAAAGAAGAGTTTGGTTCTGCTTTTGAAGGAAAGTGTCTGCTACTCGTATTTGAAGTACAGAGTAACTTACCTTTCACCGAAAAGAATTCTGTTCTTCCCTGAATCTCCTATAAGCTGTTGGAGGCCTGCCACCTACAAAGTGTGTGCTAACGGACATGACTGACAGTATTTGAAGATTCAATGACTAAGAATGCAATCAGTAAATCTTAGCTGTTTTCATTGTCAGTTATTTTTTTCATCTACACTCTGGAGAAGATTGCAAAAGGATATTATCCTTTTGAAACAGTGAATAGTTGATGAAGATAAAATAGCAGAATAAGCTTCAATCTAAGGAGACAAAAGAAAAATCTGTCTCGGAACCACATTATCCTTAGAAAGATAGTGGTTTTGACTGTGAGATTTATTTCATTCAGTTGAAAATATGGATGGGAGTGAGAAAATTTCAATGTGCTCTTGGTTTGTGGCGGGTGGGGGCAGGAGGCAGTGTTACCTTGATTTCTGTCTGGTTGCAGTTACCCTTCATGTTTATTCTGTTTAGCCTTCTAAATGATTTTTGTTTTCTTTATAATCTCAGTATATCAGATCAGAGGGAAAACTCAATATAAGCAGATTGATATTGTTTTACATTGGCTTTGAGAGTATTTACCATAGCATCCTAAATAGTGTTATTAAGGTTCTCTTTCAAACCCTGTACCCAAGCATATGAGTCATCACTGTAATGATTCCTGAATGATATCATGTTGGAGACGTTCCAAGACTGAACACAGCCGAGACCATTGGTCAGTGAAGAACTGTGCTCTGCCAGGAGCTTGTGGCCTCTTACAGGTGTACATTCTATTTATTGGGACAGCCTCTTTCTATAAAGGACCTTTTTGGGGCATAGAAAATTGGAACTTCATGGGCTCTTTGATGATTTGCCAGCTTGGTTCCCAGTGAGTCAGATAACTGCTCATGGTGACATGCATTTCTCTAGGCCCCCCATCTTGGGCTGGTCTTTAGGGAGCAGCCTCACTCAGCCCGCTCACACCATTCTGAGCCAAGGACATTGCTGTCCTGAATGCCTTAGAGTATAGATAAAAATCTTACACCAGTTACATTCTGATAAAACTCTGAGTTTACTCTGAGAATGCATTAGAATGCATTTAGGTTTTACATTACGATTTTAAACAGAAAACAGCAAGGCAAGTGCTTCCTTCCTTCCTCAATATTTGGTCCATAAGTTGCTAAACACAGCCTTAGGAATCTAAGGATATACAGACAAAGACCCTCTTCTTACCCTGTTTCTTTGACCTTTTCTAAAATGACAAAATATCTCAATGTTTCCAACCCTAACCTCCTGAACTGTACTTGTCTGATAATAATTATTTGTAATACATGGATTCCTCAAATATGTCATGTCAGAAGTTTATTTTGTCATTTCAATTTCCTTTATAGAATTTTTTTTTCCGATTAATACCATCATTCTTCCAGGCAACCAAACTCAAAGCTTTATTGCTATAATTGAGTCTTTCTTCCTACATCTACAGTGTTACTAATATCCACCCATTTCTCAATCAGTAATATTTCCCTCCTTTATCATTTTATTTCATTTTCTCTGCCACCCTTCTGTTCAGACTTATCACTTTACATCTGAACTATGGCAACAAGCCAATATCTTTTTTTTTTAAGTTTTATTTATTTGTCTGTTTTTGGCTGTGCTGGGTCTCCATCTGTGTGGACTTTTCTCTAACTGCAGCAAGCAGGAGCTACTCTCTAGCTGCAGTGCATGGGGTTCTCATTGAGAACAGGCTCTGGGCTGCGTGGCCTTCGGTACTTGCAACTCCTAGGCTCTAGAGCACAGGCTCAGTAGCTGTGGTGGACGGGCTTAGCTGCTCCAAAGCATGGGGCATCTTCGTGGACCAGGGATTGACCTGCGTCTCCTGTACTGACAGATGGATTCTTTACCACTGAGCCACTTGGGGAAGCCCCAAGCCTCTGCGTCTTCCCCTGCATCACATTCACTAGGATGGCTTTAAACAAAAAAGACAGACAGTAACAAGTGTTCGTGAGGGTGTGGAAGAATTGGAACCCTCATATCCTTGCTGACAGGAGTGTAAAATGGCAGAGACTTTGTAAAAAACAGTTTGGTAGCTCCTCAAAAGGTTACATGTAAAATTATCTTATGACCTAGCAATTTCACTCCTAGGAATTCTACTCTCAAGAGAAATGAAAACTTAGAAACAGTGAACAAACATGTTTAAGTTCAGTTCAGTTCAGTCGCTCAGTCGTGTCCGACTCTTTGCGACCCCATGAATCGCAGCACGCCAGGCCTCCCTGTCCATCACCATCTCCCGGAGTTCACTCAGACTCACGTCCATCGAGTCCCTGATGACATCCAGCCATCTCATCCTCCGTCATCTTCTCCTCCTGCCCCCAATCCCTCCCAGCATCAGAGTCTTTAGAGCCGTATTATTCACAATAGCCTAAAGGTGGAAGCAATCTGTGTCTATCAACAGATAAATAGAAAAAGAGAATGTGGTATATGCATATAATGGAATACTCTTCTGCCTTAAGAATGAAGGAAATTCTGATATGTTATACCATGGATGAATCTTCAAGACGTTATGCGAGATAAAATAAACCAGTCACAAAAGGACAAATATGATTCTGCTTATATGAAGTACCTAGAATAGTCAAATTCATAGACAAAAAGTAGAATTATGTGCTTTAAAATGATGACTTCTATGGTATGTGAATTACATCTTAATTTTTAATTGAGACATGACAGTCTTAATACATTGACTTTTATGATGCCGTGTTGCTGAAGAAACAGCATGCCTCAGTCTCAGCTTAGTACTTCTGGCTATGTAATGGAGAAAAGTAAGTGACCTCCCTTCTGACTCTGTAAAATAGGGATAAGAGTAACTGCCTTTCCAGATGTTTATGTTAAATGAGTTAACATATCTAGTTACTTCTGGCATCACTAAGAACCTAGTAAATTTACTAAGACCTCTTGGGACGTGAGCCTTCAACAGCTTCCAGTACTATTTCAGATACTATTTCCAGATATTCTGGAAAGTGGTCCAATTCCTTTGCCATTTTACCAGTACTCTGTATTCTGGCTCAAAATTGCCTCTCCAGATTCTCCTAAGGCTATTTTATAGAAACCCTCCCTTCAGAATGGGCTTTTTGTAGTCCCCCTAAAGTTGCTTTGCATATTCTTGCAACTGTGTCTTTTCTTGAAAACAATGCTCTCTCCCTGTTGCTCTCTCACTGAGTTTCATCCTGCCTTAAAACTCAGAAGAAGCCTATCCTCATGCATTAAACTTTCCCTCTCATTTCAGTACATGGATATCTCTCATTTTTGTAGCACCCATGATTTTCACTACATCTTTGATCAGTGAAGCCTTACTTTGGTTATATTTTTTTAAGTATTTATCTTATCATGGGATCTTTTGAAAGTATGTATCGAGCTAAATTAAAGCCCCTGAGCACTGGGTTACGTGTTGTAATTCTTTACCTTTTCCACAGCACTTAGAACACTGCCTTGATGTGGTGTATCTGGGATAAACATCTGCTATAGGTGAGTTAAGCTAGTGCTACATCTCAACAAGTACAGGGACTTAAACTAATGATTCTCTATTTTGGCTGCACCTAAGAAACACCTGGGGAATAAGGTTTCCTTTTTAGGCCAACAGATCAGAACCTCTGAGTGTCAGGCCTCAGCTTTATACGCAGGTGATAGTTATAACAAGATTGAGAACTGTTGGCTTCAACCAGTGAAATAATAGAAGCCAGTGGGTCTCAGACTTCATTGATAGTCACAGTTAAGATGTGATGATCAGACTGACATGGGCAGAGATGCTTTGGGTAGTGTGCAAACTGCTCTGCAAATATTAGACAAATATTATGGTGCCGTTGAGACTTTGATGGCCTTGAGAAAGAGCCTTAAACCCCGAAATTTTTAAGAGCCAACGGCACAGTGGGGAAATACCTAATTATAGGCATCTAAAGCCTCTACACTCTGCATCAGAGCTTTCACGCCAGATGTGCATGCCTAGTTCCTTTTAGCTCTTAAAAATATTTAAACTCCTCATCTTTTCCAGGCTGGCCACCATTCAGCAGCAGACCCTCTCAAGACTGTCCACTTGCCTTTGCTCCTGGTTGAGTTACCTCACATGGAAGCAGGAGATGGGCTCAGCGGCAGCCAGCAGGCCATGATCCAGGAGGTGCAGTGAGGGATAAAGCTGCTGGTAAGGCATGGCGACAGTGATGCTAGTTTGCAAGTATGTTTATTCTCACTTGAATGGTCAACCTCTCATCCAGTCTCCAGCTCTGTACGCTCTCAAATGCCTCTATTATCTATGCTTACGGCGCATGGCTTAGATGTTAAGGTCTGTGAATCCCCTAAAGTTGTGTGCTGACTTTTAAATGTATACATTTTTTTTTTTTTTTCTTCTGGAGAAAGGAAGGTTTTCATCAGATTTTTAATGTCTGATATCTTAATAAAAGAGAAATAAGAACCATTCAAATACAGTAAGCACAGAGAATGTTCCTGTCTTTAACCACTTGTTACAGTATTTCTTTTCTCCATTCTTACCTCACCTCTGGCTACTTTGTCTCAATCTTGTTGAGGACCAGAATAATGCTATTTTATGGTTATTTACTGGTCTAAAAGTGAGCATCTCTTGAGCCTAGGCAGCTGGGCTTCATGACAGTTTGGCTTCATAGACCTAGCTGAGAACTAAAGTTTAGAATGACAGATGTCAGAAGAGTCTATCTGATTTTCACATGATTTTTTCTGAAAAATGCAAATAGAGGTACGAACAAAGAGAAAGACACCCTTTTCATTATGTTCTTATAGTTGATCTTAATAAAGATCAATTAATTTTGTTAATGAGCATCCAACCTAAAAGTTTTGTTGCAGTTTTTTTTTTTTTAATCAGATCACTATCTTTTATATAGGCATACAGAAGGAGGGAGCTGATTTATTTTCTCCCCAAAACATTCAAGATAAATGTTCTCAGTTGCTGGGTCGTATCTGACTCTTTGGCACCCCATGGACTGTAGCCTGCCAGATTCCTCTGTCTAAGGGGATTC
This sequence comes from Oreotragus oreotragus, assembly GCA_006410675.1. NCBI lineage: Eukaryota > Metazoa > Chordata > Mammalia > Artiodactyla > Bovidae > Oreotragus > Oreotragus oreotragus. Next base: position 1,460,296 of record SJYX01000584.1, on the reverse strand, counting down.
TCCAGTCAAGAATACTAGAGTGGGTTGCCATGCCCTCCTCCAGGATATTTTTCCATCCCAGGGATCAAACCCAGGGCTCCTGCATTGCGGGCAGATTTTTTTGCCATCTTAGCCACCAGTGAAGCCCATGAATACCAGAGGGGGTAGCCTATTCGTTCTCCAGGGGATCTTCCCAACCTAGGAAACAAACCAGGGTCTCCTGCATTGCAGGCGGTTTCTTTACCAGCTGAACTACCAGGGACGCCCTTAAGATGAATAGTAGCATAAATTCTACTGTATATACCTTTGCTTGTTTAAATTGTAGATGCATTGTAGGAGAGGAAGTACAGGTTAGCTAGAGAAAGGGAGGAATGAGTTTTTTTTTTTTTCCATCTATAATTCTTTAGCAGGTAATTCTGCTTTAGTTTCACTGAGTCTTGTTTATGCATTCAGCATAGTAAATCTTCTAAAAAGCCTGGGTAGCTTAATCTCTGCCCTCATTACAGATGCCTCAGGATATAAGTATCCACTCTGCCACTTGATACTTCTTAAAGACTGACCTGGTGCTGAGAAATCCTTTCCAACGTGTCCTGGGTTAAACTCCCATGATTCCTGGATATCGCCATTTTCAAGACATAGGGCAAGTGCATCTGCCTAGATTACCTCTCTGCCCCAGGAGTTTTAAGTCACCATGTAAGGGGAAGATAACTCAGCACAGTGGTAACTCTCAGAATGAAAATTTTCCCCTTGCATGCTAATGTTTTTAGAGTAATCATTGTCACTGAAAATAGACTTCCTCTTTCCCCTCTCATACTGGAAAATCTTAGGTGATTATGAATAAAGTGTTCTTTGCTTTTCCCCTCCTCCCTGAGTGAACGCTTTGCCCCTCACTGTGGGGACTGTGGCTGTTCTTTCTGTGTTTGCCTTTAACATGAGAACTGAGACGTACATTAAGAAAATTTTTATCTCAAGTCATAACATTAGTCAGAAGATTTTCTCTTCTTGGAGATGACGGGTGGATAAGTAAGGAAGACAAAAGTTTAGGGGAAAGCATAAGAGAAATTACTAACAAGAAAAGAGGACAGGGATTTCCCTGGTGGTCCAGTGGCTAAGACTCCATGCTCTCAATGCAGACGACCTGGGTTCCATCCCTGGTCAGGGAATCAGATCTCACGTGCTGCAGCTAGACCCAGTGCAGCCAAATAAATAAATATTTTTTTAAAAAAAGAAAAGAGGACAGATTAAAATATTAGCTGTTATTATATATATTTTTTTAATTTCAAGTCACTCCTGAAGGAGTCCTTCTTTCATATCCAAAAAGAATCTAAATTTGCATTTAGTTTTTTTTACAGCTTGGTAAGCTCAGCCTAGGACTTATTTTCAATAGTAAATAAGCTGGGGCTTATTTTTAGTAATGTTGATTAGCTGTGTGTTCCATGGGAAAGTTATTTAACCTCTTTAAGCCTTGTTTTATTTGGCAAGGAGGAAAATAGGTCAGAGTTAAATAATAATAGAATTGTGTAATGTTATATGGATAATATGTTCAGGGCCTGGCACATAGTAAGTTCCCAATTGTATAGTAGCATTTTTTTTCATTATTATTAATCACCATTACTAATGTTGCTTTTAGTTTTTTTTAATAATGAATTCATTCAAAAAGTGTTTCTTGACCACCTATCAAATACCAGGTACTCTTTAGGAAGGGACATATTAATGAGCAAAACAGACAAAAGTCTTTCCTTGTTTATAGAGTGGGAGCCAGACATAAATACAAATGCATACTATATAGAATATCAGGGAATACTAAGCATAAGCATTTTGTCAGAAGAAGGAAATTGGAGGCATAGTGAGTTAGTAATTGAAGTCAGAGTAGTCAGAAAAGACATCAGGATAAAATTACTTGTTGAGTAAAAAACATGAGAAAGGAATACGCTCATACCATGAAGTTACATGGGGGCAGAGTATTCCAGTGGAGGGGAAATACCACAAAGCCCCGAGAGCAGGTTTTTTTTTCGGAGTGATTCAAAGAGAATCAGAACATCATGTACAGCTTCTTCATGCATCACCAATAAACATTTGCCCAGGTACCCAAGTGAACGATGCAGATAAGAACTTTGGGAGTTCGGAGAACGGCAAGGTACATCTAGACTGAACCAGATAGAGAAGACTTCATGAAGGGAGGTGCTGGTCTGGATCTCGGAGGCGAGAAGAATTTGGATAGTTGGCAAAAGGGTACAAACCTTCAGTTACAAGATGAATAAAATCTGAGGAGCTAATATATAATGTAGTGACTATAGTTGACAATGCTGTATTCTGTAATTAAAATTTGCTAAGAAAGTACAACTTAAACGTTCTCACCAAAAAAAAAAAAAAACCAAGAATCTAAACATCAGGTGATGGTGGTGGGAATTAAATGGATGGGGGAAATTCTTTCACAGCATCTATGTCAAATCATCATATTGTATACTTTATGTATTTTAGTTTTATTTGTCATTCATACCTCAATGAAGCTTAAATAAAAACTCCAAAGTAAAAGTTCTAGTTAAAATTACTTTTGTACAGTTCACAGTCATACAGCCTCACATCATCAGCCACAAAACAAAACAGTAAGGAATGACATCCCAGTGGACTGAAGTAAATGAGAAATAGCATGAGGTGGAATAAAATTAGGATGTTGGCTTTGCAGGCAGGGGTGCACTAGGAAAAAGGAAGAGGCATACAACTTTTCACAGAGTTGGCAAGTAGTGGGTGGGAAGATGGCAAGATCAGTGAGGTCAATTTTTGTAAAAACTCTTAAGGGCAGTTTAAAGATTATTCCCTGCTCTCATATAAATATTGAGGAACAGCCGAAGCAGATAAGTAGCATGGTAAATTCAGGTCTTTGGTGATATTATTATAAGTAGTCTAGAAGAGTGAGGGAGATGAAGGAAGTGGTTGCAGTCATTGAGTGAGGTTGAAAACATGAATTATGGTAAGAGATGAGACAGAAAAGGGAAGATAGTTTCGATATATTTTAAAGAAAAACGATTTAACTGCTTAATTGCACACAAGAGATTAAGAAGAAATGTTTTCGAATTTTAAATTGACCAATGAAGTGTGGCCACTATAGGAAATTATAGGAAACAGGGTACCCAGAGGTGACGTGTGGCTTCCCTAAGTCCATGCCACTAGTTGTTGGCAGAACCCAGACTAGCTCCATGTCTCCATAGTGACAGCTCCTGCCTCTGCTCCCTGTGCCTTCTGTAGGAAATATTAGTGATTTGTATTTTGCCAGATTGCTTATGGAGAACAGAGTTAGAATGTTTGGGTTTGCCTATTCACACTGTCTTATAGCCACTTTTTCTAATTAATGTGGACATTTTTTAATTTAATCTCACATGAAGCAGATCTACGTTGCTTAGAAAGGGTCAAAGAAGCATTGGTAAAACTAGACGAGGCTCATCATATATGCTTAGATTCTCCCACCTGTGCTGATTATTGTTTCCTGATTTAAGACGTCATCTTTCTGTCTTTCCAGTAGTTTGGGATGGAACAGTTATTTCTATCGTTGTACCTTTTTTCAGTTTATTTTTCTAAAGAAGAATGCCTTTTCTCATCCTAAATATAAATCACCACCCATATTTTTTAAATGAACACTTCATACGTCCCTTCCTTATAGATCAGTCTTATAAACTGAAATTCATTGTCGTTGTTCTGACAGACCTGATCGATGTATCCTTTGAACCATAAGACTTTAAACAAAAAAAAGACCCTAGAGATCGCCCAATGCAGTGCTTTTCAAACTGCACCCTTCAAACTATTATTTTGCTACCCATCTATTTGTTATTAAATATGTTCTTACTTTTAATGAAATGTAACTTTCTAACAAAGGAGCAGAAATGTACTTAAAAGAGAAAATTTCAGTTTTCTATTCACAATATTGCTACATGTCTTTCTTTATACATTCCTTTTCTTTCTCCATTATACATGCACATTATAATACAAGTCATGATTGAACCATATGAAAGCAAAATCTTCATTATCTGTGGTGTCTTGTCGTATATTCGTATAATGCCCAGTTTGGTCTCATAGACTCTATGTCCCAAGAGAGTGAATTCCGGAAGACATGGGTTTCTGCTGAGAACTTTGGCAGTCCCTGAATTCACAAATAGCGCTGTAACACCTTGGACATCAGTGCCTGTCCATGAATGACACGTACTGTGAGTTTGGAACGAGTCAGCCCTGCTAAAAGAGACTGCACCCTATGAAAGTTATTTTCACCATTCTTGTATTTCAGTTTCCCTATCCAAAGGTGAAGTATCAGCTGCCTCTATTGATCTCATAGGATATTTTAAGCATAAATGAAAGAGTCTTTGGTGAAAACTCTTTGTATTCTGAAAGAAAGTTGCAATGCAACTAAAGACAATGGAAATGTTTACCTGTCTTTACAGATGTTAATCTAACGAAACCTTCTCCTCAAAGTGTGAAATTAATTTATCTTGGCTTTTTTAATGTTGAGAAGATGGAGAGAGCAAGTAACAGGTTTCTGAGAATCTGTGATCACATAGTTAACGGCGTGTGTGTCTACAGTGTGTCTTCCCAGGCGGCACTAATGGTAAAAAGCCCGCCTGCCAATACTGGAGACATAAGAGATGTGGGCTCGATCCCTGGGTTGGGAAGATCCCCTGGACTAGGAAATGGCAACCCACTCCAGTATTCTTACCTCAAGAATCCATGGACAGAGGAACCTGGTGGGCTACAGTCCATGGGGTCACAAAGAGTCAGATACAACTGAAGCAACTTAGCATGCACTCATGTAATTTTCAACCAAGAACACATACAGTCCTTTGAATGTTAGTGGTGGAGTTGAGAGAACTTAAAAATGCAAAACAAAACCAACCAACCAACCAACCAAGAAAATACCTTGACCATCTTTTTCAGATCTTGAATCCCTCTCACATGCACATGTACACACACATCTTTCCTGAAATCCTTCTCGTCATCTTGCTTCTTACTCCACTGAGAACAGGGCACTTGTTAGGCAGGAATGGCTACCACTTTCTTTTCCACTCACACCCACAAATCCAGTTTGTCCACATCTCTCTGCTCATTCTTACCACTCTTAATTTCCTTTTTCCATGAATTAATCATTTCCTAATTGTTCCCTCTGATTCTTTTCTTCCACTCCCCCTCCCCACCCCCCGCTGGTCAATTTAAAGTACTTTAGTGTGCTCTTTCTTAAATGCAGATATAAGTAGGTATTGTTGTTGTTTAAACTTTGCAATCCCCATGGACTGTAGCCCGCCAGGCTCCTCTGTCCATATTATTTTCCAGGCAAGAGTACTGGAGTGGGCTGCCATTTCCTTCTCCAGGATATCTTCCTGATCCAGGGATCAAACTCACATCTCCTGCACTGGCAGGCAGATTCGTTACCTCTGAGCCACCAGGAAGCCTATAAGCATGTATACTCCTTCTTACTACCCTTTGGTAGATGTCTGTTGGCCCCTCCCTACACACCTGCCTTTCAAAGTTATTACAGTTTAAATGAAGTTCATTTGCTAAGTGCAGAAAGGGGTACAATGTGGGGACTTGTAGGGCCACCTACCTACCCTCTTTTCAGCCAGTGTGGCCCTGAATCTAAAGAGCTCAGCTTGGAAAACCACTGGCCTATAAGAAGTAGATCAAACTCTGTGTTTGATATTCCTTATCCAGCTCTTGGTTACTCTTCAGCCTCCTGTCGCCATATTGCCTGTCTCTCGGATTATGTGGTATAATTATTCCTAACTATAGGTCTTAAACATAACACACTATTTCACACATTCAAGTTTTCAGGCTTGTTGTTCCTCTCCTGGTTAACTGTTCTTTTCCCATAAAGCCTCAGCTCAGATTCTTATCAGCACATCCTCATATTTGGGGCACTTCTTGTCCCTCAAACGTCACACTTACTGTAGTCCTGTGTGCCTGTCTTCTCTGAAATCCTTAGGACGGGGGCTGTCTTATCTTCCATGCCTGACATTTTGTACAGTGTTTGGTTACATAGTAGGCACTTAATCACACTCTTCAGAAGTAAGAATTCACTTTGTGATCATAGCNCTGCCTCTATTGATCTCATAGGATATTTTAAGCATAAATGAAAGAGTCTTTGGTGAAAACTCTTTGTATTCTGAAAGAAAGTTGCAATGCAACTAAAGACAATGGAAATGTTTACCTGTCTTTACAGATGTTAATCTAACGAAACCTTCTCCTCAAAGTGTGAAATTAATTTATCTTGGCTTTTTTAATGTTGAGAAGATGGAGAGAGCAAGTAACAGGTTTCTGAGAATCTGTGATCACATAGTTAACGGCGTGTGTGTCTACAGTGTGTCTTCCCAGGCGGCACTAATGGTAAAAAGCCCGCCTGCCAATACCGGAGACATAAGAGATGTGGGCTCGATCCCTGGGTTGGGAAGATCCCCTGGACTAGGAAATGGCAACCCACTCCAGTATTCTTACCTGAAGAATCCATGGACAGAGGAACCTGGTGGGCTACAGTCCATGGGGTCACAAAGAGTCAGATACAACTGAAGCAACTTAGCATGCACTCATGTAATTTTCAACCAAGAACACATACAGTCCTTTGAATGTTAGTGGTGGAGTTGAGAGAACTTAAAAATGCAAAACAAAACCAACCAACCAACCAACCAAGAAAATACCTTGACCATCTTTTTCAGATCTTGAATCCCTCTCACATGCACATGTACACACACATCTTTCCTGAAATCCTTCTCGTCATCTTGCTTCTTACTCCACTGAGAACAGGGCACTTGTTAGGCAGGAATGGCTACCACTTTCTTTTCCACTCACACCCACAAATCCAGTTTGTCCACATCTCTCTGCTCATTCTTACCACTCTTAATTTCCTTTTTCCATGAATTAATCATTTCCTAATTGTTCCTTCTGATTCTTTTCTTCCACTCCCCCTCCCCACCCCCCGCTGGTCAATTTAAAGTACTTTAGTGTGCTCTTTCTTAAATGCAGATATAAGTAGGTATTGTTGTTGTTTAAACTTTGCAATCCCCATGGACTGTAGCCCGCCAGGCTCCTCTGTCCATATTATTTTCCAGGCAAGAGTACTGGAGTGGGCTGCCATTTCCTTCTCCAGGATATCTTCCTGATCCAGGGATCAAACTCACATCTCCTGCATTGGCAGGCAGATTCGTTACCTCTGAGCCACCAGGAAGCCTATAAGCATGTATACTCCTTCTTACTACCCTTTGGTAGATGTCTGTTGGCCCCTCCCTACACACCTGCCTTTCAAAGTTATTACAGTTTAAATGAAGTTCATTTGCTAAGTGCAGAAAGGGGTACAATGTGGGGACTTGTAGGGCCACCTACCTACCCTCTTTTCAGCCAGTGTGGCCCTGAATCTAAAGAGCTCAGCTTGGAAAACCACTGGCCTATAAGAAGTAGATCAAACTCTGTGTTTGATATTCCTTATCCAGCTCTTGGTTACTCTTCAGCCTCCTGTCGCCATATTGCCTGTCTCTCGGATTATGTGGTATAATTATTCCTAACTATAGGTCTTAAACATAACACACTATTTCACACATTCAAGTTTTCAGGCTTGTTGTTCCTCTCCTGGTTAACTGTTCTTTTCCCATAAAGCCTCAGCTCAGATTCTTATCAGCACATCCTCATATTTGGGGCACTTCTTGTCCCTCAAACGTCACACTTACTGTAGTCCTGTGTGCCTGTCTTCTCTGAAATCCTTAGGACGGGGGCTGTCTTATCTTCCATGCCTGACATTTTGTACAGTGTTTGGTTACATAGTAGGCACTTAATCACACTCTTCAGAAGAAAGAATTCACTTTGTGATCATAGCGTCTATTATTCGTTGTTTTCTCTGGCTCCTTCAAATAGATACACCTGCCCTTTAAGCGGGAATGGGGCAGAGGAGGAAGTGGGAGGGTAAATTAGAATTTACAGTGTCTAGACTTGGTAATTTTGTATACAGAGTTACAGTATTTCAGAACTTGAACCTCAGAGCTACTCGACTGTAACCGCTGTTGAGTTGCCGAGTCCTGGGGCAGCTCAGTCCTGGTCTAACTCTTGCCACTCCATGGATGGTAGCCCACTGGGCTCCTCTGTCCATGTGATTTCCCAGGCAAGGATACTAGAGAGGGTTGCTCTTTCCTTCTGCAGGGCATCTTCCTGACCCAGGGATCGAACCTGCATTTCCTGCACTACAGGTGGACTCTTTACCACCGAGTCACCCGGGAAGCCCGATTGTAACTATCACTTGCATAAGTAACATTTGATGGTTATGTATTTTTTCTCTAAAATGTGCGCTGCTGCTGCTGCTGCTAAGTCACTTCAGTTGTGCCTGGCTCTGTGTGACCCCATAGACGGCAGCCCACCAGGCTCCCCCGTCCCTGGGATTCTTCAGGCAAGAACCCTGGAGCAGTTGCCATTTCATTCTCCAATGCATAAAAGTGAAAAGTGAAAGTGAAGTCGCTCAGTCATGTTCGACTCTTAGTGACCCCATGGACTGCAGCCCACCAGGCTCCTCCGTCCATGGGGTTTTCAAGGCAAGAGTACTGGAGTGGGGTGCCATTGCCTTCTCTAAAAGTATGTGCTAAGGTACTTCAATCATGTCTGATTCTTTGTGACCCTATGGACTGTAGCTCTCCAGGCTCCTCTGTCCAAGGGATTCTCTAGACAAAAATTCTGGAGGGGGTTGCCATTCCCTTCTCCAGGGGATTTTCCTGCCCCAGGGATGAAACCCGTGTCTCTTATGTCTCCTGTGTTGACAAGTGGGTTCTTTACCACTCGCACCACCTGGGAAGTATCCCTAAAGTATCCTACCCTAAGTAAACGGATTACACTTGGGATTTGTTGGCTATTTTGGGAGACATTAAGGATATTCTGATTCCAGGAGTATTCATTAACACAAATGCTTCATCATAGGAAGAGAAATTTAAAAGCTATATGATGTCTATTGGGTGATAGCTTTAATGAGTAAACACACTCAAGACCTTGCTTGGTGAGAAATAAATACAGGAAATGTCTTGAAAATTCCAGAAAGTTTAGTTGATGATGGATTTTCTGACCCAGCAGATTTTTTATTTTGTTCTGTTTTTCACCATCAGGGGAAAGGAGGCAGGTTGGTCAGTGTACTTTTGAATGTAGGCTTTTGTGGGAGCCGTGTGTTTGGCAGAGATATCCAGGTGCCTTGTGATGATATGAGGACATCGCTGGGATTGTATGCAAGCTTGCAGGGCTAACTCAATATTCTGGATCTCTAGAGAGCATTTCAGAAAAGACCTCTGAGCTCTAGGTTCCCTAACCAAACAGTGACATGTTTATTAAAATTCATAGCTTCAGAGGAGGGTAAATAAACTTTCCACATCAAATGCAGAATTGAATACTTGGGCATTTTAAGTGTGTTTTATTTAGAACAACAACAAAAAAATGTATAGCCTTTTGATATATATTTACTAAAAGTATAAAACCAGATGGTCTCAAAAAGATTTTTTTCCCTTACTTAATTTCATACATTTTTAAAAACCATCTTTAAAGTGGAAATTAAATAAACTTTCCACATCAAATGCAGAATTGAATACTTGGGCATTTTAAGTGTGTTTCATTTAGAACAACAACAAAAAAATGTATAGCCTTTTGATATATATTTACTAAAAGTATAAAACCAGATGGTCTCAAAAAGATTTTTTTCCCTTACTTAATTTCATACATTTTTAAAAACCATCTTTAAAGTGGAAATGTAGTTAATTTATTGATTTAAAATGGGTTAGTTCAGGTGTACAGCAAAGTGATTCAGTTATATACACACGAATATATTCTTTTCTGATTCTTTTCCATTATAGGTTATTACACAATTCTGAATATAGTTCCCTGTCTGTACAGTAGGTCCTTGCTGTTTATCTATTTTATATATAGTAGTGTATATCTGTTAATTCCAGATTTCTAATTTACCTTCTCACCCCCCACTTTGGTAAGCATAAGTTTCTTTTCTGTGTCTGTTTTGTAAATACATTTGTATCATTTGTGTAGATCTTAGAGCATATGATATTGGTGTTTCTCTTTCTGACTTACTGCACTTAGTATGGTAATCTCTGGGTCCACCCATGTTGCTGCAGATGGCATTATTTCATGTTTTTGTATAGGCGAGTAATAGGCCACTGTATATATGCACCGCATCTTCTTTATTCATTCTTCTGTTGATGGACATTTCGGTTGCTTCTGCATCTTGGCTATGGTAGATAGTGCTGCAGTGAAAGTTGGGGTCCATGTATCTTTTCTGATGAGAGTTTTCTCTGGATATATCCTGAGGAGTGGGGTTGCTGCATCATATGTGTGTGTGTGCTCAGTTGTGTCTGACTCTTTGCAACCCCATGGATTGTAGCCTGCCAGGCTCCTCTTCCCATGGAATTTTTTAGGCAAGAATACTGGCGTAGGGTGCCGTTTCCTACTCCAGGGGATCTTTTCAACTCAGGGGTTGAACCCGTGTCTCTGGCGTCTCCTGAATTGGCAGGTGGATTCTTTACCACTGGTGCCACCTGGGAAGCCCTGCTGGATCCTATGGGAATTATTTTCAGCTTCTTACAGAGTCCCCATACTGTTCTCCATATGGCTGCACCAATTTACATTCCCACCAGCAATGTAGGAGAGGCCCCTTTTCCCCGACACCCTCTGCAGCATTCATTACGGATATTTGTAGACTTTTCAGTGATGGCCATTCTGACTGGTGTGAGGTGATACCTCATTGAATTGGGCGGGTGATGAACCATGAACTTAAGGGTATATTAGAAGGTAGGCTTGAACACGTAGAAGCAGTTGTCTCACTTTTGGAATTGTGGTTACTTTTGCCATTTGAAAAGACCCTGATGTTGGGAAAGATTGAAGGCAGGAGGAGAAGGGGACGACAGAGGATGAGGTGGTTAGATGGCATCACCTACTCAATGGACATGAGTTTGGGTAAACTCCAGGAGTTGGTGATGGACACAGAGGCCTGGTGTGCTGTGGTTCATGGGGTCGCCGAGTCAGACATGACTGAGGGACTGAACTGAACTGAACTTGCCTTCACTTAGGGTTTCCCAACCCCTTAGAGGGTGGCTCAGATGGTAAAGAATCCACCTACAATGCAGGTTTCCCAGGTGGAACTACTGGTAAAGAATCCACCTGCCAAAGTAGGAGACATAAGAGACGTGGGTTTGCCCCTTGGGTCAGAAAGGGCCCCTGGAAGAGGACATAGCAATCCACTCCAATTCTTACCTGGAGAATCCCTTGGGCAGGGGAGCCTGATGAGCCACAGTCCTTGGGGCTGCAAAGAGTTGGACAGGACTGAAGCGATTTAGCACAGGGAGAGAAAAAATGCTTTCCTGTTGGATCTGCAGATAATGTACTTAACATCTTTGACCCATTGGTAGACTGTTTTCCCATTAAACTAGTCTATCAGCAATAGCAGATAATACCCTTGATGACAGATAGTATAAACCTGAGACTGTTTGGTTTATATCCTATTACAATACAAAGGTCACAATGATATGATATGCACAACTGACACTGATATGAAAAACTGTGAATTTGTTTTAGAGGACATTCAAGGGAAAATGTAAGCTTTAAATTTCCGCTGTTATTTCTCTAAGCCTCAGTTCAATAATTATTTCTATTTTGAAAATTTCTCCTAGAGTTTTGTTTTGTGAATGTAGTAAAAGATACATTAATTTTAAAAATCCTGCTACATCTCCACTTGTTATATGTTTGTTCAACCTTTGTCTAATTACCTTCTCTTTCAGTTCTCATTTCCTCCCTCCTGCTTGTTAAACTGTTTTTCATTTTCCTCCCTTTCTGAGAGCACTGCTTCCTGCTGTTCAGTAGTTCAGAGACCATGTGTCACATATATATATATATATATATAAAACACACATACACATGCATATATATATATATATGTATACACACACACAGATACACTCATGTCATACTTTTCATCAAAATAAGAAAGAAGTTTGACTTTACCGTGGTACTTATGTTTTATGTTCAAGGTCTAAGGTTTATGTTCTTGAGACAATTATGACTTTGAAAGTGAAAAGAAAGTGATAGTTTCTCAGTTGTGGACAACTCTTTGTGAGCCCATGGACTATAGCCCACCAGGCTCCTCTGCCCATGGAATTCTCCAAGCAAGAATACTGGAGTGGGTTGCTGTTCCTTTCTCGAGCAGATCTTCCTGACCCAGGAATTGAACCCACGTCTCCTGCATTGCAGGCAGATTCTTTACCGTCTGAGCCAGCAGGGATGCTATTATGACTTGAGACACTCAATAATACTATGATTAAAAATCTTTGTAGTTGAATCCTTCTACCCTAGAAAAGTGAGAATTAAATTCTTCTTTAAATTCAAGTATTTAGCTAAATCATTTAAATACTTTTAAATTAAGAGTTTAACTTAGAAACATTCCATTTGATATATTTTTATTTATTTTGATTAATTTTTATTGGAATATAGTTGCTTTACAATGTCATATTAGCTTCTGTTGTACAGCAAAGTGAATCAGCTGTATGTATGCATATATCGCCTCTTTTTTTAGATCTCCTTCCCATTTAGGTCACCACAGAGCACTGAATAGACTTCCCTGTGCTGTACAGTAGGTTCTCCTTGGTTACCTGTTTTTTACATAGTAGTGGGTATATGTCAATCTCGATCTCCCAATTCATTCCCTTTTCTCCCCCCTTGGTATCCATAAGTTTGTTCTTTACGTCTGTGTCTTTGGTTCCGCTTTGCAAATAAGTTCATTTGTACCATTTTCCTAGACTCCACATATAACCAATATTTTTTTCTCTGACTCCCTTACTCTATACGACAGTCTCTAGGTCCATCCACATCTCTGCAAATGGTACTATTTCATTCCTTTTTATGGCTCAGTAATATTCCATTGTATATACCACTGATATATTTTAAAAGTTAGATGAATTGCCTTTATTTATTTTTTTTTTAGATGAATTGCCTTTAAAGGCAAAATTATCTCTTCCTCAAAAAGGCACCATTTTCCCTTCAAATATGTAATTGAGAAAAACTGTTTTCCTGTTGAAGTGGTTCATATTTGTATATCTTATTTGTGATACTGTTTAATATAAAGTATTTCCTAAAAATTTTATGGAAAATCTAAGACTGTATTTCCATTCATTGATAGTAATCGACACAGTATATATTGAGGCAAAAAGTGTGTTTGTTTGTTTTTTTAAGTGATAAACTGTGAGTGCATTTGGTACAGTGCTATTTTTGTTCCCATTGCAGTGCTCGGTAGCTTTTAAATTTTAAATTTTAAAACCATCAGTTGATAATATTTAAACCAGGAACATTTTAAGTGGAGGGGTATTTCTTCTTTGTGAGCTTTTTAAAGAAAAACTTCATTTCACTGAGAGGGTTTCAAGGCTACTTATTATGAATTATGAAAGCAAACTATAAAGCAATAAAAAGTCACCTCCAAGTTGGGACTAGAGTTGAATCCCTCCCAGGACATCTTCATCCAGAATCTATGGGTTACTCCCTCCTATCCTCCAGATTTGTGTGACCACAGAAATTAACTGTATATTTTAGGAGACAGAAACCACTCCCATCTTCTCTCTTCTTTGACTTCTTGTAAACATAGATACATGTCCAATGAACTGCTTCTCTGACTCATAATATGTACTTATATAGCTATCTCTTCAAACTTCAGTTTTATAGAAAGCTTGCAAAAACTGTGGATACGTAGCAAACATATATTAATCTTACTTAATGGATAGCTGATGCTGAAGATAATATAAAAATCTAATTATTGATATTATTTTCCTAGCCCTTATCATTGATAAGCCTGAGTCTTCTGAGAGATAAGGTGACTGCTTCAGGGTGGAGTGATGAATTACTGTGGCTCAGATCTGCCTGTTCAATCCTCTGACTACATAGTGGTTCTATTTCCACTGCTACAGACTGCCTCTCTTAAAGAAAAATCTGTAAATCATATTTTATTTTTTAAATCTTTTCCCTTAACTATTATTATTAAATATTGTTTAAATCACTTATTGTTTTCAGTTAGTGAATGTTTTTCTTCTCTGAAATTCTGGTTTCCTCAAAAGCAATAGTTTTTTAGTTTCTTCTAAATAACACTTAGTAGTTTTAGTAATATCATAACTTTAGTTAATCACCACACTAAGCCCTTATTTTGAACCACATTCTCTTTTTATAGGTTTTATTATTATTATCATTTATAATTTATTAAAGAGTACCTTGTCTTTAGATTCCATAGTTTTACGGTAGAGTTATTGTCAAAGAGTAGTGGATACTATGTTAACACCGTAAAGACTATTATGAAGACGGGCTGGTTGTTACTGTGGCAGGCAAAATGAAACTTGTAAATACAAACAGTTTCTGAAACAAAACAGAACGTAAGTAAAAGTATCAAATAGTGTTGGATGCCTGGCCAAATATTTTTCGTGAAACCCTCTCAGAAATGTTACTGAAAACATTGGGTTTCATAGTTATCCTTGTAAACTGAAAATGACGTAGTGGAGTTTGAGCTCATGAAGTACTTGGGCTTATCTCTTACTTAGATTAGGGTTCCTAACACTGTGCTTGGCACATGTTAGGTAATAAATGTTTGGTGGATCCATAGTGATTAACAAACAAGGAGGAGAGCTGGAAAAATACTAACAACATCCAGTTAGTTATTTTGAAACATTTTATGTAAGTTTATATGATAAAAGTAGTGCCATATGACTATGTTATACTAAGTGAAGAACTACTTCCATTCTTATGTAGACCATATAAATTCATATTTGGCCTATATAATTATACCAGAATACATAAAACCAAATTTGTTTAGAAGATTTAGAAAGGAGTGGTAGGTGAGGGTTTTATACTTTGAATTTACCGGAAAATAATATTTCTAGTTTTAAAAGCTATCCTAAGTAATACTGTGAACAGTTGGGAATTGAATGTGCTTCTGTCCATGAAAGGCCTTTGTGTATTTATAAGGACATTTCCTCACACAGAGAGGAGTGTACAGGTACCTGAGCTCTTAACTGCAGTACTGATGCTGCTGAGCAGTAGGTAATACCAAAAGGACTCAGATGAACAGTGTTGAGGAAATATTTTCAGCAAGATTTGAGTGAATTTTCAGCATAATAAGGAAAATATAATCTCTGTGAAGGCATCCCAGCTCCTTGAGGTAAATGTAGCCCCTGTCTTTTCTATGTCTCCAAAGCATGTTGTTTGTGATCTTTTAGGAAACTAAGCACTCTGTTTTCTTTGGTGCTTAAAGCAACTCTCTTCCTCAGGGAGAAGAATCTTGAATCCTTGGTGCATACCAGGCACTTAACAGATATATTTGAATGAATAGTGGGCTAGTACTGCCAAAAATTATAGACATTGTATAATATTAGGCAAGCAGTAGATAGAAGAAGTGCTGTCAGTTATTCAGAATAACTTTCTAATGAGGTCCGCCCCCGCCCCCCCAAGCTCAGAGTCCCATCTTCCCAAATAGCTCAGTTGGTAAAGAATCTGCCTGCAATGCGGGAGACCCTGGTTTGATTCCTGGGTCAGGAAGATCCCCTGGAGAAGGGATAGGCTACCCACTCCAGTGTTCTTGGGCTTCCCTTGTGGCTCAGCTGGTAAAGAATCCACCTGCAATGTAGACCTGGTTTTGATCCCTGGTTTGGGAAGATCTGTTGGAGAAGAAATTAAAAGACGCTTCCTCCTTGGAAGGAAAGTTATGACCAACCTAGACAGCATATTAAAAAGCAGAGACATTACTTTGCCAACCAAGGTCCGTATCATCAAGTCTATAGTTTTCCCAGTAGTCAGGTATGGATGTGAGAGTTAGACTATAAAGAAAGCTGAGCACAGAAGAAGTGATGCTTTTGAACTGTGGTGTTGGAGAAGACTCTTGAAAGTCCCTTGGACTGCAAGGAGATCCAACCAGTCCATCCTAAAGGAGATCAATCCTGAATATTCATTGGAAGGACTGATGCTGAAGGTGAAGCTCCAATACTTTGACCACCTAATGCAAAGAGCTGACTCATTTGAAAAGACCCTGATGCTGGGAAAGATTGAAGGCAGGAGGAGGAGGGGATGACAGAGGATGAGATGGTTGGATGGCATCACTGACTCAATGGACATGAGTTTGAATAAACTCCGGGAGTTGGTGATGGACAGGGAAGCCTGGTGTGCTGCAGTCCATGGGGTCGCAAAAAGTCGGACATGACTAAGTGACTGAACTGAACTAGTGACGCTGAGCATGCCTGTGTCGGGGTGAGCCTGCCACAGGAATGTGTAGCTGGGAAGAAAGACCACCGCACTGTTCAGTTTCTGCCTGTGTTCAGTTGCCTCTCAGCTATGGTATAGTGATGGAGGACTTCCATTGCAAAATCTCCTTTTCTCCTGTTAGCCCTGACTGCCCCAATCCATGCCTCAGCGAGAGGGTTTTGGGGCAGTCGGCTAGCACTCTTTATTTTCTACATTCCACAGCTGCCTGAAAGAGGGACTGAGATTAAACTCTTAGATATGTCCTTTAATGTGGATTTATCTGCATTTTATCCAGAAATGCCTCAAAACTTCTGTTTCTCAGCTGTCACTATTCTCTAGTACTTTAGTGCTCATGTAGGATATTTCCACTTTTCTTTTTTAATTACTTCAGTCATTTAATGGGAAAAGGGCTTGGATGTCTGGTGTTATGTTACCATTTCTCTCTCCAAGTTCTCCAGCCTAATTTTGAACATGATGAAAATTAGTTCCTTAAATGAATTTAATATCGGATGCTGCTTTCAAGGAAATTCAGAATAGAAAGCAATCTTTCAAGAAGAGAGAATAAATTATCAGCCGGTCTCACAAAGATAAAAATAAGCCAAGTTTTTTGGAGTAATTTTTTCTTTCTTTCTCTTTTTTTAACATTTCCAATTCAAGTTGAATTCTTTAGATGAAAGCAAAGAGCTAAAATTTTTAACTGACAAGAATCCTGAGCATTCACTGATAAGAATCTATAAGCTCATTGGAAACTTTCCATAAATTTTGCTAGGACGTTAAGACTAAGTTGCTTTCTTAAGATCCTCAATGGGATCTCAAATTTTAGGAACTAGTGCTATAAATATCTAAGAAAATTAAGTCTAAATTGTACCATCTTATGAGTTTCTAGTTTTGCTGCATAAAAGGAGAGTGAAGATATGTAACTGGAGTGCAGAAAACTAGATTTGCTACCCTTCGGAGTGCATCTAGAATTAATACTAGATTTTAACACTGTCCTGATTGCATGGTTCTTGAGTATGCTGGAGAGGAAGAAGTAGAGAGTTTTAAAAGACAAGCGGAGAGCATAGTCAGTTTGTTCTGGCCGTGACATCAGGCTCAGTGTCTATATTAAGGCAGCATAAGAGGGAACTGAAATGATTGGTCATGATGGCAATTCTGCAGGTCTGTGGTTTCTGAGGGGAGCCCAGCTCTTTTTTTCTGCTGTGGAAGGCACTATAAATACCTTCATTTTGTTGTTAGGTGTTAGCAGGATGAGAAAGCTCCCACTTTAATTAATCAGGATATTTTCATGTCCATTTTTGGTTTGGTGGGAATGGGTAGAACAGTTTTCAGCAAAATTTGAACGAATCGCTGGATTTGTGAACAATCCAAACTGGCCAGCATTGAGCTGGACTCCCCAACATCTTTCTCTGAATTACATTTTGAGTTCTCTGAGGAATCAAGTTCCCAAATTGGGAAACCAGGTTCCCTCATTCATTTTTAACATCTAATTATTTTTCTTGCCATTACGTATAAGGGACATGGAGACTTGATTACTTTTATGCGCAGGAAGTTAAAGTTTATTAGGCATTTTTATTTAACCATTTATCCTTCTATATGTCTTGCATCTTTTCCAATCATAGAAAAGATGCTGAGCAAGCTCAGTTTTGTTTAGTAGCTTGTAGGATGAAGACGAGTAAAATAGTGTGTAAAGGCTGAATAGTGGTGAGTAGATGGTGTTTCCAATTAATCCCAATGTTTGGAATTAATTTAGCATTAATTCTATTCTTTGGTATCTTCCTGTTTTTTTGACATAGTGACCTGCCATAACAAAGAGGAAACAGCAAAGAAGTGAACTGTCAGCAAATGTAATCTCAAATTCAACTAGTGATAAGTGTTTTAGATGAAACAGAATAAAAGAGCAAAGCGATTAAATTTCAGCGTCTACTAGGGAACAATTAAAATGCATGCCAGTTTAATTAAGTTTGGTATTTAATACGTTACAACTTGCACAACAGAAATCCAAATAGATGCCTAATGCATGGTGTGTATGTTTGGGTGGAGGCCGCTTTCAGCAGAACTGAATCCATTGGGATGAATGTCTGCATAATATTGTTTATACATTCACCTTTGGCTTTCATTCCAGCTATGAGAATGGCAGTGTTTGAAGGCTGAATTTGTTCTAGGCTAAGTCAAGCATAATAACAGATTTTTGGATCAAAATAAGTCTTCAGCCTTATTTGTGAGGAAAGTTGAAATATCTGTCCTTACCCTTACGGAGATTCTCTAGATGATCCCGGATACAGAACTCATTGCCTTTAGATCTTTATATTAAGTATTCTGCTGAACTGACTTTCAGGTTTAGAGACCTAAATCCTTTGATACAGGTTCATACCTGACATAATGCACTTCCAACTTTCTTGTAACTAAAATAGGATACATGCCAGGTTGGTGTGTCCCAATGGAAATAGGACAGAAATTTAACAGCAGATTTCTCAGATATGTTTTTGTGTTTCTTAATGGAATTAAATACATGATTTTGCTTTTCTACAGTGAAGATATTTTATTGATAAAAGATGTCTAAGAAAATTGAGAAATCTTAAACTTGTAGCTATGCAATTACTTTTTTAAACAGATATAGAAAACTAAAGTTAATTTCTAATCATCTGGGAATACTAACATGCTAATATTTTCCCCATGTGTTTGGCAATTTAGTTATAGATATTTTACTGACATTTCAGGTTTGTTTGTTGTTCATCGTGGAGCTAGTGGTAAAGAATCCGCCTGCCAATTCAGGAGACTTGAGACGCAGGTTCAATGCCTGGGTTGGGATGATCCTGTGGCGAAGGAAATGGCAACCTCTTGCCTGCAGTATCCCCTGGACAGAGGAGCCTGGTGGGCTACAGTCCACAGGGTCACAAAGAGTCAGACACAGCTAGGCAACTGAGCATACACATGCACGTACCATCTAGAATAATTGTATCTCTTCTATTTTTCTTTCAGTGAATAGTCACTTTTTGAGTGCCTTTTGCATATTTTTCTAGGCTTTCAGGTTGGGAGGGAAGGTAGATAAGACCTGAAATTTGCCCCTCGGGAGTCCAAAGCTCAGTCAAAGATGGACCAACCTTGTTACCGGTAACCAGGGCAGTCACTAAGGGAATTTAGAAATCCTGGTGTGAGGTCCTTGCCTTTTAATCCTGTGGGCTAAAAACTAAACAAATCATTTATATTATAGTCAAAGTAGTTTTTTTGAGGGTTTGTTTTGTGTGTATGGGACCTGGGTTAAATATGTATGGCAAGAGATTTTAAACTTATTTTCCTCAATCGCTAATTCACTAACCAGGTGTTATTTTTTTCCAGGTAGTACCTTATCTATACCTGCCTGTAACTTTTCTCTTTACCTAGTACTTTGTGTTCTAGTTTTTAATACACTTATTCACTAAAATAAATATCTATGTTAAAATGCTGAATTTTAAATCTTAAGATTTTTATAGACCAGTAGGAGAGAAAATATGTATACCCAATCATTCATTCAACAAATATTGAGTATTTTCTGCCAGGTATTGGATTAAGTATTGTGATTATGACTATGAAACCAGTAGACAGCTTCCTCTCTGCAAGAAGCTTAAAGCTGGTAGAGGATGCAGAGAGGGAAATCAGTAGATTCAGTATAGTGTGTTAACTGCTATGTTGAAAAATACAGCAATGCATCTAAGAATACAATGGTGTTCTTATACCATTCTAGTGACCGCATAACATGCCCTTGGAAAGTCAGTTTCCTAGAGGAAGTACTGTCTACATCAAGATCTGAATAGAATAAATGAGAGTTAATTTGTCCAGAATGGGAAAGGTGAAGAAGAAACAGATGGGGAAGATTTGTACAGTGAAATGAACAAGACCACATTTGCAAAGACACAAGAAACAGAGAGAATCTTCTGAGTTAAAGAAACTGTAAATTATAAACACATCAGTAGAAGACTGGGGCAATGAAGGTCAGAGAAAGGTTTGGAGAGAAGTCACTGGTAGATCCTGATAGCTTTAGGGTCAAATTAAGGGGATTAAGGGACTATCAAGGCTAAGAGAATCTACTGTGATGATGGGAGTGAGTAGACAAGCAAGAGTGTTCAGCACTGGGCTTTGATATAGAGAACAGGTACAAGATGAGGAAGACCAGAGGCCAGAAGACCATTTAATGGTCTGTTGTAGTAATCCAGGAATTAGATGGTGACAGTAAGACCATGAGAGTAAGAATGGGGATGTGGATGTTTTATGGATTCCAGATACAATGAGAAGGTAGAGCCAATAATACTTGCTTTTGATGGGATGTTTGTAAGAGAAAAGAAAGAATTAAACATCCAAAATTTCTTCTTAAGGAACTTTGTTCACTCACTCAGTTGTGTGCAACTCTTTGCAACCCATGGACTGCAGCACGCCAGGCTTCCCTGTCCTTCACCATCTCCCAGACCTTGCTCAAACACATGTCCATTGAGCTGGGGATGCCATCCAACCATCTCATCCTCTGTCATCCCCTTCTCCTCCCGCCTTCAATCTTTCCCAGCATCAGGGTCTTTTCTAATGAGTCAGCTCTTTGCATCAGCTGGCCAGAGTATTGGAGCTTCACCTTCAGCATCAGTCCTTCCAATGAATATTCAGGACTGATTTCCTTTAGGATGGACTAGTTGGATCTCCTTGCAGTCCAATGGACTCTCAAGAGTCTTCTCCAACACCACAGTTCAAAAGCATCAATTCTTTGGCGCTCAGCCTTCTTTATGGTCCAATTCTCACGTCCATACATGACTACTGGAAAAATCATAGCTCTGACTAGATGAACCTTGGTTGGCAAAGTAATGTCTCTGTTCTTTAATATGCTGTCTATGTTTGTTATAGCTTTTCTTCCAAATGGCAAGCATCTTTTAATTTCATGGCTGCAGTCACCATCCACAGTGATTTTGGAGCCCCCCAAAATAAAGTCTGACACTGTTTCCATTGATTCCCCATCTATTTGCCATGAAGTGATGGGACTAGATGCCATGATCTTCAGTTTTTGAATGTTGAGTTTTAAAACAACTTTTTCACTCTCCTCTTTCACCTCCATCAAGAGGCTCTTTAGTTCCTCTTCGCTTTCTGCTGTAAGGGTGGTGTCATCTGCATATCTGAGATTATTGATATTTCTCCCAGCAATCTTGATTCCAGCTTGTGCTTCATCCAGCCCAGCATTTTGCATGGTGTACTCTGCATATAAGTTTAAAAAGCAGGGTGACAATATACAGCTTTGATGTCCTCCTTTCCTAATTTGGAACCAGTCCATTTTTCCAAGTCCAGTTCTAACTGTTACTTCTTCACCTGCATACAGGTTTCTCAGGAGGCAGGTAAGGTGGTCTGGTATTCCCATCTCTCTAAGAATTTTCCACAGCTTTTTGTGATCTACACAGTCAAAGGCTTTAGCATAGTCAATGAAACAGAAGTAGATGTTTTTCTTGAATTCTTTTGCTTTTTCTATGATCCGATGGATGTTGGCAATTTGATGTCTGGTTCCTCTGCCTTTTCTAAATCCAGTTTGAGCATATGAAAGTTCTCGGTTCATGTACTGTTGAAGCCTAGCTTGGAGAACTTTGAGCATTACTTTGCTAGCCTGTGAAATGAGTACAGTTGTGTGGTACTTTGAACATTTTTGGGGATTGCCCTAAAGAATGCCCATTTAAGTAACTGGGTAGATAGATGATATTACCAGTAATAGGAATACACAAGAGAGGATAAGTTGGAGTAAAAGACAATGAATTCAGTTTGGGGTTATATAGATAATGAGGAGACAGTTGTAAATTCAAATTGTCAACTCTGCTGAGGACTAGAAGTAGAGATCTGAGGTTGGTCTGCAAGTTGAGAGCATGGGTATTAAATAGGTCACCCAGGAAATGGTTCTGTTTCCGTCATTCTGGCCATCTCTTGGGTTACCTTGCTCCCTTTTCTTTCTCATTAAGATCTCTAAATTCTAAAGATTTCTCAGCTCCCATTTTAGACCATCTTCTTTAACTGTGCTGTCTCTGAAGGTAATCTCATGGAGTTCTGTGGCTTTAAATACCATTGATAGGCTGACACAGCTCAAAGTCAACTCCAGCTTAGACTGCTTACTTAGTTCTTAACTTTTATACCCAACTCCCTGCCTAGGATACCCATCTGAATGATCATATACATTTCAAACTTAACTTGTACAAGACCTAACTCATAATTTCCCATTAATCTTGTTACTGGCATTCACCTCTCTCCGTAAATGGCACCATTATCAATCCTGTGACTCAGGATAAAACTATGCATATCCTGGTTTCTTCTCTCCTTTCATGCAGCACCTCACATCCAATCTATTACCAAGTAGTTTTGTTTCTGCCTCCAAAATGCATCCAAATTCATTCACTTCTCTGTTTTCACTGCTGTCATCCTAGTCCAGGATAGTAGATGCTTTCTTTTGGATTACTGCAGTCTCCCATCTTGATGTGTCTGCTCTTAATGCGTTCAGTTCATCCTTCACAAACCACCAGGGTGAGCTTTTAAAAGTCCAAACTAGAGTATGCAACTGTTCTACATAAAATCCTCAGATGGCTTCCCATTGGATTTAAATAGTAATCGAGGTGCACAGTGATAGACTATTTTGGGGGGGCTCCAAAATCACTGAGGATGGTGACTGCAGCCATGAAATTAAAGATGCCTTTTCCTTGGAAGAAAAGTTATAACTAACCTAGACAGCATATTAAGAAGCTTTACTTTGCCGACAAAGGTCCGTATAGTCAAAGCTGTGGTTTTTCCAGTGGTCATGTATAGATGTGAGAGTTGGACCATAAAAAAGGCTGAAAGTGAAAGCGAAGCCGCTTAGTCATGTCTGACTCTTTGCGACCCCATGGACTGTAGCCTACCAGGCTCCTCCATCCATGGGATTCTCCAGGCAAGAGTACTGGAGTGGGTTGCCATTTCCTTCTCCAGGGGATCCAACCCAGGTCTCCCACATTCCAGGCAGACGCTTTAACCTCTGAGCCACCAGGGAAGAAGGCTGAGTGCCAAAGAATTGATGCTTTCAAATTGTGGTGCTAGAGAAGACTCTTGAGAGTCCCTTGGACTGCATGGAGATCAAACCAGTCAATCCTGAAGGAAATCAACACTGAATATTCATTGGCAGGACTGATGCAGAAGCTGAAGCTCCAGTACTTTGGCCACCTGATGCAAAGAGACAACTCATTGGAAAAAACCCTGATGCTGGGAAAGATCGAAGGCAAAACGAGAAGGGGGTGGCAGTGGATGAGATGGTTAGATAGCATCACGAATTCAATGGACGTGAGTTTGAGCAAACTCAGGGATATAGTGAGGGACCGGGAAGCCTGGCATGCTGTAGTCCATGAGTTTGCAAAGAGTTGGACATGACTTAATAACTGAGAAACAACAACATCTAGGTTCTTCACCCCTGCCTGGCCTGTATATATCTCTGAAAAGTGAAAGTGAAGTTGCTTAGTCGTGTCCAACTCTTTGTGACCCCATGGACTATATAGTCCATGGAATTCTCCACGCCAGAATACTGGAGTGGATAGCCTTTCCCTCTCCAGCGGATCTTCCCAACCCAGGGATTGACCTAGGTCTCCTGCATTGCAGATGGATTCTCTACCAGCTGAGCCATCAGGGATGCCCAAGAATACTGGAGTGGGTAGCCTATCCCTTCTCCAGCAGATCTTCCTGATCCAGGAATCAAATCAGGGTCTCCTGCCTTGCAGGCAGATTCTTTACCAACTGAGCTACTGGGGAAGCCCAACTTTATCTTGAAACCTCTCTCTCTCTTGCTTACTGAGAACCACCCAAACCAGTTTCTCTGTTCCTCAGATAAGCCAAGCTCATCTATGCTTCAGTGCTTTTGTACTTTCTGTTCCTTCTGACTGGAACGTTCTTCCCCCAACTTTTCCTACCACTGGCTTTTTCGTTCAGCCCAGACAGATGTCAGCAACTAAACAGCCTTTTCCGTAACTTCTCTATTGAATAGTTCTGTTTTAATCCCTCTCTATCCCATCATTCAGATATATTTCCTTCAAAACACTTAACAGTCTGCAGTTGTTTTATTTGTTTACTTGCTTGTCTAAATAAACTTCACTAATGAAATCTAGATTATCTTGTTCGTCTTTACATCCCTAGAATTCAGAGTAATACCTTGATTATACGTCCCTGTTAAATAGAATGAGTAAATAGATGAATGAACATTGAAGAAGCTGTAGACTGGAACCCCAAGAACACTGGCATTTAGTGAATAAACAGAGAGGGAGGAGCTTGGTAGGACAGTGAGAAGGAGCCATGAGAAATAGGCAACAGCTGAGTCAAGATGTTACTGAAGTGAGAGGGTCCTGCTGCTGCTGCTGCTGCTAAGTCGCTTCAGTCGTGTCCCACTCTGTGCGACTCCACAGACGGCAGCCCACCAGGCTCCCCCGTCCCTGGGATTCTCCAGGCAAGAACACTGGAGTGGGTTGCCATTTCCTTCTTCAATGCATGAAAGTGAAAGTGAAGATGCTCAGTCGTATCCGACTCTTAGTGACCCCATGGACTGCAGCCTACCAGGCTCCCCTGTCCAAGGGATTTTCCAGGCAAGAGTACTGGAGTGGGGTGCCATTGCTTTCTCCAAGAGTGTCCTAATACAAGTCTAAAGGAAAAGAGAGTTCAAAAAAGGGCAACCCTTCTGTTTGGACAGGAACAGGAAAGGCTGTATGGAGGAAGTAAATTTTTATTGCACCATGGCAGATAGGTAGGGAAATCTTGTAAGAAGGAGGGGATGGAGGCAGAGAAGCAGAATACACATGCCTTGGTAGGGAACAGAAAGTCATCCCGTTAATCTTTCATATACCTCAGCTAACAGTTAGTAACCCTTTTAGTGTTAGTGTTGACACTGGACTAGTAAACAAAGGTTCCATCAGTTACACAGTAAGTGGAAGGATGAAGACTGAAATGCAGAGCTACCTGACTACAAGTCTGCTTTTCTTTGTTCTGACTTGTCATTGAGATTCTCTATAAATACCTCATATCTACCCTGTAAATAACAGTATGCCAGTGATGGAATGACGTGTGAATGAGTAGTTGGCAGTGAACACAGATACCCTTAACTTTGATTACTCCCATTATAGTATCAAGAAAACTTGAGGCTGAGGGAAAAAATAACTATTCTCATTGTAGCATTTTCATTGTCCCCAAAATAGAAAAAAATTTTTTCCCTTGAAGTGTTTGGTTTTTTTTTTGTTTTTTTTTTGTTTTTTTTTAGAGCTTCCATTTTACTTTATTTTACTTTACAGTACTCTATTGGTTTTGGCATACATTGACATGAATCTGCCACGGGTGTACAATATTTGAACCATGCAGTTTTTATCTTGTCAGATGGTTGACAAGTCCCGTTTACTCATAATGGAGAGCACCTCCTCTTTATCCCCTTATTGTTCTACTTTGCAAAATGATCCTTACTGATCGTTTGAAGCCCATTTGAGATTGAGAGGGACAGCAGACTTTCCAAAGATCATATTTAATCACCAAACACTATTAAATGACTAAGTTTATAACAGTTTCAAGTGTTGAATTATTTTTCTTGTGTATTCAAAACCAACTGATTATAAAGATTGGCAACTTGGAATAGAATTTTGTAGTGAATTGTTTATATGTGCCTGTATTTGTAAGTGTGCACACACACACACACCCCCTTGTATTTTGGTATTTATTTTTTCAATTTTGAGATATAATTGACACATAACATTGTATAAATTTAAGGTCCACAACAGTGGACCTTAAACTGGATTTGATACTTGTAGTTATTGAAAAATGATCACCATGAATAGTTCAGTTAATATCCATTACCTCACATAGATATTTTTGTCTTGTGGTGAGAATTCATAAAGTCTACCTCTTAGCAACTTTCAAATCTATAATACAGTATTGTTAGCTGTAATTAAGACTGACTTATTTTATACCTGTAAGTTTGTACCTTTTGCTCACCCTCACGCATTTTGCCATTATCACCTCTGGTAACTATCAATTTATCCTCTGTTAAGTATGAGTTTGTTTGAGATCATGTGGTATTTGGCTTTCTCTGCCTGACTTATGTCACTTAGCATAATACCCTCAGGGTCCATCCATATTGTTGCAAATAGTGGGATTTCCTTTTTTTGTGTGGCCAAATAATATTCAACTTTATATATAATAATTTCACATTTCTTTATCCATTTATCCATTAACATACACTTGGGGTATTTCCATGCCTTGACTATTGTAAATAATGCTGCTCTGAACATGGGCATGCAGGTATTTCTTCAACATAGTGCTTTTATTTGCTTTGGATGTAAACCCAGAAGCGGAATTTCTGGATCATGTGGTAGTTCTATTTTTACTTTTTTGAGGATCCACCGTAGTTTTCTGTAGCTGCTGCACCAGTTTACAATCCTACAAACAGTGCACAAGTGTTCCATTTTCTCCACTTTCTCACCAGAATTTGTTATCTCTTGTTGTGTTGATGATAGCTGTTCTAAAAGCCATGAAGTCACATATCTCACTGTGGCTTTAATTTGCATTTCTCTAATATTGGGCACCTTTGATAGACCTGTTGGCCATACCTGTATCATCTTAGTATAAATGTCTGTTCAGGCCCTTTGCTCAAATAATTGGATTGTTTGAGGTTTTGCTGTTGTATGAATGCTTTATATACATTGGATATCAACTTCTTTTCGGTTACTTTATTTGCAGTTTTTCCCACAGTGCATAGGTTGTCTTTGCATTTTGTTGATTGTTTCTTTGGCTTTGCAGAAATATTTTAGTTTGACGTAGAGCCATTTGTTCATCTTATATTTTGTTGCTTGTGTTTTAGGTATCATATCCAGAAAATTTTTGTGACCCTATAGACTGTTGCCTGCCACGCTCCTATGTCCATGGAATTCTCCAGGCAAGAATACTGGGGTGGGTTGCTGTTCCCTTCTCCAGAAGATCTTCCTGATCCAGGGATTGAACCAGGGTCTCCTTCCCTGCAGGCAGACTCCTGTCTATCTGAGCCATTGAGGAAACCCAGAAAATCTTCAGCAAGATCTATGTCAAGGAGCTTTTTTCCCTATGTTTTCTTCTAGGAGTTTTATTATTTCAGCTCTTAAGTCGTTAATAAAGTTTGAGTTAATTTCTGTGAATGGTAGAAGTTAAGAATCATTGTTTTGCGTGTGAATATTCGGTTTTCCCAGACTTCTCTAGTGGTTCTGTGGTTTAAAAAAAAAAAAAAAAATCTGCCTGCCAGTACAGGAGAAGTGGGTTCAATCCCTGGGTTGGAAAGATCCCCTGGAGAAGGAAATGGCAACCCATTCCAGGATTCTTGCTTTTGATGCTATTATTGTAAATGGAATAATTTTCTTTATTTCTTTTTCAGCTAATTCATTGCAAATGTATAAAAGCACTGCTGCTTTTTGTAGTGTTTTGTATCCCGCAACTTTGCAGAAGCTATTGATTAGGGATGGTGTTTTCGTAGAGTCTTCAAGATTCTCTACATATAAAATCATGTTATCTGAAAACAGAGAAATTTTACTTTTTCCTTTCTGGTTCTGATGCCTTTTATTTGTTTTTCTTGCCGGATTCCTCTGGCTAGGACTTCCAGTACCATGTTGATTACAGGTGGTGAGAGTAGGTACCCTTTTCTTGTTCCTGATCACAGAGGAAAGTTTTTCAGAGTTTTACTATTCAGTATCATAAATGGTCTTTATTATGTTGAGGTACATTCACTCTACTTAGTTTGTTGAAATTCTTTTTTTTTTTTTTATCATGGATCTTGAATTTTGTCATGCTGTTTCTGCATCTATTGAGATGATATGATTTTTATCTTTCATCTTATTAATGTGATGTGCCACTTTTCTTGATTGGGGTGTGTTGAACTATCCTTGCATTTCAGGGATGAATCCCACTTGATCACGGTGTGTGATTCCTTTAATGTGTTGTTGAATTTGATTTACTGGTATTTTGTTGAGAGTTTTTGCACTTGTATGCAGTAGGGATATTGGGCTGCAGTTTTCTTGTAGTATCCTTCTTTTAATATTTTGTTGAGTTCAATTTGCTAGTATTTTGTTTGGAGTGTTTGCATCTATATTCATTAGGGATATTGGCCTGCAGTTTTCTTGTGGTGTCCTTATGTGGCTTTATTAGGGTAATGCCAGCCTCATTTGGGAATGTTCCCTTCTATTCCCAGGAAGAGTTTGAGGAGGATTGGCATTAACTTTTCTTTAAATGTTTATTAAAATACACCCGTGAAGCCATCTTGTCCTGAGTCATTTTTTCTTGGGAGGTTTTCTGATTATTGATTCAATCTCCCTACTCATTATTGTTTAGATTTTCTATTCCTTTATGATTTAATCTTGGTAGTTTGCATGTTTCTAGGAGTTTATCCATTAGTTTTAGGGTGTCCGAGTTTGTTGGCATATAGTTTTCAAAGTAGTCTCTTACGATCCTTTGTGTATCTGTGGCATCAGTTGTAATATCTCTCTTTTTAAAATCTGAGTCCTATCTATTTTTCTTGTCCAGCTAAAAGTTTGTCAAATTTGTTAATCTTTTCAAAGAGCCAACTCTTAGTTTGTAAATCTTTTCTGTTGTTTTTCCAATTTTATTTCTCCTCTAATCTTTATTAGTTCCTTCTGCTTTGAGTTTAGTTTACAAGCCTGTATTTTAAGCTAGAGTCAAATTATTCATTTGTGCACACTAAATGAAAGCTAAGATACCCCAGATTTTGGAAACTGAAATTGTGAAGGCTGTCTATATTTTCTAGTGCTGTTCTTTAAAATACATAAAAAGTTTAATTCATGTTATTAACCTCAATTTTTTTAAACTTTCCATTATTAAAAAAATGCATTCATTCTCCACCACACCCTTCTCCCACCAAAAGACTCCATGGAAGTTTATTTTGCAAATGTATCTTGCTTTTTTGTTTTCTTTTTAACTACATCAAGTCTGAGTTTAATTCTTGACTCAACTCATCAACCCTTCTGAGATGGAACTATACAGCTGCAGTATGAAATAGCCTACAGTGGCTATTTTTAGGACTAGAACTCAATATTTTTGCTGAAATGTGACAGTACACTTACTTGATTATCATGATTATAAAGGTAGACTTTAGGGAGATTGTAATGGGCTTCCCTTGTGGCTCAGCTATTAAAGAATCCACCTACGATATGGGAGACCTGGGCGCCATCCTTGGGTTGGGAACATCCCCTGGAGAAGGAAAAGGCTACCCACTCCAGTATTCTGGTGTGGAGAATTCCATGGAGGAGTCCATGGGGGTCACAAAGAGTCAGACACGACTGTGCAGACTTTCACTTTCAGCTCTGCAAGTATACCCAGAAGCAGTAAAGTCAGAAGAAGCATGCTAAAATTTTTAAGCCAATTTTAATCAAGATGAGTGATTATGCGTTAAAGCTTATAGTAATCATCACAAATAACCTTACTCAAATTGACACCCTAATTGCTATCACATCTATGCCCTTCTCATTTTAAGGTTTTACATTATCTTTGCTTGACCAAATAGATTTCTTATTATTTTAAGATCTCTGTTTCAAGTCTCCTTTCTATAAATTTCCTGAAGCATTTCCCTTTACTCGATGCTTTTATTTCACTGCAACTGAAGATATCCTAAAAATTCTTAAGGCCTCTACAAAAATGATCTCCCGTATGATGTATGTTCTGTGGTTCTGTGTTTGTATGAGCCTGATAGCATTTATCTTCTTTTTTAATTAGCATTTATCTTCTTTTTTAATTGTATTTATTTATTTTTGTCTGTGCCATGTGGCTTTCAGGATCNTTTGAGGAGGATTGGCATTAACTTTTCTTTAAATGTTTATTAAAATACACCAGTGAAGCCATCTTGTCCTGAGTCATTTTTTCTTGGGAGGTTTTCTGATTATTGATTCAATCTCCCTACTCATTATTGTTTAGATTTTCTATTCCTTTATGATTTAATCTTGGTAGTTTGCATGTTTCTAGGAGTTTATCCATTAGTTTTAGGGTGTCCAAGTTTGTTGGCATATAGTTTTCAAAGTAGTCTCTTACGATCCTTTGTGTATCTGTGGCATCAGTTGTAATATCTCTCTTTTTAAAATCTGAGTCCTATCTATTTTTCTTGTCCAGCTAAAAGTTTGTCAAATTTGTTAATCTTTTCAAAGAGCCAACTCTTAGTTTGTAAATCTTTTCTGTTGTTTTTCCAGTTTTATTTCTCCTCTAATCTTTATTAGTTCCTTCTGCTTTGAGTTTAGTTTACAAGCCTGTATTTTAAGCTAGAGTCAAATTATTCATTTGTGCACACTAAATGAAAGCTAAGATACCCCNTGTCCAGCTAAAAGTTTGTCAAATTTGTTAATCTTTTCAAAGAGCCAACTCTTAGTTTGTAAATCTTTTCTGTTGTTTTTCCAGTTTTATTTCTCCTCTAATCTTTATTAGTTCCTTCTGCTTTGAGTTTAGTTTACAAGCCTGTATTTTAAGCTAGAGTCAAATTATTCATTTGTGCACACTAAATGAAAGCTAAGATACCCCCAGATTTTGGAAATTGAAATTGTGAAGGCTGTCTATATTTTCTAGTGCTGTTCTTTAAAATACATAAAAAGTTGAATTCATGTTATTAACCTCAATTTTTTTAAACTTTCTATTATTAAAAAAATGCATTCATTCTCCACCACACCCTTCTCCCACCAAAAGACTCCATGGAAGTTTATTTTGCAAATGTATCTGCTTTTTTGTTTTCTTTTTAACTACATCGAGTCTGAGTTTAATTCTTGACTCAACTCATCAACCCTTCTGAGATGGAACTATACAGCTGCAGTATGAAATAGCCTACAGTGGCTATTTTTAGGACTAGAACTCAATATTTTTGCTGAAATGTGACAGTACACTTACTTGATTATCATGATTATAAAGGTAGACTTTAGGGAGATTGTAATGGGCTTCCCTTGTGGCTCAGCTATTAAAGAATCCGCCTACGATATGGGAGACCTGGGCGCCATCCTCGGGTTGGGAACATCCCCTGGAGAAGGAAAAGGCTACCCACTCCAGTATTCTGGCATGGAGAATTCCATGGAGGAGTCCATGGGGGTCACATAGAGTCGGACACGACTGTGCAGACTTTCACTTTCAGCTCTGCAAGTATACCCAGAAGCAGTAAAGTCACTGACCTGGGCGCCATCCTTGGGTTGGGAACATCCCCTGGAGAAGGAAAAGGCTACCCACTCCAGTATTCTGGTGTGGAGAATTCCATGGAGGAGTCCATGGGGGTCACAAAGAGTCAGACACGACTGTGCAGACTTTCACTTTCAGCTCTGCAAGTATACCCAGAAGCAGTAAAGTCACAAGAAGCATGCTAAAATTTTTAAGCCAATTTTAATCAAGATGAGTGATTATGCGTTAAAGCTTATAGTAATCATCACAAATAACCTTACTCAAATTGACACCCTAATTGCTATCACATCTATGCCCTTCTCATTTTAAGGTTTTACATTATCTTTGCTTGACCAAATAGATTTCTTATTATTTTAAGATCTCTGTTTCAAGTCTCCTTTCTAAAAATTTCCTGAAGCATTTCCCTTAACTCGATGCTTTTATTTCACTGCAACTGAAGATATCCTAAAAATTCTTAAGAGCCTCTACAAAAATGATCTCCAGTATGATGTATGTTCTGTGGTTCTGTGTTTGTATGAGCCTGATAGCATTTATCTTCTTTTTAAATTAGCATTTATCTTCTTTTTTAATTGTATTTATTTATTTTTGTCTGTGCCATGTGGCTTTCAGGATCTTGGTTCCCTGACCAGGCGATCAAACCCTGNGTATGATGTATGTTCTGTGGTTCTGTGTTTGTATGAGCCTGATAGCATTTATCTTCTTTTTAAATTAGCATTTATCTTCTTTTTTAATTGTATTTATTTATTTTTGTCTGTGCCATGTGGCTTTCAGGATCTTGGTTCCCTGACCAGGCGATCAAACCCTGGCCCCTGGCAGTGAAAGTGCCAAATCCAAAGCACTGTACCACCAGGGAATTCCTTCATTGATTTTCTTAAAACTCTATGATGCGCCTCTAAGTTAGGTATAAGTTTCCTGAGAGCACTGTGACGGTCATCATTGTGATTCTCATGGCATCTAGCACAGTACTCAGCTCACAGGCTTAATAAATGGTAAGCTGAACTACAGATTTGAAAGTGTATGTCAGAAAATATACCATGGAAGTTTATCATTTCTAATAATATAGATAGAATGCTTGCTTTTACAGAACATGCCACATGAGACTTTTTAATAAAAATCAAATATTCTTCAAGTAAGTAGCATTTAAACTGAAAAGAATGGGTTATTTCAGTTTCTTTCTGTAGTAACATCTTATGATCACTTAGCAGATCACGAAATATATGTTCAAGAAAATTAATGAAAAGAGCTTTTTAAACCTTGTGAGTCTTGACTTATATTTATTACCCAGCAGCTGAATTCTTATTCTGCATATTATAATTTCAATTATTTAAAACTTAAATTAGCTTGGAGGTATTTAAAATCTTTGATTGGTAACTCTGTAGCAGTCTTCCAAAGTTGGAAATGCCAGAGTGGGTTCTGAGGAAAGATTTAGAGTTTTGAAAGTATTATGAATGAAAAAGCAGAAAGGAATACAGCATTTCCCCAGTATTGCTTCAATAATGCCATTTTAAGCATCATCTCAAAGCATTAATGTTAGTTAAGATGAGATCAGCCAGTTTTTTTTTTTTTTCTTGGCTGCAATGATTTCACCATCTCTTCAAGCTGCCTCTTGCCACAAGGAGAACATTTAAACATGGGAATTTGCCTTGAATTGTAAGAAACTGAAAGGGGACCAGAATGCCCACTCAGTTCTGGGATTATACCCCATGACCTCTTTCAGCAGAACAGTGAAGAATTTTTATGCAGTACCAAAAATGGGTGGCCTGAGGAACATTTCACCTGTAAGTCAGTACCTTTGAATAGAAAAGTTGGGCAGTTCAGAGTCTGTTTTCTCCATGTGTGACTACAGAAATTTTCCCATCAGGAGATACTCCATAGTTTCCTTTTACCTGTTGTTTTCCCCTCAAATAAAGTTAATTTTGCTTCAGAGTATTTTATGATCTGTCCATGGGGTCACAAAAGAGTTGGACACAACTCAGCAACTAAAACAAAAATCAAAAGTTTATGATCTTATTGCTCACCATGGGTCTAGAAGACTGTGTAAAACATTTCCACGCTTTGCATACTGGAGTGAGTGGGCTTGGAGTTTGGTTAGAGTTAACTTGGGGAGATGAAAGAGGACAAGTAGAGTAGAAATAAATAGTTTTAAAGCCAAAGACTAATGCAAATGAGTGTTTGTTTCCAATATGTTTATTTCTCTATAATTCTTTGCAACAGGTGAGGGACAGGAAAGTTGAAAGGAAATACTGTTTTGAATTTAATAAAGTTTTTTCATGGAAATGTTGGTACTTCTGCTTCCTACATTTCTGTAACCTTTCTAAATTAATCTGGGATGTTCTTTTTCTTCATCTTAATTCAGTGACTATTTTAATCAGTAACCTTATCTTATGGTACCATTTTATAAGATGACAGTTAAAGTCTGAGTGTGTATACCCACTGAGAGATGGAAAGAAAAGGCTGCAAGGGAAAGCTACAACTTTTAGAGAGCTGGTGATATTTTAAATGTACATTATTTCAGATTTATGTTGCATATGAGTGCATGCTAAGTCCAACTCTTTGCAACCCTATGGATAGTAGCCTGCCAAGCTCCTCTGTCCACAGGATTCTCCATGAAAGAATACTGGAGAAGGTTGCCATGTGGATTCTTTACCACTAGCACCAAAGGAAGCCATATGTTGCATATACCATATTCAAATATAAGTGAAGTGTAAACATGGCAATTTGATAAAAGACAGAAAAATGTATGACATTTTCTATTATTTTTTTTCTCTAGAAAATTCTGTTTTCTATGAAAATGCCATGAACTTGTATTATTCATTGATTTATTAATTTGAAATTATTTTCAAACAAAAGGTGATTCATTTTTAGTGAATTTAGTTATAGTCATGAAAACAGATACAGCTATATTTGTCATGCAAATCACTAGCCAAATCAACCTCTCATGTACCCTTTGGTGTGACCTGTGAATCTGTCAGTTCAGTTCAGTTCAGTCCAGTCACTCAGTCATGTCCAGCTCTTTGCGACCCTATGAACCGCAGCACACCAGGCCTCCCTGTCCATCACCAACTCCTGGAGTCCACCCAAACCCATGTCCATTGATTTGGTGATGCCATCCAACCATCTCATCCTCTGTCATCCCCTTCTCCTCCTGCCCTCGATCTTTCCCAGCTATCTCCTAAATAATGCTGTGGTTGTATGGAAATTACTTTGTAGGTAATTAAGTCTTATTATGAATATTCATCTGATATTATTAATATTCAGATAATATTTTTAACACGGACATAGTGGAGAAGGCATTGGCACCCCACTCCAGTACTCTTGCCTGGAAAATACCATGGACAGAGGAGCCTGGTAGGCTGCAGTCCATGGGGTTGCTAGGAGTCGGACACGACTAAGCGACTTCACTTTCACTTTTCACTTTCATGCATTGGAGAAGGAAATGGCAACCCACTCCAGTGTTCTTGCCTGGAGAATCCCAGGGACAGGGGAGCCTGGTGGGCTGTCGTCTCTGGAGTCGCACAGAGTCGGACACGACTGAAGTGACTTAGCAGCAGCAGTCAAAGGATATTTTTAGTTTTTCTCAGTGTTTAGATTTAGTGAGTTTATAACCTTTTTTTTTTTTCTTTTTCTTATCCTTTCCACATGCTCTGTGAAGATTTACATTAGCGCAATGCTACATTAAAGGAACAGTCACCCAGATCACACCCCGAGAGCCGCCTTTCTCTTAATTTTAAGGGCATAACTTAAATGGTCTATTTAGCTCACACACAGAAAATCAGCAATTTCTGAGTACTAGAGCAAAGTAAGATAGTTTCATGAGTAAAATTGCTGCTGGGAATCTGAATTTTCCTGTTTCTCTTCATTTATTTTTAAAATTATGCTTCAGGGTTGTTTTATATTCAATATTATTGCTAAAGACTGTACTCTAATATATGATAGGTTTAAAAGCATTTAGAGAGAAAAAAGAGTTTTATGGTTATGTTATCAAAAGTTTAATTGTTCACTTCAAGGTTGAAGAAATTTCTGATAGGAGAATATTTTCTCCTAAATATATAAGTATATTGGCACTTTCAATGTTTAGAAAATAATCATAAAAAGCTAGATTTTCTATTCCTATTCTATTCAATATTATCCTTAGTTGGATTCTTTATATTATTGTAGTTCCTCAGCCATAATCTGATTTTATTTCTATTATTTATACTTAGTGCATAAAAAGTTACTTTGTGTGAGTTCTTGTGCTTCCATTACATTTTTATGTGATCTGGTCTTGGACAATTAGGAGTGGCTTTCTTGATGTGGCAGGTGGTAACACAGACATCACAAAGACTGTAAGATTTAATCTTAAAACCAAGTATTCATTTGTCTCTTTAAATATCTATATATAATGTAAATCACTTGTGACATTAATTAAATGACTCTACTCTTAAAATTACCAAGAAAGGTTTGTTACCATTAATTGAAGAGTTTTGAGTCACTGTTTCAAAACAATTTGGTTTGGGATTTTGTAGCCATTTCTAAATATTTTCATCAGGACAGAAGAGATTTTGAGCTAAAGGCAAAAGCCTTTTCTAAGGGAGAGTTTAAGTATTAGAATGGTAATGTAACGAAGAAATTAGGGAGAGTAGTTTTTACATGTTTCATCTGAAGTTAAAGCAAGGCACATGTGATGTCTTTGGCTCTCAGAGATGAACTCAGAGCTCTTTACACCTAAGTTATGGATATGAATTTATATTTTCCTAAACCACCAGTTCAAGATCCGTGTACATATGTAAAACTGCATAAAGTCATCATGTACATCTGAATTAGGATTTTTTAGTGTGTGCTATCCCATGGGATGTTGGTTTTGCAGGGTATTCTGTAAACTGAGATTCTGCACTGAAGCTATGTCTAGGAAATGCCACACATGCACTGACTTTTTTGGAATCCCACCATCATATTAAAGGCTTTGAAAACTTTCATTAAAGGAAGATTCAAACTTATTCATAACCCAGTTTTCCTTATTTTCTCTCAGCCTCGTCCTTCCTTCTAAAAAACATGTATTAATAACCAATAGAACTAGTACTTTATAGATCATATGCTGTGACCTTGTTCCTATAGTGTGGCTGTCTATTTGTGGTCTTGCAACTTACAAACAGACTAATCTCTAGTGTATTTAGCAGTGCACTTAAAAAGAGACTTGCTAGAGATGTCAAGAATGTATCATTCTGGGATGGACACCATTGCCCAGAATCTGCTCCTTAATTTGAAGATCCAGAAACCCAATTTTATCTTCCTCTCAGAGTTGATTGGATTGAAAGTGATTTGTTTTAGTCAAATGCACATAAAGTTGGTGTTTAAATAAACATATATTTCTCAATTCATAATCAGAAATTCACACTTCTAAATATGATGTACGTACATGCCTTGTCCAAAGTACTTGCATTCAGGGTGCCCGGTGTTTCTTGGAATATTTTCTTATCTAGATCTCAATGAAGAAAGCACTCTTCCTCACATGTAGGAAAATTTGCTCACCTAGTGACTGTACTCATACTGGCCAATCCAAAGTTTCTCTTCCCAGGACAGTATATGGAGTGCTTATATAACTATAAGGAGCACCAAACCTGCTTCTCTGCTGGGAATTGATCGCCTCCATCTAGCCACATTTTGGCTCCTTTTGGTTGACAGGTCTGTGTTTCATATCTGTATCAGTTATGCCAAGCTTCTTTACTCATTTAGCTTCTATTTACTTATTATTAAATGAAGTGAAAAATATACTTTCCAGGCCGAGAGTAGTCTTTGTGATGACTTATTTCACTGAGACCCCAGTAGTTGTTGCTAAGTTGCTTCAGTCATGTCCGATTCTGTGTGACCCCATAGACAGCAGCCCACCAGGCTCCTCTGTCCCTGGGATTCTCCAGGCACAGAGAGTGGGTTGCCATTTCCTTCTCCAATCCATGAAAGTGAAAAGTGAAAGTGAAGTCGCTCAGTCGTGTCTGACTTTTTGTGACTCCATGGACTGCAGCCTACCAGGCTCCTCTGTCCATGGGATTTCCCAGGCAAGAGTACTGGAGTGGGTTGCCATTGCTTTCTCCACAGTAGTTGTTAATCGTAGCCAATTTTAAAGAATCATATCATTTTAGCACTCAGAAAGATCTTAGACATAATCCTGTTCATTTCCCTCCAATTGTAATTGAAGTTTTTTGTTTTTGTTTTTAATTGTGACATGCAGATGTTATAACTTGCTCAAAAATCTATATCCAGGACTAGATCTGAAGAGCTGGTCTTGTATATATATATATATATATGTCTTATCCCACCAATTTAGTAATTAAAAATTTTTAATGATAGATATTTAATGCTTCTTCTGGATCCCTTAAGATTGTATATCCAGAGTAAGAGCCTTTTTGAGGGGAAAAAAAACATAGCCTTTTTATTTCTAGTTAAAATATACACTATAATTTGGAGCAATATAAAGTATCTATCAGATCTTCTGACAGAACAGAGAAGATCAAAAAAAAAGAGAGTAACCTTCATAACTTATGGGAACATGTTTGTGATGAATGCATGATTATATACTCTTGTCAAGTAAAATCAAATAGTTGGTGTTTCCCATTTTCTTAATGCTTTCTCCACTAGAAAATCTTTCTTTTCTTCTGGAAGGCCAAAATTTATTTTATATTATGAAATAATATTAGTTTGAATATGAATATATCATTTTATTTTTTTATTTTTATGCCTCTGAATGATTAACCCTGTCAGAAATTAGAGTTCTTTTATTTTACTAGAAACTGTTTTGTTGGATTTATGTGACAGTTTTATTGGAAACATACTCCAGGATATAAAAATAAAAGCATTTTCCCCTATAGTTTACCTGCAAACATACCATGATAGTGTCCCCCATCCCCCACCCCACTGTCCCTTGGCTAGACTCTATACTTTTGACAGCATCCTCTGAATTAGAACAGTTTTATCTTGGTCTTTGAAATTCAGCCCTATTCATCTTAAAACTCCCAAGTCAAGCCTAATTTAGTACTCTTCCTCCCCCAGCAGAGTCTTTATCTGTGGCTGCAACACGTGGAGAGTCTGACTCTGGAATATCTCTGCCCCCGCCTCCTCTGTTTTAAACACCAGCAGGAGGAAGTTAGGCAAGGCTAAGGAAGGATGGGAAAAACTTAGGGCTCCTTGCTCTCCTGCAGGACAAGGCTGCAGGACTTTGAATGCTGCTGTTTTGGTGGCTGACACTGACTAACTACTGGGTGTCCTCTGTGGGGCAGGCGCTCCAGCACTGGCTCCCTGGCCACCCGTGGCTCTTGAGAGGGGCCCACAGGGGCTCTTCCTACGCGGCTCCCCAACCAGGAAGCCTGTCCTCTCTTTGTCCCTTCTGTCACTACGTCCAGTTCAGCTTTGCCTACAGCAAGTCCACGCTACACCCTCTCTGTGCCAGGGTGCTTGTCCACTGGACAGATCTTCAGACAGCGTGTCAGTGAGGTCAAGCCCAAAGAACGACAGTTTCTGTAATACATTTTTTTTTAATTGAAAATGTCAGACATTGGATAGAGTGAGTGTATCCCAGTGTCCTAGTGAAAATAAGCCACTCACAATTAGCTGTTCTAATGATGAAAATGGACTGAAGCTGAGAAACCTAACTTTTACAATTTATGAGAAACAAATGATGCTTGTGACACAAGGCATTTGTAATTATGTTTGATCATCTTTTCCCTCAACACATATTAATTTGCTGAGAGTGAGAGACCAGGAATAAGTCCAAATTCAAGAAACAATCCCCGGATCAACACATTTGTGGATAATTGAAAACTGACAAAAGAGCATGCCCATCTCACCAGCTGGGAAACCAGTTGACTTGAGTTGTAAACTGTAAGCAGATCTGTTTCTAAACTGTCAGGTGTCTGCACATTTTTCATGCAGACTTCTGTCTCCAGGCCTCTTCTCTAATCTTCCCTGACATTTCTCCTCTCTCCACCCTCAAATCGTCTAATTGTTATTCAATTGTGTCTATACTGTTATTTTAAGATAAGAAACACATTTTTAAACTTACAATACTGGAATTATATACTTTCTACTGAGGATTATGAAAACCGAAGTCCTCTCTACAAGTGCGGGTAACACACCACAGGTGCAAGGCAAAGTGCTTGTTGCGTGTGTAGCTACTTGTATAATTAATACACTTCTGGAAATGTAGGCATTTTCTCTGAGATTCTGACACATTTGTGTATTTGCTGGGTTTTTTCCCCCAAAATTATGGGAAGTATATCTTAAGATACTTCTTAATATTAAAATTGAAAGTTCTTATTAGATGAGATATTGAAAAGTCAGTTTTGAAGTAAAAATATTAATTCACTTTATAGTCTCCATATTTAATGCATATATAAGGCATTATGTTCCAAGCTTAACATGTAGTTTGGAGACAAAGTTTGCTATTGAAAGTAGGTTGTGCATAGATTGACTGTTTTTCTTAAAAATTTTAGCTTTAATGTTAAATTAATGAAAAAAATCTTTTAATTTCTTAAGTTATGCCCTATAAAATCACTTTGCTTACTTCCAGAATGGGACTTAGCAATACTAATATTATATAGTAAGAAAGTAAGTCAAACTGAGTGGAGAGAATTTGATAGATGCAGAAGATAAGGATGGAAATCTGTCAGGATTTTAGAGCACTATCCATGGGGACCTTCAGTAGACAAAACCGAGGCCCATTGTCCTACATACGTCTTGAAATAAATATGTCGACTCAAGTTATCTCCCATTTTGGTGGGAAGAATCTAAAATAGTTTTGGAGAATAGTGCCATCTTCACAGGAAAGGTAGTGAAATATATCATCTTTACTCAATGTTTTCCATGTTAGGAACTAGTTAAATCCTAACACCTGAATTACAATAAGGGCTGAGCCTGTCAAGGAGGCAACAGAGACATAGAGTGATCTCCTAAGGCTGATGCTGAGACACAGGTACTTGAATAGCTACAGTGCTTGAAAGTAACTAGTCTTAAGAATTTACTCCCTGCAATGTGCCTGTGTCAGTAAACAGGACTCATATGATGACGGCAGAGTATTTTATATACTTTCAATATTAGAACATGAAGTCAAAAAATTTTTACAGAAAAAAATTATTGCCTTATCATATGGTAGCTCGGGGAAGGCAATGGCACCCCACCCCAGTACTCTTGCCTGGAAAATCCAATGGACGGAGTAGCCTGGTGGGCTGCAGTCCATGGGGTCGCTAACAGTCGGACAGACTGAGCGACTTCACTTTCACTTTTCTCTTCCATGCATTGGAGAAGGAAATGGCAACCCACTCCAGTATTCTTGCCTGGAGAATCCCAGGGATGGGGGAGCCTGGTGGGCTGCCGTCTATGGGGTCACACAGAGTCGGACACGACTGAAGTGACTTAGCAGCAGCAGCAGCAGCATATGGTAGCTATACATATCTATAAACTGACTTTTTTTGTCTCCTTGGAAAAAGCTGATATGAGATTTAAATGACTTTTCTTTCCCTTCTTTTCTTTTAGAGCAGTTAAAGCCACACCACCAACAAAATCAATAAACCAAAAAGTAAAAGCAAAAACAGAAAGCCCTCTTCACAAATTTTGAGCATCATCTACAGCTTTATGTGGTGAGAGAGGCAGCTACCATTCTTGAATGATTCAAAGAGAGTCAAATGGTGTTGAGCTAAATTACAGCCCTAAATGCATATTGGTGAAATGAGATGCTGATCCATTTGCACACTAATGTGCTATTTTTAAGTCATGCATCATAGCATCTTCAAAGAGGCCTGTCATAATTATGATGGATTAGACTGCAGAGTCAGTCCTAGATGCAGTAATTGTTTCACAGATGCTGCCAATGTGACTTGAATTCCTAATAAATTATTGTCAGAGAGGTGGGAGAAGGAGCAAAATCGAATACCGAAGGAAAGCTACTGTGGTTGTTTTTGGTCTTAGGAAACCAAAAATGGTAGCTACTAGTCAAAAGGCTGGTATTTTCAACTGAGATAAACGGGCTTCATTCATGGGTACCTCTGATACTGAGGATGAAGGTTGCCGTACTTGGGATTTTTACTTACTGTTCTCAGTCCCTGTCTCAGTATCTTTCTCTTCCCCTCCCTTGTAGCTTACAAAAAATTATCCTGGAGCATTAGCTGAACTCATGAAGTGGCCATAGCATATTCTTGTACATGTCTATTATCTGGTTATGACTTGACCTTTAGAGTTTCTGAAAAATTGGCTGTATTTATAATAGACAGAACTGTTCTTTTTGGTTCTTTAGAAGACCATACCTCATGGTGAACATTAGACTGTTACAATGGAGAAACATAAATAATATGACTGCTACTGCTACTGAAGTTGCTTCAGTCGTGTCCGACTCTGTGCGACCCCATAGACGGCAGACCACCAGGCTCCCCCGTCCCTGGGATTCTCCAGACAAGAATACTGGAGTGGGTTGCCGTTTCCTTCTCCAATGCATGAAAGTGAAAAGTCAAAGTGAAGTCGCTCAGTCGTGTCCGACTCTTAGTGACCCCATGGACCGCAGCCTACCAGGCTCCTCTGTCCATGGGATTTTCCAGGCAAGAGTAGTGGAATGGGGTGCCATTGCCTTCTCCAAATAATATGACTAGTAAAATCTAAATTATGACATTTTAAGCTATGATTTAATTAACACCCATCATTTAGGTAATTTCTAAAACTGCTTCTTTTAGGCTTTGAACAAATTGCCAAAGCTGGTAGTGTGTGCACACAGTTTAAGCAATGCGTTACTTACTACATTTGTGCATGCTCAGTCATGTCTGACTCTTTGCCACCCCATGGACTGTAGCCCACCAGGCTCCTCTTTCCATGGAATTCTCCAGGCAAGAATACTGGAATGGGTTGCCATGTCCTCCTCCAGGGGATCTTCCCGACNATGCGTTACTTACTACATTTGTGCATGCTCAGTCATGTCTGACTCTTTGCCACCCCATGGACTGTAGCCCACCAGGCTCCTCTTTCCATGGAATTCTCCAGGCAAGAATACTGGAATGGGTTGCCATGTCCTCCTCCAGGGGATCTTCCCGACCCAGGGATCAACCCACGTCTCTTGCGTCTCCTGCATTGTCAGGTGGATTCTTTACCACTGAGCCACCTGGGAAACTCATTATTACATTTTGATTAGCAAAGATAACTGTTAGAGCAGTTGAAGTAGATAAATATATGCCATGTCTTTTCCTAAGTTAAAGATTCAATAGCCAGAAAAGTTTCCATGTTATTTATTGAATATTGCTTTTTTTTTTTTAAGGCGCTGAGGTTTTTTTTACATAGTCCCTTCTGTATCTGATAACTACTGATGTATATTCTACTTAGAACTCTAGTTCTTCTGCCTCAGTGATTTTGATAGATCTGTTTGGTGAACATTCATTGTCATCCTTTTAAAACTAACTTTGACTTAGTGGCACATGTATTCCTCTCTTATGGCAAGAGGGAATGGAGTTAAATTTCATGAGAGAAATTGGGATTGATGGCATGCAGACCTTGACAGTTGAAAGTGTTTTCCCCTCTCCTGTACTCCTGTGGCAATTGAATACTCATATATTGTGTTACCAAAACCACAGTCCAGAGCAGCGCAGAACCTATGCCTCTATGGTGCTGCCAGTTTAGCCCCTGTGGGAGCAATTATTTTGATGCCTGACTTGAGCAAACTGCTCAATTTTTACATCTGTAAAATAACAAAATGGAACTAGATTTTTTCTTATGCTCGGAAATGTTTTATATATTGTCATGACCATCATCATCACATTTATCACTCATTTTGAATTATTCAAATTTTCTTAGCCTTGCAAAAGTTTAACATACTGTTCAGTAAGTCTATAGGCAAGAGTGCTTTGTCCATTGCTATTCTGGAAATAAGGAAGACTACTGCAAATAAGGAAGCCTACTTCTTTGGAAGGAATGATGCTAAAGCTGAAACTCCAATACTTTCGCCACCTGATGCGAAGAGTTGACTCAATGGAAAAGACTCTGATGCTAGGAGGGATTGAGGGCAGGAGGAAAAGGGGACAACAGAGGTTGAGATGGCTGGATGGCATCACGGACTCGATGGACGTGAGTTTAAGTGAACTCTGGGAGTTGGTGACGGACAGGGAGGCCTGGCGTGCTGCGATTCATGGTGTCGCAAAGAGTCGGACACGACTGAGCAACTGAACTGAACTGCAAATAAAATGGCACATATTTGTTCACAAGGGACTTTCATTCTATTTCCAAAAAAGAAGAATAGAAACAAATATGATTTGTTAATATTTTAGTAGCTTTAACAGTAGTGTGCCTAGAACTACCTCTTAACAGTTTGCAAGAGCAGATTGTGAAATTTTCAGGAATTTTGTGTGTTGGCGGTTGATAGCTTGAAATTAGCCATCATCTGTCAGAACATCTCTTAAGGAATATGTTAAAAGCTCACTATTCAATTTAAAATTGTGACTAAATGCTATAACATTAAGTGTTGGCACCATGAAAAAAAATAACTTGGGTAAGCTTAGCCAGTCTTCCTTTCTAGGTCTGCCAAAGGCTCTTCTGCCTATGTTCCTGCCGACAAACTTCCTAACAGTTTTAAGAAAAAAATTAATGCTTTAGTTTTGATTGGCCAATGTCCCTGTAGATGAGTCATTGTCCTTATTGTAGAAATTGAATCTTATTCTAAAATGAAAATTTTCTCTTCTGATTTTTATAGGTATACTTTTATTTGGCATTAACTATTTGACAATTGTATTTGGTATAAATTATCATATACAAACATCCAAGAGCTGGTAATACTTTAAAAACATTTTAATATTGCCTCACAATGGAATAGCATCCTGATTAGTACTATGCATCATATTAATTATATGCTCTCTAGTGTAGGAAA
Organism: Oreotragus oreotragus; assembly: GCA_006410675.1. Lineage (NCBI taxonomy): Eukaryota > Metazoa > Chordata > Mammalia > Artiodactyla > Bovidae > Oreotragus > Oreotragus oreotragus. The sequence continues at coordinate 1,416,036 of SJYX01000584.1, read as the reverse complement.
AATGAAGGATATTCCATTTCAATCTCAATTATGAGGGTTCAAAAATGTTTCTGCTATCAGTCATGTAGAAGAACAGATATGAATGAATAAAAACTCTATTTCTGTTTTTAGTCTCTGTGAGGCAAAAGGAATGCCACACAAAAATATCTCTCTAATACAAATTTACATTCATTAAAAAAAATCCACTTAGTTTAATTATGAAAAAAATTTCCCTTTTCCCCTTGAATTGTAAAAATATTAACTCTATTTCCACAGCTTAGCAGATAAAAATTATCTTGGAAGTTTTTTTGTCTTACATACAAATTATTGACTTCTGTAAGCTTGAAAAAAATTTTTATATTTATATACACTGTAAAAATTACAGCAGGAAAGTTCTTATACAGGAAAGCTTTTATAAGCAGGAAAGTATTATACAATGATCAAAATGAACAGGTCTCATTTCTTTCTCCTTTCGTTACAAGATAAACAATGTTCCAATGTCAGTATAAAAGCACTCGGTGATTTTAAGAGCGCTGTTGCAAGTAGGCTCCTGGATTGTGTAATATTCTGGGGTATATATGCAAAAAGTGTGGTCTAGGACAAACTGAAGTCAAAGAAAATATTTCTTTTCTCCCTCTAAAATGGCACTTTTTTGGTTTAAATTGTCTCAATTAGATTCATAGACCAGTAACATAATTCTCAAATAAAAGTTAACCCCATCCAAAAATGAAAAGATAATATATAATTTTCCTGTCCTCCCTGAAAGAGTTAACCATGTAACTTTCTACATCTGATGGTTGTACTCAGTAAAGGAATTGCTGTCATAGACAGAATTCTAATACTAGGATTAAATTAGTGTTTAAAACTGGCTATTGTGTTTAAAACTCCATATTGAAATAAATTTCAAGTCACCTTCATTTCTTCTTAGAAGCTATTATTATGCTCATAAAAGATTTGCAAACTCCATCCATTGTAATTCTGTCCTTGACACTTTAAAGAATGTCCAAATTATGTGGTCTGGATTGTAATAATGTATTACTTTATATATAAATATCTTTTTTTGGGGGGGGGGATCACACCATAAGACCTGTGGGATTTTTATTTCCCAACCAGGGATTGAATCCATGTCCTCTGCATTACAGAGAAGTCCTCACAATATATAAATATTTTTTATCTGAAAAAGTAAGTAGGACAATATATATTCATAGTCTGCTAATTTCATATAATATATAACAATATAATCTACGTGTGTGTGTATATATATATATGTGTGTGTGTAAATACATTTTGTTTGGTGTATGTGTTAATCAATTTTACAGTTGCCAAAAAAACATTTTTTGCTATAGTATTTGGGAAAATAATTGACCTAATTCTATAAAGTGACTTCCCTGGTGGCTCAGATGGTAAAGCGTCTGTCTACAATGCAGGAGACCTGGGTTCGATCCCTGGGTTGGGAAGATCCCCTGGAGAAGGAAATGGCAATCCACTCCAGGACTCTTGCCTGGAAAATCCCATGGACAGAAGAGCCTAGTAGGCTACAGTCCATGGGGTTGCAAAGAGTCGGACATGACTGAGCGACTTCACTTCACTTCAATTCTATAAAGAATTATCTAGCTTATATCTGTGCTTCTTAATTTCTTTTAACTGAAGTATAGCTATTTTACAGTGTTTTGTTAGTATCAAGTGTACAGCAAAGTGATTCAGTCATACGCATACACATGCTGGCCCACACACATATATTATTTTTTGGATACTTTTCCATTATAGGTTATTATAGGATAATGAGTATAGTTCCTTGTACTATACTTTAGGTCCTTGTTGTTTACCTATTTTATATAGAGTAGTACACATATCCACTCCTTGGAAGAAAAGTTATGACCAACCTGGATAGTATATTCAAAAGCAGAGACATTACTTTGCCGACTAAGGTCTGCCTAGTCAAGGCTATGGTTTTTCCTGTGGTCATGTATGGATGTGAAAGTTGGACTGTGAAGAAAGCTGAGCGCCGAAGAATTGATGCTTTTGAACTGTGGTGTTGGAGAAGACTCTTGAGAGTCCCTTGGACTGCAAGGAGATCCAACCAGTCCATTCTGAAGGAGATCAACCCTGGGATTTCTTTGGAAGGAATGATGCTAAAGCTGAAACTCCAGTACTTTGGCCACCTCATGCGAAGAGTTGACTCATTGGAAAAGACTCTGATGCTGGGAG
>SJYX01000584.1:1314074-1412438 GCA_006410675.1 Oreotragus oreotragus | reverse complement strand
TCTTGAGAGTCCCTTGGACTGCAAGGAGATCCAACCAGTCCATTCTGAAGGAGATCAACCCTGGGATTTCTTTGGAAGGAATGATGCTAAAGCTGAAACTCCAGTACTTTGGCCACCTCATGCGAAGAGTTGACTCATTGGAAAAGACTCTGATGCTGGGAGGGATTGGGGGCAGGAGGAGAAGGGGACGACAGAGGATGAGATGGCTGGATGGCATCATGGACTCGATGGACGTGAGTCTGAGTGAACTCCGGGAGTTGGTGATGGACAGGGAGGCCTGGCGTGGTGCGATTCATGGGGTCGCAGAGTCGGACACGACTGAGTGACTGAACTGAACTGAACTGAACACATATCCAAATCTCCTAATTTATCTCCCCCACCCTATCCTTCCACTGCTACCCCCTACTATTGCCTTTGGTAACCATAAGTTTATTTTCTATGTCTGTGAGCCTATTTCTTTTTTTGTGAACAAGTTCATTTGTATCAGTTTTTAGATTCCACAAGTAAGTAATATTAATATGATATTTGTCTCTGTCTGACTTACTTCGCCTAGTATGATAATCTCTAGGCCCATCCATGTTGCTGTGGATGGTATTATTTCATTCTTTGTAATGGCTGAGTACTATTCCATTATATATTCAGTATAGACACCTCTTCTTTCTTTACTTTTGGCTGTGCTGGGTCTTCACTGCTACACGTGGGCTTTTCTGAAGTTGCAGTGAGTAGAGGACACTCCTCGTTGCAGTGCACAGGTTTCTCACTGCGGTAGCTTCTCCTCTTGTGGAGCACCAGCTCTAAGATAGGCTCAATAGTTGTGTCTCCCAGGCTCGAGAGCACAAGCTGAATGGTTGTGGCTCGCAGGCTTCGTTGCTCTGTGGCCTGTGGGAGCTTGCTGGAGCGGGGATCAGGCCCATGTCCCCTGCGCTGGCAGACAGACTCCTCACCACTGAGCCACCAGGGAAGCTCCTCCCATAGCTTCTTTATCCATTATCTGTTGATGGACTTTGTGATTCCGTCTGTATGTCTTTGACTGTGGGAAGTCTTTTCTGGTAGGTTTCAGTCTTTTTCAAGGATGGTTGATCTGTAGATTATTGTGATTTTGGTGTGCTCATTAAGCTCCTTCTAATTTGCCATCTTGGCTGCTCTCATACGCTTCTTAATTTTTGAAAAATGGTAATGTCCTCATTTTGGAGAAACCTCCAAAGACTACAAATCAATATTAATGATTCTGAAAGCTAAAGGTTATTTTTTATTAAAGATTATATCAGTGATTACAAGTATCAGTTTAGCTCAGAGCTACCCAATAGAAATGAAACCTAAGCCACATTTGAAATTTAAAATTTTCCAGTACTCACAGTAAAACAAGTAAAAAGAAACAAATGAAATTCAATGATCTGTTTTTACTTATTATATCCAATATAGCATTGTTTCAGCATAAGAACTGACTTATTTTATATTTTTTTGGCCCACACTAATCTCTTTGAAATACAGTGTGTGTTTATACTTATAAAACTACTCAACTTGGACTAAACAAGTTTCAAAGGCCCAATGGCCATTTGTGACTAGTGACTATGCACATCTAGGCCATCTCTTAATATTTGAAAGGAAGTAGGTCCAGCAGAAATCAAGATATTACTTTGTTCTGTTGTTTTACTTTGTCCATTGTGAATTATGACCTTTTAAGTTTTATTTATTTATATGCATGCCTAAATGTTATAAAATGACACAGTTAAAGGCAATCTCCCTCTCAGTGCTGTTTTCCAGCCTCTCCATTCCTTTTCCTGGAAGCAAAGTATTTAAACCAGAGCTCATTTTATTTTTATTCTTGTAAATGTACAGGTTGTAGCATTCTTATACATACTGTCCTGCAGCTTTCTTTATTTCATTTAATTACTTGGAAATACTTTACCTGAAAATGTAGGTTGTTTCCAAACTTTTGCTCATGCAAAACGTTGTGCATACATCATTTAACACATATATATGAGCATATTTGTTAGAAATGTTTTTAAAACTGAAGAGTCAAAGGAAGTTTTTACAAAATTCTGTAGCTATTGCTGCTGCTTCTGCTAAGTCACTTCAGTCACGTCCAACTCTGTGGAAACCCATAGATGGCAGCCCACCAGGCTCCCCTGTCCCTGGGATTCTCCAGGCAAGAGCACTGGAGTGGGTTGCCATTGCCTTCTCCAATGCATGAAAGTGAAAAAAGAAAGTGAAGTCGCTCAGTCGTGTCCGACTCTTAGACCCCATGGACCGCAGCCTACCAGGCTCCTCCGTCCATGGGATCTCCCAGGCAAGAGTGCTGGAGTGGGGTGCCATTGCCTTCTCCGGTAGCTCTTGCTAAATCCCCTCTATGTTATTTGTACTAGTTTTGACTCATTTTTTCTGTTTGACGGTTGATTTGTTTTCCTCTGTCAATGAGTCTTACGTGTCAAGAAAAGTATTATGTGACTTTTAACTTTGCTGGCAGCCCACCAGGCTCCCCTGTCCCTGGGATTCTCCAGGCAAGAGCACTGGAGTGGGTTGCCATTGCCTTCTCCAATGCATGAAAGTGAAAAAAGAAAGTGAAGTCGCTCAGTCGTGTCCGACTCTTAGACCCCATGGACCGCAGCCTACTAGGCTCCTCCGTCCATGGGATCTCCCAGGCAAGAGTGCTGGAGTGGGGTGCCATTGCCTTCTCCGGTCGCTCTTGCTAAATCCCCTCTATGTTATTTGTACTAGTTTTGACTCATTTTTTCTGTTTGGCAGTTGATTTGTTTTCCTCTGTCAATGAGTCTTACGTGTCAAGAAAAGTATTATGTGACTTTTAACTTTGCNGAGTGGGGTGCCATTGCCTTCTCCGGTAGCTCTTGCTAAATCCCCTCTATGTTATTTGTACTAGTTTTGACTCATTTTTTCTGTTTGACGGTTGATTTGTTTTCCTCTGTCAATGAGTCTTACGTGTCAAGAAAAGTATTATGTGACTTTTAACTTTGCTTAGGGGTTCATGTTTGCATGTATACATTTTACTGAACTTCCTCATCTTTCATGGCTTTAGATTTTGTGTCACAAAGAACTTTTCCAGTCATTAGATTATGCTTGTAAGCTTTGTAAGACTGTCATTTGTTTTCCATATTCAGATGTTAAATCTATCTAGAATGCATTTTGGTATAAGATATAAGGAATTAATCCAACTTCATAATTTTTTCAGAATACTATCCTATCGATCTAATATTACCTCATACAATATTTCTATGCGTGTTTGAATCTATTTCTTTATATTCTATTCCATTGGTCTTATAAACACCCTATTATCTATTGATGTGTAAGTACAAGCTGTTTTAAGTAGAGCTTTTGTTGCTTTTTAATATCTTTCAATTTGGCTACTGCCCTGCTCAGGCCGCATTACAGTTCTCTTTCACATTATTCTTTGATATTCAATTTGTTTATTTTTCCACATAAACTTTAGAGCCTGGTTTCTTAATTCCTCAAAACATTCTGCTAGTATTTTTATGAAAATATATTAAATGAATTGGTTGATTTGACCACTGTGTAAGAAGATATATGACCTTTCTATTTGTTTTGCTGTTTGTGTTTGTAGATCCCTCAGTCTTGTTTTAAAGTTTTATTCAGATAGGTCTTTCACATATCTTTTTAAGTGTATTCTTAGTGTTTAAAAAAAGTTCACAGTTTTTTATTTCACCAAAGCTTCTGACTGCTGCTGCTACTGCTGCTAAGTCACTTCAGTCGTGCCCGACTCTGTGTGACCCCATAGACGGCAGCCCACCAGACTCCCCCATCCCTGGGATTCTCCAGGCAAGAACACTGGAGTGGGTTGCCATTTCCTTCTCCAATGCATGAAAGAGAAAAGTGAAAGTGAAGTCGCTCAGTCTGTCCGACTGTTAGCGACCCCATGGACTGCAGCCCACCAGGCTACTCCGTCCATTGGATTTTCCAGGCAAGAGTACTGGGGTGGGGTGCCATTGCCTTCCCCGAAGCTTCTGACTAGTTGTTGCTATTAGGTACCAAGGTGGTTGATTTTCTTTCTCTAGCTACTTTACTACCCTTTGTAACAGCTTTTCAGCTGATTCTCTTGGTTGGCCAGTGTACAATCTAATAAGATTGTACAAATCTGCAAATGGTAACTTTAGTGTCGCTTTCCAATATTTACTTCTTCCTCTGTTTCATTTGTCCTGGTTAGTAAGCAGTGGCTATTTTAGTAGACCTTTTTTATAGCCCAAAGGGAAAATAGTCTTGATTTCGTTTTCTGCTTACATCCTTAAAATAAATTTAATGAGAAAAACTGTGGGAAAATAAAAAATGACTCCATAATAAATGGGGCAGCATTCACTTTAAATAATGGATTATTTTTTATTTTTAGTGCCCATTTCATCCTGCTTTCCCTATTATTTGGACTTTGAAATGTCCATCAATATTGGTCTCAAAAATGTTTCAATGAATGACTGAATAAAGAAATGAACTCAAGATGAATAAAGTTATATCAGTCTAAGTGAAACTGATTAGATGTTTACTCTCAGAGGTTAAAGCGTTTTTATTTTTAGTGCCCATTTCATCCTGCTTTCCCTATTATTTGGACTTTGAAATGTCCATCAATATTGGTCTCAAAAATGTTTCAATGAATGACTGAATAAAGAAATGAACTCAAGATGAATAAAGTTATATCAGTCTAAGTGAAACTGATTAGATGTTTACTCTCAGAGGTTAAAGCGTCTGCCTCCAATGCGGGAGACCTGGGTTCGATCCCTGTGTTGGGAAGATCCCCTGGAGAAGGAAATGGCAACCCACTCCAGTCTCTTGCCTGGAAAATCCCATGGACGGAGGATCCTGGGCCATGGACGGAGGAGCCTGGTGGGCTACAGTCCATGGGGTCGCAAAGAGTCGGACACGACTGAGTCACTTCACAAGCACAAAAATAAACAGAGTAGGATATTTTTAAAGAATTCACAGTCCAGTAATAGAGACCAAGCAAGATACAATTGCATGTGATGTGTTCAGCAGTAGACTATTTATAAGGTAAGGCAGGAGAATAGAAATGGGAGTGATTAATTCTTCTGGAAAATCAGGAGGGAATCCCAAGAGAAAGTGATCTGAGACAGTTTAGCTGGATACAGAAGTCACTGGGCATGATAAGGGGACTAGGAAGGCATCCTAGGAGATAAAACAACAGTCTGGAGGTCTGAAACAGCTTACAGTGTTTGGGTATTTATAAGCTGTTGTTATGGTTGGAGTATAATCTGTGGGAGCAAGTAGGGGGACGGAAGAATGGAAACTTGTGTGTGAAAAACAATGTCTATTAGGCAGGAATTTGCAGAAGAAGGAGGCAGCCGGATCCTATAGAGGAAAATACAGAATCACTTAGAAAGGGCATATAAATTGTACTTTCACCCCTATACCCCATCCCCTGGAATGTTAACACTGCCAGGACCATGCTTTGTCTTCCAGGTGTGTTTGGGTAAAGAGTTTGAGAACTGCTGATGCAGGCAATAAGAGTTAGTAAGGTGTGTGGGCTTCCGGCAGCTCAGTTGGTAAAGAATCTGCCTCTAATACTGGAGACCCAGGTTCGATCCCTGGGTTGGGAAGATCTCCTGAAGAAGGAAATGGTAACCCACTCCAGCACTCTTGCCTGGGCAATCCCAGGGACAGAGGAGCCTGGCGGGCTCTAGTCCATGGTGTTGCAGAACTCGGACACAACTTAGAAACCAAACCACCACCAAAATGTGTGAAGAAGGGTATGACACCAGATTTGCATTTTAGAACATTCCCTTTGAGAGCAGTTTGTTGGATCCTTGCAAGACTGGGAAGAGGACAGCTGGGTTCGAGAGAAAAATCTTTTTTAAAAAACTACTGCAGTAGATAGTGAAGCAATCTAGTCATGTCCGACTCTGCGACCCCATGGACTGTAGTAGCCTACCAGCCTCCTCCTTCCATGGGATTCTCCAGGCAAGAGTACTAGAGTGGGTTGTCATTTCCTTCTCCAGGGGATCTTCCCGACCCAGGGATCAAACCCAGGTCTCCCTCATTCCAGGCAGACGCTTTAACCTCTGAGCCACCGGGGAAGCCCCATAAGATAATGTAGATCTGGCCACTAAATGGCAGTGAAGATAATTCAAGGACTACACAGGAAATGGAATTGATAGAACTTGGCAAGCAATTGGATATGTAAGGTGCTAGAGGAGAAAGAAAGGAGGTAGTCTTCCTCTGTTGTTCTTAGCATTTGGACAAGAAAAATTATTTGGGAACGAAGTTGATAATATTTACTAATACAGTATGAACTTCTCACATTAGCTGGTGATTTTGATCTTTGTTTTTTCGGAACATAAATATTTGAGGGTTGCTGGGAAGACAAGAATAAGCATATCCTGGGTAGCTCTTGACCGTCACTCTGAGACATGAAAAGGAGTATCACGGTTTGCTATGTCTAGGAATAGCAATATTATTAAGGCCACAGTTTTTCTGTAAGGTATACTGTTAGTGTTAGATATATATTAATGTACTTTAATTTTTGTTTCTGTGCTCTTTAGAATTCATTCAGAGGGCAGCCTTTTGGATGGCCCCGAAGCAAGCCTGATGGAACAGGACGGAACCAGCCATGTGGAGGGCAACAGACTGAGTCCATTCCTGATACCATCTCCGTCTCCCATTGGCCAGACAGAACCTCTGGCGAGAAAGCTCCAGAATGGAAGCCCATTGACCGAGAGACCTTATCTGGAAGTGAATGGAGACAGCAAGTGGCAGTTTTTCAAAAGTTATTATGGAATACCCCACATGAAAGGAAGCCAAAAGAGTCGCGTGAGTCCGGATTTCATACAGGAAGGCAGAGGGTATTCCAGATGTCTGCAGAATGGCGGGATAAAACGCACAGTTAGCGAACCTTCTCTTTCTGGGCTCCATCAGAACAAGAAACTGAAACCAGACCAAAAGGCTAATGGAGAAAGAAAGAGCTTCGGGGAAAGCCAAGACGGAAATCCAGACAAAGGCAGCAGTCAACCAAACGTCTCCGATGTGAGTGGTAGGAGGGAATCTGCGAGCTCTGCGGCCCAAGAAAATGAAGTGAAAGATTTCACCAGTTTTCCAACACACACTTGCGGTGGGTCTGAAAACCCAGAGCTTCAGATTCTGAACGAACAGGAGGGGAAAAGTGCTAACTACCACGACAAGAACATTGTATTACTTCTTAAAAGCAAGGCAGTGCTCATGCCTAATGGTGCTACAGTTTCTGCCTCTTCCATGGAAAACACACACGGTGAACTCCTGGAAAAAACACTGTCTCAATATTATCCAGATTGTGTTTCCATCGCGGTGCAGAAAACCACATCTCACGTACATGCCATTAACAGTCAGGCTACTAATGAGTTGTCCTGTGAGGTCACTCACCCAGCGCATACCTCAGGGCAGATCAGTTTCCCACAGACCTCGAACTCTGAGCTGCCTCCAGAGCCGGCCGCCGCGGCGACTGAGAGCTGTGAGGCGGCTGGTGCCAGTAAACCAGCTGCGACGCTCGGGGCCTGCCCCTTTCAGAGACCAGAACAGCGGAAGTCCGCTTTTGAGACATGCCCGTCTCCGGCAGAAAGCGGTAACATCCAAGGAACTGCAAAGCTAGGCTCTGGTGAAGAATTCCGCTTGGGCCCCAGTGGCAATTTGCAGTCTCCCGGCGGCAGCTCTGAACGGTATTTAAAGCAAAATGAAATGAATGGTGCTTGCTTCAAGCAAAGCTCAGTGTTCACTAAGGATTCCTTTTCTGCCACTACCACGCCACCACCATCACAATTGCTTCCTTCTCCCCCTCCTCCTCTCCCGCAGGTTCCTCAGCTTCCTTCTCAAGGAAACGGCACTCTGAACGATGGGGTTTTGAAAGAACTCCATCACTACCCCAACCAAAGTGACCCAGCTCTTCTAAGGGAAGTTAAAATAGAGGGTCAGCATGAGGCACCACCACCCCAGAGTCCCACTCCCTCCGCCCATGTATCCAACCCCTCTCTGATGCTTCCAGTAAGGCCTCAAAATAATTGTGTTAACAAGAACGACAGTCGGACTCCGGGGACAATGACTATTCCATTGGGTTCTGAGAAAACCAGACAACTTTCAGAACATCTCAAGCCTAACCCACCGACCCTTCGTAGCAGTGGAGATCCACAGGATCACTGCCAGCATTTGATGGGGCACAAACAGCAAGAGATTCTCAAGAGTCAGGACAAGGAACAAACACGTGACCGCATGCTCCCGACACAGCGCTATCTGAAACCAGGATGGATTGAATTGAAGGCCCCTCACTATCATCCAGCAGAATCCCATCTAAAATGTAATGAGACAACCCTGCGGTCAATTCTTCAGTATCAGTCCAACCCCTCCAATCAAATGACCTCCAAACAATACACTGGAAATTCCAACATGCCCGGGGGGCTCCCAGGGCAGGCTTATATCCAGAAAATAATGCAGCCGGAGCAGAGGCCACCAAGGTACCAAGTTGAGATGAATCAAGTGCAGTCTCAAGGTACAGTGGACCAGCATCTCCAGTTTCAAAATCCCTCCCTCCAGGTGCACTTCTCCAAAGTGGAACCTTCACCGGACACTCACAGGCAGTCACTGTGTGCCCCAAGATGTCATTTCCAACAAAGACCAGATCCCCAAACTGAGAAACTCGTGCCCCCAACAATAAGACAGCACTTGAATCAACAGGCTTCAGAGACAGAACCCTTCTCAAATCCACACCTTTTACAGCATAAGCCCCATAAGCAGGCAGCACAAACACAACTACCCCAGAATTCACATCTCTCTCAAAACCACCAACAGCAGCAAAAATTACTCCTGAAGAATAAAGAACAAATGCCCCAGACCTTTTCTCATCTCCAGGGCAACAGTGATGAGCCAAGAGAAGGAACATTCTTTAGCCAGGTTAAAGTAGAAGAATGCTTTCCTGGTGAAGATCAATATTCAAAATCAAGTGAGTTCCAAACTCATAATCCCCAAGTGGGACTGGAGCAAGTACAGAATATAAACAGTATAAATGCCCCCTATGGTCAGATCTTGAAGTCAAATGCAAGCAAAGTACAGATTTCTGATTCAAACCATATACAACTGGTTCCAGACAATAAAGAACAGACTGTAAATTCTGAACTGTTTGCAGGAAACAAGACCCCAAATGTGCATCACATGCAATATTTTCCAAATAATGTGACCCCTAAGCAAGATATTCTTCACAGGTGCTTTCAACAACAGGAACAAAAGCCTCAACAGGCTTCAGTTCTGCAGGGATATAAAAGTAGGAACCAAGACGTGTCTGGTCAACAAGCTGCACAACTCGCTCAGCAAAGGTACTTGATGCAAAACCAAGCAAATGCGTTCCCTGTACCCGATCAGACAGGAACTCACGTTCAGACCCCACCTCAGAAGGACATTCAAAAGCATGCTGCTCTGAGGTGGCACCTCTTACAGAAGCAAGAACAGCAGCAAACACAACTCCAAGCCGAGTCTTGCCGTAGTCAGGTGCAAAGGCCGATTAAGGTCGAGCCTGGATCCAAACCCCATGCCTGTATGCGCCCCCTGTCAGCACAGCCAGAAAATAAAATGTGGAAAAAGATACCCAAGCAAGAGATTCCACCTCCCAGCTGTGACAGTGCGCAGCCACGGAGCATCCTGGAGACCATGGAGCAGCATCTGAATCAATTTCAGGTCAAATCATTATTTGACCATAAGGCTCTTAATCTCAAATCACAGAAGCAAGTAAAAGTTGAAATGTCAGGGCCAGTCACGGTTTTAACTAGACAAACCACTGCCGCAGAACTTGAGAGCCACACCCCAGCTTTAGAGCAGCAAGCAACGCCTTCCTCAGAAAAGACACCAACCAAAAGAACAGCTGGTTCTGTTCTCAATAATTTTTTAGAGTCACCTTCCAAATTACTAGATACTCCTGTAAAAAATTTATTGGATACACCTGTCAAGACTCAGTATGATTTCCCATCATGCAGATGTGTAGGTAAGTGCCAGAAATGTACTGAGACACATGGTATTTATCCAGAATTAGCAAATTTGTCTTCAGATATGGGATTTTTCTTTCTTTTTAAAAAAATCTTGAGTCTGGCAGCAATTTGTGAAGGCTCATAAAAACCTGAAGCTTACATTTCTTGTCTTTAAATTACAGATGCTTGTGCTGTGCAAGAGAGAACTTCATTTACACTCAATTTTTCAAAAAAAAAAAAAATTAAAATGATTGTGCATGCTCATTTGTCCCTACCTTCAAATCCTTTAAAATATAAAGGTATCTGTTTTAGACTAATCAATCTATTTAACTCTTCGTGTATCAACTCCTGGAGAGATACCCAAGCTGTAAAATCATCTCATTAAAATGGCCAAGTAACTGCCATATGCAAATTGATGTAGGAGCTTTTAATATTTTTTTTAATTCAAGGTTGAATGTATTAGTAGTCTTACAAGGTTAACTTCCAGTTAAGGAGGAAATGATCATCCTTCTGCCTCAGTGAGTTGGGGGAAATTATGCTGAAGTTCTAAATACTCATAAAGTTGCCCTTTCTCTGTGTATTCATTTGAAACATTGTGTGATTTATATTTATTTTGATAATATTTTCTCTTTAAATTTTCATTTATTTGATAGAAAATATGGTATTTCCCTTTCTTTTTTTTTTTTTTTTTTAAAAAGAGCTTCTTTTTGTTAAAATTCAAGATGCTTGATAGGTGTGTTGTTGGATACAGTAGAAGACATTTGTAAAAACCAGTGTTAATAGTCTACCCACTCCACGTTATTCTTCTCACAATGGGACACCCCACATTTTATAGGAGGATGGAGGGAGGATCCATACTGCCCCTTGGCGTGTGGTTAATATTATTGCCTCATGGGGCTAACGTGCCACACATGTCATAAACAACACTGGGTAAGTTATCCTCATCTTCATGCCCCACTCCTATCACACTAACCCTTTTTTCCCTCACTTGTTATCTTTGATGGTATGCAAGAGCCTCTTCCTTTTATCTGACCCTCTCTTCAAGTTTTCTCTCATCATAAGTTGTTCTAAAGTACATACAAACATGGATCTGGATTCAGTGTTCTTATTTTTACAACAGAGTGATTGAATGTTATGGGGAAAGAAGAGGAGAAAAAGGTATCTTGCTAATAAACTGAACAAGGTGAGATAGGACAGGAGATTTTATATTTAATATTTTAACATGCAAATAGCAGGCAGGCTTCTAGTAAGCTGTAATTTTTTTGTTCAGTTTTAAAAATTGGATTGTAGTTGATATTACATATAATATATTCTAATTCCCTCACTATTTTCTTTGTTTAGTTCCACTTACTTGGTTTAAAATAGCTCCTTATCCCATATCTGAAATGTATTTAATATATTTTTATCTGACAGGCAGAATGTACATATACTTAATTATTTCGCACATTTTTTTAATAGATTAGTCCGTCAATTCATTTTAAAGGAAAAAAAAATGTTTAAAGTCACATTTAGGGCCCTTACTGTACAGTTGGGGGATAAGCTTTGTGGATATAGCCTTTATATTTAGTATAATTGAGGTCTAAAATAATAATCTTCTATTATCTCAACAGAGCAAATTATTGAAAAAGATGAAGGTCCTTTTTATACCCATCTAGGAGCAGGTCCTAATGTGGCAGCTATTAGAGAAATCATGGAAGAAAGGTAATTAACACAAAGGCACAGGGCAGATGAACGGTTATCCTTTTGTATATGTCAGAATTTTTCCAGCTTTCACATACAAAGCAGTAAACAATTGTAAACTGAGTAATTATTAGTAAGCTTAGCTATTCCAGGGTTGCCAACGCTACACACTGTGCTATTCACCAGAGAGTCACAATATTTGACAGGACTAATAGTCTGCAAGCTGGCACAGGCTGCCCACTTTGAGATGGATGCCAGAAAACCCAGGCATGGACAAGAACCAGCCAGCCAGCCAGCCTGCCAGGCATAAGGGTGCTGGCGCAGGCTGCAAAGAGAGGCCCCGCTCTGGTTTTCCCACTTGATGATAAAATGTCAGAAAGGGGAAAGGTGGTATAAGAAAGGAACCGCTGAGTTCAGTTCACCTCAAGTTGTAAACGAGTAGCTATCTCTAAGGAAGTTGTCCACTGGTATGAGCAGAAAGCAAGAATGATATACTGAATAGAAATAGAACAGATTCTATTTATAGCTACATTTATGTTTAACTGTTAGTCCTAAGTATGCAAGTATTTACCTGAATCTACATGGTTACTCCTGCATGTAGAAGACTCTGAGATAATCAGTGCAGAGAGAGACATTCATATAGGTGTCAACAGCGCTGAGCTACTGTTATGTTGGGGTGCCTTTTCTTTAGGAGGTAGGCAGTTTTATCATTAAAATACATTAGGAAGCATTCTGGGCAGCAAGGACATATTCTGTATCATTGTTGCCCCAATTCTAAATTATTTATTTCTAAATTAGCATATAGAAATTCACTAAATAATCATCTCATAGCCTGGCAAAAATAGTGAATTTTCCTAAATGCCCTCTTTTAATCGCAAGTAGTAAGTAGTGTCTTGGTCATAAGGGAATCTGTTTCTAGAATTATTCCATAGTTTCAAAATTGCTGGATACTAGTTATTTGAGAGCCTTTTAAACAATGTGAAAGAGATTCTTAGAGGAATAGATTCTAACTAAAATCTATTAAGATTCCCCAAGTTTTAAAATAGTTAAATTCAGCAAAGGACAAATCAAACAGTGCATATCTTGGAAGACTAAATTTAACAAACTTGGAAAAGTTTTGTGCTTTGTGAAACTATGTATAAAAATAAGCTTCCCCATTATTTTTACCCAACATATAATTTCAAAATAGTTCATTACAATTATCAATATATTTTGATACTAAAGAGATACAAGGCTTAAAGTCTGTTATCCAGTTTCCTTGGCTTAGTTCTGTGTTTTTTTTTGTTTTTTTTTTTGATAAATTAAACTATTCATTTCTCAGGATGTGATCATAGAATAAAATTATGCTCAAATGTTCAGTATTTTGGTTGCCTCTTAGATTCATTTGCTAATTTTATGTGTGTGTGTGTTTCTGTGGATTTCTTTAAGGTTTGGACAGAAGGGTAAAGCTATTAGGATTGAAAGAGTCATCTATACTGGTAAAGAAGGCAAAAGTTCTCAGGGATGTCCTATTGCCAAATGGGTAAGTGTGACTTGACAAGGCCTTTGATCCTCAGTCCTGGGCTTTTTGATTCATTCATCTAACCCTGAGAATTGGGTTGCCCAGATCAGGCAGTCGTTTATGCCGGTTGAAAGGAATATTGCTTATATTTATGATTGTGTCATCTCTTAAGAAAAAGGCAGTTTAAAACCATGTACAAACTGTACTTAATTGAAAGAATTTAATGGCGAGGAGGAGGTCTGTTCAGGTGCCTACTAGAAGTATAATTCTTCTCTGCATGTGAGGTCCTTAATCCTTTAAAAACCTGCGGTTAATCTTTATCTTGTCATTTTTGAAGCCCTGGAACTGTAAAATCTTGCCCATATAGATCTGGCTTTAATGCAGGGAGCGTTGCCTGCAGTGTCCTGGGGAGGGGCTGCTACACACTGCCTGCATTTGCATCTCTCCTGGTTCTGACCCCAGGGTAAGCCCCAGCGTCATAGATGGGCAACAAAAGGCAGGTGGCATGTGATGATAGATGTCAACCTAATTGTGACCAGATGTGAGAAAATATACAGACATCAATCAATGCTCTCCTCTGCTGCAAGTGACCCTTGTTTTGTTTTGGTTGGGGTGGGGGTGTTGGGGTGGAATGGTGACCCGAACAGGTGGTTCGCAGAAGCTGCAGCGAGGAGAAGCTACTGTGCTTGGTGCGGGAGCGAGCTGGCCACACGTGTGAGGCTGCGGTGATCGTGATTCTCATCCTGGTGTGGGAAGGCATCCCAGTCTCTCTGGCTGACAAGCTGTACTCAGAGCTCACCGAGACGCTAAGGAAGTACGGCATGCTCACCAACCGGCGCTGCGCCCTGAACGAAGAGTAAGTGCCTCCCAGGGCCTCTCCTCCTCCGCTGCTAAAAAAGCCTGACCATTGGCTTGAGGGTAAAGAGTCGAACTTGCGTTTTCATGTTTATAAAATAGGGCTCAAAATGCCCACTTCACAAACCTGCGATAGGATCTTGTATTTGCTAACATGGATACTTTGAGGAAGGTGCACTCACTAATATTTTGTACCTTTGGACAGTGTAGCTATGAGTTAGAAGCAGCTTGCTGGAAGTCTGTGTATATCCACAAACTGGACCATACTATAAACTTGAAAATATTTGTGTGAACACTCGCTGCAAGCTCACTCTTTTTGTGTGCCTGGCCATCATGTTAGTAAGTATTGATTCCACTTCTGTGTTACAGTATTTGAGACAGTAAGCTTGGTAAAGAAACTTTAGGGTTTCCAGATCAAGGATTTTACTACATCTGTAGCAGACAAAATACAAGGCTTGTAGAGGTCCTGTAGGAACAAACTGGTTTTGACTTCATTGCAATCTAGTTCATTACTTCCATTGTAATAAACAAAATTGCCTCTATTTTTACTGCTGCTAAATAATCAACACATTAGCTATGGATGGGCATTATTTAGGAAAACAAGGGTATACATTTAAATACATTTAATGCAACCAAGAATTTATGGTTTTGTTTTTTTTTAATCTCATCTACTTGCAGGAAATTTAAATCTTCACTTCGAGAAAGTGTACTTTTTAATTTTCCTTCTGCTATGGTATTCTTGTATATCATTATAAAAAAAAAAAACGGAAAATTCACAGTGCTGCACTGAAATCCTATGTAACTATTTTAGTCACAGTTTAATTTTGCATTTCTTCTTTTAGTCTCCTTTCTCCTGTGTCCACCAAATTACAAAATAGTTTACTGAGCTTATGGAAATATTGTCTGTTCATTGCAGTAACCCACTGCTAACCAAATTTGTAATTTCATTGACTATTACTCTAACTGGTATGGTTTAAGTGTATGTTAACATAGGTTCTCCCTCTGGGACACTGAGGGCAGGTAGAGGGGGTTCTAAATCAACTATTAATAATCTATCAAAGTTACTGTTTCAACATGAAAATGTGGCTTGGTTTTCTATGATAGTTATGATCCAAAAATTTCATGGTGTGTACCTTATGGCCATAAACCCACTTTCACAAATGATAGATTGGAGGATCCAAGTTGTTGATTCATAAGACATGACTCAAACTATGGTTGACTGCTTTGAAGTGAAGTGAAGTGAAAGTCGCTCAGTCATGTCCAACTCTTTGCAACTTCATGTCCATGAAATTCTCCAGGCCAGAATACTGGAACTGGTTGCCTCTCACTTCTCCAGGTGATCTTCCCAACACAGGGATCGAACCTAGATCTCCCACATTGCAGGCGAGTTCTTTACCAGTTGAGCCACAAGGGAAGCCCAGCAATACTAGAGTATATCCCTTCTCTAGCAGATCTTCCCAACCCAGGAATCAAACCGGGGTCTCCTTCATTGCTTTAGGTGTAAAGTAATATTCTATTTATCCTAATATCTCATGTTTCATCTTTTAAAAAAATTGATTTAGGTGCCTTTAATCAGAAAGAAGATGAACATTAAGACATCTGGAGCTGGTGTTGGTAATAACATTTTTCTCAGGAATTCAGTGACACTGCCTTTTGTTTGTTAAGCAGACCTCCTCTTAGACTTGGTGGCTGGAACTTCTAAACCACCAAAGATCTTGTGAAAATGACAGTTCTGTTTACATTTCTTAAAGTTTCTTGCAAACTATATTTCACATCCTTTGAAATCGATTTAATTTTTATAATATCTGTTATTTTTCCCATGAAGGCTTTTCTTTGATTCCTATAAATGCCATTGTGTCTGAAACAGAATTTATTTCTATATGTCAGATTTTATGTTAAAACTTTGTAAAAATAATGTAAAAATTACATTATTTTGCATTTGAAAATGATGAATGTTGATGGGGCTGGGGTCTAAGAAAAAATTGTAAGTTGTTTCACTGGTCTAAATAGGCAAGTACAAAACTATTAAAAGATGTGCTGCAAATATTAAGACATTTTAAAGGCCAGCCTNTCCACAAACTGGACCATACTATAAACTTGAAAATATTTGTGTGAACACTCGCTGCAAGCTCACTCTTTTTGTGTGCCTGGCCATCATGTTAGTAAGTATTGATTCCACTTCTGTGTTACAGTATTTGAGACAGTAAGCTTGGTAAAGAAACTTTAGGGTTTCCAGATCAAGGATTTTACTACATCTGTAGCAGACAAAATACAAGGCTTGTAGAGGTCCTGTAGGAACAAACTGGTTTTGACTTCATTGCAATCTAGTTCATTACTTCCATTGTAATAAACAAAATTGCCTCTATTTTTACTGCTGCTAAATAATCAACACATTAGCTATGGATGGGCATTATTTAGGAAAACAAGGGTATACATTTAAATACATTTAATGCAACCAAGAATTTATGGTTTTGTTTTTTTTTAATCTCATCTACTTGCAGGAAATTTAAATCTTCACTTCGAGAAAGTGTACTTTTTAATTTTCCTTCTGCTATGGTATTCTTGTATATCATTAAAAAAAAAAAAAACGGAAAATTCACAGTGCTGCACTGAAATCCTATGTAACTATTTTAGTCACAGTTTAATTTTGCATTTCTTCTTTTAGTCTCCTTTCTCCTGTGTCCACCAAATTACAAAATAGTTTACTGAGCTTATGGAAATATTGTCTGTTCATTGCAGTAACCCACTGCTAACCAAATTTGTAATTTCATTGACTATTACTCTAACTGGTATGGTTTAAGTGTATGTTAACATAGGTTCTCCCTCTGGGACACTGAGGGCAGGTAGAGGGGGTTCTAAATCAACTATTAATAATCTATCAAAGTTACTGTTTCAACATGAAAATGTGGCTTGGTTTTCTATGATAGTTATGATCCAAAAATTTCATGGTGTGTACCTTATGGCCATAAACCCACTTTCACAAATGATAGATTGGAGGATCCAAGTTGTTGATTCATAAGACATGACTCAAACTATGGTTGACTGCTTTGAAGTGAAGTGAAGTGAAAGTCGCTCAGTCATGTCCAACTCTTTGCAACTTCATGTCCATGAAATTCTCCAGGCCAGAATACTGGAACTGGTTGCCTCTCACTTCTCCAGGTGATCTTCCCAACACAGGGATCGAACCTAGATCTCCCACATTGCAGGCGAGTTCTTTACCAGTTGAGCCACAAGGGAAGCCCAGCAATACTAGAGTATATCCCTTCTCTAGCAGATCTTCCCAACCCAGGAATCAAACCGGGGTCTCCTTCATTGCTTTAGGTGTAAAGTAATATTCTATTTATCCTAATATCTCATGTTTCATCTTTTAAAAAAATTGATTTAGGTGCCTTTAATCAGAAAGAAGATGAACATTAAGACATCTGGAGCTGGTGTTGGTAATAACATTTTTCTCAGGAATTCAGTGACACTGCCTTTTGTTTGTTAAGCAGACCTCCTCTTAGACTTGGTGGCTGGAACTTCTAAACCACCAAAGATCTTGTGAAAATGACAGTTCTGTTTACATTTCTTAAAGTTTCTTGCAAACTATATTTCACATCCTTTGAAATCGATTTAATTTTTATAATATCTGTTATTTTTCCCATGAAGGCTTTTCTTTGATTCCTATAAATGCCATTGTGTCTGAAACAGAATTTATTTCTATATGTCAGATTTTATGTTAAAACTTTGTAAAAATAATGTAAAAATTACATTATTTTGCATTTGAAAATGATGAATGTTGATGGGGCTGGGGTCTAAGAAAAAATTGTAAGTTGTTTCACTGGTCTAAATAGGCAAGTACAAAACTATTAAAAGATGTGCTGCAAATATTAAGACATTTTAAAGGCCAGCCTATATACTTTTGCTTAACTTGGTCTGGAATTTCAAAGTGAAGATGAGGAGTTATTTAGATGGTATTTTGGCTTTGGGCTACTCATACTTAGAGCAGTCCCCCCAAAAAACAAAAAATATACTTGAAGTACATGATTCAAATAGACTCTTAATCAATGGCATACCATATATTGCTCAGATACAGCTTATGAAGTTTCTCCTACCCTATAAAATAAATTTTATTTCATATCTGGCAAAAGTTAAAATTATTATTATTATTTGCCAAGTATCTTCATACATATTTATTTTCATGGTATGAGGTTTTATTTTTATTGCAGCTTGTTTATTGTTTCTCTATCCTTAGGCCTTGAAAAACTCCTGGTAAAGTGTCAAAGGGCTTCCCTGGTGGCTCAGCAGGAAAAGAGTCTGCCTGCAATGCAGGAGACATGGGTTTGATCCCTGGGTCAGGAAGATGCCCTAGAGGAGGAAATGGCAACCCACTCCAGTATTCTTGCCTGGAGAATCCTATGGACAGAGGAGCCTGGTGGGCTACCATCCATGGGGTCATGAAGAGTCAGACACAACTGAAACAACAACAATGAAGGATAATCTCAAATTGGGGCTGCTGACTCATTTTAATGTTCAAAGCTATGTGACTCTCATCACTGAATTGTTATAAATCCCAGTGCCCGGGTGCACTGTAACCACCCACTGTGAGTCCAGAAACAACTCTGAGAGCATCTTCCAGTGGGAAAGTCAGAATGAATTTTTACATTTCCTTTGAGCCAAGCCATTTGTTTCTCCTTTAAAGATTTCCCTTTGAGATGTCCATTTTATGGACTAAGCCTAACCAGTATTTTTTTGGCAAGTAGGAGTTGTGGGACTACTATCTGTCATTATAAGAAAGTCAAAGCCAGAACTGTCTCTGCCATGCTGGGTGATATTAAACTTTTTTAAAGAAACTGTATATTATAAAAATTTTCCAATATACATAAATGGAGAGTACAGGATAATGAATCCCCAGGAACTCATCAAACGGCCTCAATATTTATCAACATCTTGCCAGTACTATTACATATATCCTCCTTGCCACACTTTTTAACCCCACCCCCACCACTGTTTTAAAGCAAAACAGATGCCATATCATCTCAGCTGCATTCATTCTGATGTATAGCGCTAACAGATAAGGACTATTTTTTTTTAACAAAACCTAGTCACGGTGACATTATCCTTCATTTTAAAATTGAGTGGTTCTTAAATATCATTTAATGTTCAGACCACATTTAAATTCCCTAATTGGATCCTATTTCCAATATACACAGAGAGTAAAAAAATACTGAAAAAAAGAAAGTCTGTATCTTGCATTTGATGGAGACTTTTCAGTAGGTCCTAGTTCAAGCCTATCGTCTAACATTATTATTGATAAAACTTCCTTTTATTCTCAAAAGTGTCCCAGTTTGTAAGATAAAGTATATGATTCACAAGCCTCTTGTGAATAGTTTCCCCTCTTTTTAAGGAATTTGTTAGACTGTATGATTTTGATTTGCTTTGTAAAATTTCCCACACTCTGGATTTGACTGTGCACACTTGCTTAACTTGTTCCCCTGCCACTAATATCGTTTACACACTGGTAGTTAGAGACTTAAATATGTATATATACATATATATTAGCAAAATGCTTCATATGTGGTCATGAAATAATCTTACTTCTTTAGACCCATCATGAGAGACATAATATCTGCTTTGTTCCATTTATAGTGATATTATCAGTGTTCAGTTCAGAAGTTATTAGCTTGATCCACCCATCATAAAGTTTCCTAGAAAACTTTCACTTAACAGCTTAGCACATCCATCAATGATTATTACCTGTTTCTATTAGTTTGCAAATTGAAATGTTTCTTATTTTTTAATGTTGTGCAAATTTATTTGTTGTATACATTTAAATTATTTTGCTAGTTTTCTATTCTTGCATAAGTTTGAACAGCTGATCTAGTTTTTAGCTTACATTTCTTTTCTTTTTTACAGTTAGAAGTCCAAAGAGGTTGAAGCATTTTAAAAATATGTTGCATAGGCAAATATTTTTACTACAATTTCTCTGATTTGTTATTTAACAATTAGCCAAATTTTGAGTCATGTTGAAATGAGGCTACAATGTGAAAATTCTAACTGTAATTGAAAGGCCTCTGTCGAAAGAAATGTGCCTTTTTAGTATCCGCTTCATGTAGGAAATCACCTTGAAGTCACTTTGTTATGTAGTGATTTTTAAAAATTTAGATAAGTCACACACTATAAAATTCACCCTTTTAGTATACAATACAGCACATTAGTATATGCATGAAGTTGTGCAACGTTTTCGTCACTCCCAAATATAAACCTCATAGCCATTAGTTAGTCACTTTCCATTCTTCTCTCCCCTAAATGACAACTACTAATCAACTTTCTGTCTCTATAAATTTTCCTCCTCTTGGCATTTCATATTAATAGAATCATACAATATTTGACCTGTCTGTCTGGCCTTTTCCACTTAGCATAATGTGTGGTCTTTAAATTTTTTTTTTTAGCAGAGTACAGTTGATTTAAATATTGTCTTAGTTGCAGGTGTCCAGCATAGTGATTCATTTGTACATATATTCACTCTTTTTCAGACTCTTCTCCCATATAGATTGTTGCAGGATACCGAGCAGAGTTTCCTGTGCTTTGTTGGTCTTCTGTATATAGTAGTGTGTGTATGTTAATCCCAAGCTCCTTTGTTTTGTAAGTCATTTATTAAAAATTAGATTCCGCATGACTGATATCATGTGATATTTGGCTCTCTCTGACTGACTTCACTTAGTATGGTAATCTCTAGGTCCACCCATGTTGCTGCAGATGGCATTATTTCATTCTTTTCTATAACCAAGTGATACTCCATTGTGTGTGTATATATATATCACATTCATTCTTCTGTCGATGGACAGTTAGGTTGCTTCCATGTTTGGGCTATTGTAAATAATGTTGCAGTAAACATCAGGGTGCATATATCTTTTCAAATTCTAGTTTTCTTCAGATACATGCCCAGGAATGGGATTGCTGGATCATATGGTAGTTCCATTTTTACTTTTTTAAGGAACTGCCATACTATTCTCTCTAATGGCTGTACCAATTTACATTTCCCACAAACAGTGTAGAAGTGTTCCCTTTTCTCCACACCTTCTCTAGCGTTTACTGTTTATAGATTTTTTGATAATGGCCATTCTAACTGGTGTAAGGTTATTGCTCATTATAGTTTTGACTTGCATTTCTCTAATATTAGTGATGTTGAGCATCTTTTCATGTGCTTTTTGGCCATCTGTATGTCTTTGGAGAAATGTCTATTTAGATCCTCTGCCCATTTTTTGATTTTTTTTTTTAATATAGAACTACATGAACTGTTTGTATATTAGAAATTAATCCCTTGTCAGTCACTTTTTTTGCAAATATTCACTCCCATTCTGTGGGTTATCTTTTCTGTTTATGGTTTCCTTTGCTATACAGAAGATTTTAAGTTTAATTAGGTTGCATTTGTTTTTTTGTTTTTATTTTCACTAGGAGGTGGATCAAAAAAGGCTATTGCTGCAAAATTTTTGTTAAAGAGTATTCTGCCTATATTTTCCTCTAAGAGTTTTTAGTGTTCAGCTTTACATTTAGGTCTTTAATCTATTTCAAAGTTTATTTTTGTGTATGTTTTTAGAGAGTGTTCTAATTTCATTCTTTTACATGTAGCTGTTCAGTTTTCCCAGCCCCACTTATTGAAGAGACTGTCTTTTTTCCATTGTATATTCTTGCCTCCTTAGCCATAGATTAATTGAGCATAGATGCATGGCTTTATTTCTGTTCCATTGATCTGTTAATGTATTTCTGTTTTTGCACCAGTACTGAACTGTTTTGATAACTGTGACTTTGTAGAATAGTCTGAAGTCAGGGAGCCTGATTCCTCCAGCTTTATTTTTCTTTCTCAGGATTGCTTTGGCTATTCAGGGTCTTTTGTGTATTCATACAAATTAAAAAATTTTTTTATTTTAGTTCTGTGAAAAATGCCACTGGCAATTTGATAGGGATTGCACTGAATCTGTATATTGCCTTGGGTAGTATAGTCATTTTGATAATATTGATTCTTCTAATCCAAGAACATATCTTGGAACATGTCTTGGTATATCTTTCCCTCTTTGTCATCTTCACTTTCTTTCGTCAGTGCCTTATAGTTTTTGGAGCACAGGTCTTCTGCCTCTTTAGGTAGGATTTTATTCCTAGGTTTTAATGTTTTAAAGGCTCGACTTTGTCATAACATTAATCAGTACTTTATTTCTTTTTTATGGCTGAATAATATTCCATTGTGTATATATACCACATTTTCTCTATTTATTAGTTCATAGACATTTTAGTTATTTCTACTTTTTGAGTGCTAAAAATATTTGTGTACACGTTTTTGTATAGACATATATTTTCACTTCTCTTGGGTATATACCTAGGAATGCCATTGTCTCACAGTCTCGTGTTTTCATTTCATGGAAATAATTCCCGACAGAACAGCTGAAATCAACCTTGGCTGCACATTGCAATCACTGGGAACACTAAAAATACTGATGCTTGGGTCTAATCCTAAGGAATTCTGACTTAACTAGGGGATAGCGAGCTCTGAGAAGGGAAGTTGCTCAGTCATGTATGACCCTTTGCCATCCCATTGACTGTAACCTACCAGGCTCCTCCGTCCATGGCATTTTCCAAGCAAGAGTACTAGAGTGGGTCTCCATTTCCTTCTCCGGAGGATCTTCCTGTCCGGGGGATCGAACCCAGGTCTCCCGCATTGTGGGCAGACGCTTTACCCTCTGAGCCACCAGGGAAGCTCACCTAGTGGGGTCTGGGGAGCAGAGGACATGTCGGCTCCCTGGTGATTCCAGCGTGCAGCTGGGGCCGTTGTCTATGACGATCTGAACTCCCTAATTTTCGGGTTCTCATTGAGCTGCTGATTGTTGTCTCAGGTCCAAGTTCCTCCTCATGTTGAGGTTTTAGATGGTGTTAGCCGTTTTCAGAGGCTGGGTGAGCTCACCTTCCACCCCCGGGGTTCCACCTCTGCCTACACCTCTGTGGTCTGACTGCATCAGTTCCCATGTAGACATTACGACACGGTGTGTCTCTGCTTACCATGCAGTTTCCCTTCTCCACCTCCTTAAGGATTGCTGCTCAGCCATTCTGGAGTGGGCCCTTGCTTTTCTTCAAGAGCGGCTCTATTATCTTTCACTTTTCCCCTTCTCTTTCTTCCATCCATTCCTTCCCTCCCCCTGACTTCCTTCTTTCTTTCCTTTCCATACCTTTAAAAATTTCTTCTCGGGGTCTTATGAGGAAGTGGAGATTTGAGCATGAGTTTAGTCCACATTCTTAAAATCTGGTGATTTTGCTTTTTAACCACATGCACGTCTGTGTTATTTGTGTTATTTCCTCACAAATGTATTGCTTTTGTAATATCTTTTAAAATCTTTTTATGAAAAGTTATATGCATAAAGTCTAGGTAATAATCTGGAAAAATGTTTATGATACAGTGTGAAGGAAAAAAGAAGAAATATGTGCAGGAGAATGACAGCAATGAAAATAAGACAAACTATCCATGGAAGACAGACCAGATGAAGTCCATAAAAAATAGTGGTTTTGTTTATATGGTGAGATTGTGTAATTACCTTTTTATTCTTCATATATTTATGTGCTATAGATGTATATTTTTAAAGAGCATACTTCTTTCAGGATGGGTGGGAAAAGAGAACCACTCATTTTAAAGGAGATTAGTCAACTGTAGAAATTACCTGCTTTAAGAAATGGTCTACGGGAGACACCCAGGCTCAAAGAAGCTGACTGGGGTGTATCCTGAAGGCGCTGTGTCTCAGAAGAAAACTAACACCCTCAGCTGTCCTGTGACGTCTCGGGCATGAAGCCCTGCCTTAGTGGACATTTGTTTGCCTCTCTTCCCTGTTTTTCCAGCAAGAGTGCTTTCATCTGTTTGGGCATCCAGCCCGTCATCAGACTACAAAGTGCTAAGCTCCACCTTTGTCTCAAGAGTCACGGCACACAATCAAGGCCCACAGCAGTCACCGTGTCACATTCCTTTTGCGTCATGATTGGCCAGAAGAGAGCAAGTGATTAACCAGGTAAACTGAAGCCGCCTACTACTAAGAGACTCTTTTTCCCAGGTGGAACTTGAACTTGAACTTTGTTGGTTGCAACAGCTATAACCATCTTGCTTCCCAGTGAAGCCTGAGAACTCAGCAGCATATGGAGTGGAGGAGATGATCTGAACTCCAANCCAAAAGAGAGCAAGTGATTAACCCAGGTAAACTGAAGCCACCTACTACTAAGAGACTCTTTTTCCCAGGTGGAACTTGAACTTGAACTTTGTTGGTTGCAACAGCTATAGCCATCTTGCTTCCCAGTGAAGCCTGAGAACTCAGCAGCATATGGAGTGGAGGAGATGATCTGAACTCCAACTTAGGCTTGATGAGGCCAGATCTTCTGCCCTTTGATTTTTCATTTATGCGAATTGACACATTTCCTAAGTCAGGCTGGGTTGGGCTTTTAGACACTTATAACCAAAATAGTTCTACAAACTGTGCTTGTGGACATGCACTTTAAAAGGAGGACTACAGAATAAGTAGCTAAGTTAGTAAAGAATCCTCCTGCAATGCAGGAGACCCTGGTTCCATCCCTGGGTCGGGAAGATCCATGGAGAAGGGAATACCTACACACGCCAGTAATCTGGCCTGGAGAATTCCATGGACGGTATAGTCTGAGGGGTCACAAACAGTCAGACACGGCTGAGCGACTTTCACTTTCACAGAATCAGAATGTGTTGCCATCTAGCCACTGCTTTCTTAAGAGAGCTGATGCTCTGATTCCTAACTTCCACCCCTATTTCTTAGGCAGGTGTGTCTCCCCCATGGAGAGACAGTTATTCATTCGGTTAGCCTACCTGGATGAAAATATGTCATCACGGCACCCAACTCTGATTTCTGACCCCAGATTTACTAAACTGTCCTCTGACCTTCCCTTTGACCCCCTTGATTAGGCTGACGACTAGGTAGGCACTCTCCCGTTGCCCACAAACACAGTGGCATGACGTGCCCGGTCAGCCTCCTGTGGATTCAGTTAAGCAATTGGTTGCTTAACCTTGATGTTCTGACCACAAAGCTGAGAACAGTCCCAGCTTCATGGTGTTCCACCATGACACAGAGAAGCCAATCAACTTAAGTCTCCCTATATCCACTGTATAGTACAGGGAACTATATTCTTCATCTTAGGATAAACCATCATGGAAAAGAATGTGTGTAAATGTATAAACCTGACTCACTTTGTTGTATAGCAGAAATCAACACAACAATGTAAATCAACTACAGTGATAATAAAAAATAAATTTAAAAAGTCTCTTTACTGTGTTATCTCTTTTTAACTTTGACAAGTGTATTCACATAAAAAGTGGCCAGAGTGTGAATGTAGTATGTGGCCCTGACAACACAAGTGGGTTCTGGCACATGGTAGACTTGGGTTTGATTCTCCTGTTTTTGGTATAGTCCTGGGCAGGACCCCATCCCCTCTAAACCTCAGGGGCTTTTTTGCTTGTTTGGTCTTTTTGGGCGAGCCATGCAACACGATGGATCTTATTTCCCCAACCAGGGATCGAACCCATGCCCCCTGCAGTAGGAGCACAGAGTCTTAACCACTGGAGTGCCAGGGAAGTCCCCTAAACTTGTTTTGATTCCTACTAATATACTACAAAGTGGAGATAATACTTTCCTCATGGGATCATCACAGAAACAAAATAGAACAATATACACAAAGCCTGAGCACAATGGAATAATAGCTACTTAGCAGAGGATTTTCTAGGAAATTAATAAAACTTCAGGGCCCTGGAAAGGGATACTGGTAATGTGTTCATATGATCATATGTTTTTGTAAAATTTGCAAATTTAAAATGTGTTTGCAATTATTTATCTTAAATCAGGTCCCCCAAATCTTGTACTACTATTACCCCATTTAAACCTCACCACATGATGCTAAAGCTGAAACTCCAGTACTTTGGCCACCTCATGCAAAGAGTTGACTCATTGGAAAAGATNTGGACTGCAAGGAGATCCAACCAGTCCATTCTGAAGGAGATCAACCCTGGGATTTCTTTGGAAGGAATGATGCTAAAGCTGAAACTCCAGTACTTTGGCCACCTCATGCAAAGAGTTGACTCATTGGAAAAGACTCTGATGCTGGGAGGGATTGGGGGCAGGAGGAGAAGGGGACAACAGAGGATGAGATGGCTGGATGGCATCACGGACTTGATGGACGTGAGTCTGAGTGAACTCCAGGAGATGGTGATGAACAGGGAGGCCTGGCATGCTGCGATTCACGGGGTCGCAAAGAGTTGGACACGACTGAGCAACTGAACTGCACTGATTCCTCTTTATCTTCTTTGAAGAAATCTTTACTTAAATCTTTGCTCAATTTTTAATTGTTCTGGATACTAGAACTCATCAGATATATGGTTTACAGATATTTTCTCATTCTGTAGGTTATCTCTTCATTTGATGATATCCTTGAAGCATAGAAGTTTTTTATTTTGATGAAATCAATTTGTATTTTTTAATTAATTGCTTGTACTTTTAGCGTCATATCTAATAAATCATTGTATAATCCAAGGTCTTGAAGATTTACACCAGCGTTTTCTTCCCAGAGTATTATAGTTCTAGCTCTTACATTTGATTCTTTTGATTACTGTTGAGATATCATGTGAGATAAGAAGTCAACTTCATTCTTTTGCATGTGACTATCCAGTTGTCTCAGCACCATTTGTTGAAGAGACTGTGTTTTCCATATTGAATTTCTTGCCTGTTCAAAATTAATTGACAAAGATGTATGGGTCATTTCAGGACTTTCCTATTTCATTAATTTACATACCTGTCCTTTCCTTATACCAATACTTCATGACATTGACTGCTGTAGTTGTCATGATAAGTTTTGAAATTGGTGTGTAAATCTCAGTTTTCCTTTTATAGGATTGTTTTGGCTATTTGTGTCCTTTTCAGGTCTCTATGAATTTTAGGATCAACTTATTAATCTCCCCATCTGGGATTTTGACAGAGGTTCTATTGACATCTTAACAATATTATATCCTCCTATTTATTAGACGGTATGTCTTTACATTTATTAAGGTTTTTAATTTTTTTCAGTGATGTTTTATAGTTTTCAGTGTACAAGTACTGCCCTTCTTTTGTCAAATTCCTAAATAATTTATTATTTTTGATGCTATTTAAGTGGAATTATTTCGATCTCATTTTTGAATTGTACATTCCTAGTATACACTTACACGATTGGTTTTTATATATTAACCTTGTATCCTGCAAACTTATTAAACTAGTTAATTAGTATTAATTTTTTAAAGTGGATTCCTTAGGATTTACACATACAAAAGTCTTTTTTATTAGACGGTATGTCTTTACATTTATTAAGGTTTTTAATTTTTTTCAATGATGTTTTATAGTTTTCAGTGTACAAGTACTGCACTTCTTTTGTCAAATTCCTAAATAATTTATTATTTTTGATGCTATTTAAGTGGAATTATTTTGATCTCATTTTTGAATTGTACATTCCTAGTATACACTTACATGATTGGTTTTTATATATTAACCTTGTATCCTGCAAACTTATTAAACTAGTTAATTAGTATTAATTTTTTTAAGTGGATTCCTTAGGATTTACACATACAAAAGTCTTGCCATCTACGAACAGAGATAATTTCTTCATTGCCAATCTGAGTGTCTTTACTTTTTTTTTTTTTATCCTTTTGCATTATTTCCCTGGCTAGAACATATAGTAGATTGTGAACAGAACTGGCAAAAGCAAACATCTATGATTTTTATCTCTGATTTTAAGGGGAAAACTTTTAGCTTTTCACTATTTAGTATGATGCTAAATGTAGGATTTTTGTAAATGTTCTTTGTCAGATTGAGGAAGATTTTTTTCTGTTCTTAGGTTGAACATTTTTATCATAAAAGGATGTTGGACTTTTCTCAGATGCTTTTTCTGTATCTCATTTTGTTAATGTAGTATTTAATGTTGATTTTCTATTTTTTTTTTTTGTACATTGGACCAACATTGCATTTCTAGGATAGTTATTACTTGGCTATAGTGTATGCTTTTTGTGTATGTTGCTGGAGTCTGTTTGCTGGTGTTTTATTGAGGATTTTTTCATCTATATTGATAAGATATTGGTCTATAGTTTTCTTTTGATGTCCTTGTTTTATGGTTTCAGGGTAATACTAGATTCCTAGGATGCATTGGGAAGGGTTCTCTCATATTATTTGGAAGAATTTGTAAAGGATTGGGGCTAGTTCTTTAAATGTTCTTTAAACGTAACAGGAAAATCATATACTCCTGGGTTTATCCTTGCGGGCATTTTTGATTATTGATTCAGTCTTTTTGTTATAGATATATTCAGATTTCTGTTTCATCAGTTTCAGTAGTTTGTGCTTCCTGGAATTTTTGTCCATCTCATCTATGCCATCTAATTTGTTAATAGATCATTTTTATAGTATTCTCTTATAATGCTTTTAATAAAGTCGTTGGTAATATTCTCTTTTTGATTTCTAATTTTAGTAATTTGGGTCTTCTCTCTTTTTCTTGGTCAGTCTAGCTAGTTTTGTCTACCAAGACCTCAGACAGCTACAGTGTTCAACATCTGCCTCTGACTATTGTCAACAAATACCTCCAGTGGGGAAAAGGCTGTATATAATAGGTGAGCTCCAGGTCAGATCAAATAAAGAAAGCCTTGTCGGTGGGGTCTTCTAGAGAACTACCAAATAGGTAAAATAGTAACATTTCTCCAAGAGGAGGGCTTTGGAGGATATCCAGCCTAATTCTGGAGTAACAATTCTAAAATGACAATATTGTTACTTTTAGGTATTTTCAGTGTGAAGATACAGAAATTTTTTTTAGAAAGAGAAATTTTGAACTTTTTAACCCATGAATTCATACTATTTCCTATTCATAGGATTATAGGATCTTTACTTTAGACTTCTTTCATCTTACACTGAAATTCTTAATTGAAGTTAACAATGATTTCTTCATGTCAGAACATACATAAGTAACTTCAAAATAATGTTGTTACTACAAATAAGACTGTTGTCCAGTGAGGTCAGGAGAACAATACATAAATGAAAGATGCAACAACCCACTTGTCCACATGCATCCAGAGTAAATGAAATCATTATCTCAAAGAAGTATCTGCTCTCCAATTGCAGCATTGTTTACTATAACCAAGGTGTGGAGACAACCTAAGACTCCATTAATGGATAAATGGATAAAGATGTGGTTTGTGTACACACGCACACACAGGAATATTATTCAGCTTTTAAAAAAGGAAATCCTGTCATTTTTGAAACGTGGATGAACTTGGAGGGTATTATACTGAGTGAAATAAGCCATATGGAAAAAGACAAATATTAATGGTATCAATTATCCACAGAGTCAAAAACAAACAAATGAAAATCAAACTCATTAAAACAGAGTTGCAGAGTGGTTGTGAGAGGCTAGGGCCTGAGGGAAATAGGGAGGGATTGGTAAAGTATATATATATATATGTATATATATAAAATCATCTTTCATTATAAAATAAGATCTGAGGCTCTAATGTATAACATGGTAACTACGGTTGATAACACCTTATGATATAATTGAAATTTACTAAAAGGGTCATACTTAAATGTTCTTTGCAAGGAAAAAAAAAGATAAATTTGTGAGGTGATAGATGTGTTAACTAACTTGATGGGAAAATCCTTTCATAATATATGCTTATATCAAATCATCACATTGTATACTTTAAATATTTACAATTTTATTTTTCAATTATACCTCAGTACAGCTAGGAAAAAAATACCTAATAAATATAGTTTTCCTTGTGGCTTGTTTTATCTTGTTTTAAATTTTTGATTTCTTTGCTTGGTCACCTGTTTATTGCCCTTAGGATATAGCTGAGTTGGTCTGTAAAGTCACAGTACTGTATTTTAGCCAAAAACTAGAAAGCACTCAAAGGCCCATCTGTGTTGGAATGGTTAATTTGTGGCATATTTATACAACTGAAAACTGTATGCATGTAAATATAGTAAAACTACATGTAACAATACAGTTGCAACATCCAAAAACTGTTGAAGAAAAGATACAAATAAGCTTATACTAAATAATTGCATGTACCTGTGTATGCTATGTATGCATGTATATAATATACATACACACATTTCTGCCTATTTTTATACTACAGTGTAATGTAGCATACTACATGTAGTGTCACTTCAGTCGCTCAGTTGTGTCTGACTCTTTGCGACCCCATGGGCTGCAGCACTCCAGGCTTTCCTGTCCATCACCAACTCCCAGAGCTTACTCAAAGTCATGTCCATCGAGTCAGTGATGCCATCCAACCATCTCATCCTCTGTCATCCCCTTCTCCTCCCGCCTTNGTGTCACTTCAGTCGCTCAGTTGTGTCTGACTCTTTGCGACCCCATGGGCTGCAGCACTCCAGGCTTTCCTGTCCATCACCAACTCCCAGAGCTTACTCAAAGTCATGTCCATCGAGTCAGTGATGCCATCCAACCATCTCATCCTCTGTCATCCCCTTCTCCTCCCGCCTTCAATCTTTACCAGCATCAGGGTCTTTTCCAATGAGTCAGTTCTTCGAATCAGGTGGCCAAAGTATTGCAGTTTCTGCTTCAGCATCAGTCCTTCCAATGAATATTCAGGATTGATTTCCTTTAGGATGGACTGGTTGACTCTCCTTGCAATCCAAGGGACTTCAAGAGTCTTCTCCAACACCACAGTTCAAAAGCATCAATTCTTCAATGCTCAGGTTTCTTTATAGTCCAACTCTCACATCCATGTATGACTACTGAAAAAACCATAGCTTTAACTAGATGGACCTTTGTTGGTGAAGTAATGTCTCTGCTTTTTAATATGCTGTCTAGGTTAGTCATAGCTTTTCTTCCACGGAGCAAGTGTCTTTTAATTTCATGGCTGCAGTCACCATCTGCAGTGATTTTGGAGCCCCCCCAAAATAATGTCTTTCACTCTTTCCATTGTTTCCCCATCTATTTGTCATGAAATGATGGTACTGAATGCTATGATCTTAGTTTTCTGAATGGTGAGTTTTAAGCCTACTTTTTCACTCTCTTCTTTTACGTTCATCAAGAGGCTTTTTAGTTCTTCACTTTCTGCCATAAGGGTGGTGTCATCTGCATATCTGAGGTTATTGATAATTCTCCCAACAGTCTTGATTCCAGCTTGTGCTTCATCCAGCCTGGCATTTCACATGATGTACTCTGCATATAAGTTAAATAAGCAGGGTGACAACAGACAGTCTTGATGTTCTCCTTTCCCGATTTGGAACCAGTCTGTTGTTTCATGGTCCGTTCTAACTGTTGCTTCTTGACCTGCATACAGATTTCTCAGGAGACAGGTAAGGAGGTCTGGTATTCCCATCTCTTTCAGAATTTTTTTACAGTTTGCTGTGATCCACACAGTCAAAGGCTTTGCCATAGTCAGTAAAGCAGAAGTAGATGTTTTTCTGGAACTCTCTTGCTTTTTCGATGCTCTAACGGATGTTGGCAATTTGATCTCTTGTTCCTCTGCCTTTTCTTTACATGTAGCATAAAAATAGTCAAAACTATGTATATATGTGTGTGTATATATATAAAGTATGTGTGATCTATACTATACATAGAAAGAAAATGGGCAAAACTATATATATACACACACATACTTTTTCACTTGTATATCACTTTCACATACATATACACATGCATACACACTAAATCCAGTAGGTTTACAGTATCTGTTGTATAAAGAGTTTCCTTAGTGGCTCAGCTGGTAGAGAATCCACTGGCAGTGCAGGAGATCTGGGTTTGATCTCTGGGTCAGGAAGATCCCCTGGGGAAGGGAGTGGCAACCCTCTCCAGTATTTTCGCCTGGAGAATTCCATGGGAAGAGGATACTGGCAGGCTGCAGTCCATGGCATCACAAAGATTTAGACACAATTGAGTGACTAAGCACAATGGACACAATAGTGTGTATATAGTATAAAGGGTTTCCCTCGTGCTTCAGTGGTGAAGAATTTGCCTACCAATGCAGGAGAGGCAGATTCGATCCCTGCATCAGGAAGATCCTCTGGAGAAGGAAATGGCAACCTACTCCAGTATTCTTACCTGGAGAATCTCATGGGCAGAGGAGCCTGGCGGGCTACAGCCCATGGAATCGCAACGAGTCGGACGTGCCTGAGTGTATGGGCACAGGCAGCGGCACGCATATAAAGATAGGCAAACTCATCTCTTGTGATAGAAGTTACTGTTAGGAGGACAGTGCCTGAAAGGACGGGGTTTTGAAGGTGCAAGTGGATGTTTTGTTTCTTAGTTTAAGTGCCACATGGGTATGTTTCATTTGTGAGTGATTGCAAGCTCTAAAATCATGTGTACTTTTCTCTGGTTTATACTGCAATAATACGTTTAAATGGTCTTTTGGGGTCAGTTGAAATAGTTCTTTTCTCATTTGATTGTGGCACAGCTTAATATAAAGTTAGACTTTTAAAATTAATTTGCACCCATTTTGGAATGTAGATACCCAGAATATGAGATTGATGGCCCAGTCAGTGCTACCCATAGTCATGACCTTGGTTCTTTGCTTTCTCAGGAGAACCTGTGCCTGTCAGGGGCTGGACCCAGACACCTGTGGTGCCTCCTTTTCTTTTGGTTGTTCATGGAGCATGTACTACAATGGATGTAAGTTTGCCAGAAGCAAGATCCCAAGAAAATTTAAGCTGCTTGGGGATGACCCAAAAGAGGTTTGTTTACTTCCTGATGTGTAATCTGTTTATTTTTCATGGAGAATTGGTGAACACAGATGAAATGAATAATATGACATACTCTGTTAAACTCTCTTTAGCAGAGAGAATTTCATCTCAGAGATGGATTAATAAAATTTTGGCTAAACTGTAGACACACATAATAATATTTTATAAAATTATGCATGATAACAACCATGTGATACCAAAGTAATAGGGTTTGAGCAACACAAACTCTTTATGCTTATGGCTTTTTATTCTTTGTCTTTTATATTAATTCGAGTTTTACACAGCTGTCATTTCCATATTAAAATTATTACTACTTGACTGTTAAAACTTTCATCTTTTAAACCTGAATTATAGAAGCCATGTTTGTGACTGCCACATTCATAAAAGACCATTTCTATTCACATTTTCAGCCATGAGACTTGATGATTTAACGTTACAATAATAAGTGCATTCAAGTAACTAAAACATACTTAGATTTTAATATAAAAGTGTAGTTGAAATAAATGAACTCTGATTTCTCATTGATGTCACTGGGTTTGTCCTTTCTCTAGACTATCAATTTCTCGAAATATAACTTATAAACTAGTATGAAATTTAACAAGTTTTGGGTAGCTTGTGTTCTAGGGTATGTTAACTGAATAACTGGAAAACCTCGGTATGTTTAGTGTTTAAATATGATAAAATTTTTAGTGAATCTATAAACAGTATAGTATTCTTTCAAATTTTAGATGTAATTGAAACATATCTATACTATTGATGTAATAATTTTTACATGTCCTTCTAGTTGAAAAATGTGTTATCTCTTTCTTAGTTTTCTGAATGGTGAGTTTTAAGCCTACTTTTTCACTCTCTTCTTTTACGTTCATCAAGAGGCTTTTTAGTTCTTCACTTTCTGCCATAAGGGTGGTGTCATCTGCATATCTGAGGTTATTGATAATTCTCCCAACAGTCTTGATTCCAGCTTGTGCTTCATCCAGCCTGGCATTTCACATGATGTACTCTGCATATAAGTTAAATAAGCAGGGTGACAACAGACAGTCTTGATGTTCTCCTTTCCCGATTTGGAACCAGTCTGTTGTTTCATGGTCCGTTCTAACTGTTGCTTCTTGACCTGCATACAGATTTCTCAGGAGACAGGTAAGGAGGTCTGGTATTCCCATCTCTTTCAGAATTTTTTTACAGTTTGCTGTGATCCACACAGTCAAAGGCTTTGCCATAGTCAGTAAAGCAGAAGTAGATGTTTTTCTGGAACTCTCTTGCTTTTTCGATGCTCTAACGGATGTTGGCAATTTGATCTCTTGTTCCTCTGCCTTTTCTTTACATGTAGCATAAAAATAGTCAAAACTATGTATATATGTGTGTGTATATATATAAAGTATGTGTGATCTATACTATACATAGAAAGAAAATGGGCAAAACTATATATATACACACACATACTTTTTCACTTGTATATCACTTTCACATACATATACACATGCATACACACTAAATCCAGTAGGTTTACAGTATCTGTTGTATAAAGAGTTTCCTTAGTGGCTCAGCTGGTAGAGAATCCACTGGCAGTGCAGGAGATCTGGGTTTGATCTCTGGGTCAGGAAGATCCCCTGGGGAAGGGAGTGGCAACCCTCTCCAGTATTTTCGCCTGGAGAATTCCATGGGAAGAGGATACTGGCAGGCTGCAGTCCATGGCATCACAAAGATTTAGACACAATTGAGTGACTAAGCACAATGGACACAATAGTGTGTATATAGTATAAAGGGTTTCCCTCGTGCTTCAAGTGGTGAAGAATTTGCCTACGAATGCAGGAGAGGCAGATTCGATCCCTCAATCAGGAAGATCCTCTGGAGAAGGAAATGGCAACCTACTCCAGTATTCTTACCTGGAGAATCTCATGGGCAGAGGAGCCTGGCGGGCTACAGCCCATGGAATCGCAACGAGTCGGACGTGCCTGAGTGTATGGGCACAGGCAGCGGCACGCATATAAAGATAGGCAAACTCATCTCTTGTGATAGAAGTTACTGTTAGGAGGACAGTGCCTGAAAGGACGGGGTTTTGAAGGTGCAAGTGGATGTTTTGTTTCTTAGTTTAAGTGCCACATGGGTATGTTTCATTTGTGAGTGATTGCAAGCTCTAAAATCATGTGTACTTTTCTCTGGTTTATACTGCAATAAAATGTTTAAATGGTCTTTTGGGGTCAGTTGAAATAGTTCTTTCCTCATTTGATTGTGGCACAGCTTAATATAAAGTTAGACTTTTAAAATTAATTTGCACCCATTTTGGAATGTAGATACCCAGAATATGAGATTGATGGCCCAGTCAGTGCTACCCATAGTCATGAACTTGGTTCTTTGCTTTCTCAGGAGAACCTGTGCCTGTCAGGGGCTGGACCCAGACACCTGTGGTGCCTCCTTTTCTTTTGGTTGTTCATGGAGCATGTACTACAATGGATGTAAGTTTGCCAGAAGCAAGATCCCAAGAAAATTTAAGCTGCTTGGGGATGACCCAAAAGAGGTTTGTTTACTTCCTGATGTGTAATCTGTTTATTTTTCATGGAGAATTGGTGAACACAGATGAAATGAATAATATGACATACTCTGTTAAACTCTCTTTAGCAGAGAGAATTTCATCTCAGAGATGGATTAATAAAATTTTGGCTAAACTGTAGACACACATAATAATATTTTATAAAATTATGCATGATAACAACCATGTGATACCAAAGTAATAGGGTTTGAGTAACACAAACTCTTTATGCTTATGGCTTTTTATTCTTTGTCTTTTATATTAATTCGAGTTTTACACAGCTGTCATTTCCATATTAAAATTATTACTACTTGACTGTTAAAACTTTCATCTTTTAAACCTGAATTATAGAAGCCATGTTTGTGACTGCCACATTCATAAAAGACCATTTCTATTCACATTTTCAGCCATGAGACTTGATGATTTAACGTTACAATAATAAGTGCATTCAAGTAACTAAAACATACTTAGATTTTAATATAAAAGTGTAGTTGAAATAAATGAACTCTGATTTCTCATTGACGTCACTGGGTTTGTCCTTTCTCTAGACTATCAATTTCTCAAAATATAACTTATAAACTAGTATGAAATTTAACAACTTTTGGGTAGCTTGTGTTCTAGGGTATGTTAATTGAATAACTGGAAAACCTCGGTATGTTTAGTGTTTAAATATGATAAAATTTTTAGTGAATCTATAAACAGTATAGTATTCTTTCAAATTTTAGATGTAATTGAAACATATCTATACTATTGATGTAATAATTTTTACATGTCCTTCTAGTTGAAAAATGTGTTATCTCTATTATTTGCAATTATAATAGTAAGGGGAAATTTAATAAAGTGCAAAAGCTCTTCAAGTCATGATAAAATTTTTTCATAGAATCATAATATTTTAATAAGCTGTATTAATATGCTAGATGTCTTCTTTTCCTAAAGAAAAACATCCAACTATTTAATAAACCTAATGAATAGCAAATTTGCATGCTGCCTTCCACTTTAATTTTTTACACTGGAGCGCTTTTTCACCACTGCTGCTGCTGCTGCTAAGTCACTTCAGTCGTGTCCAACTCTGTGTGACCCCATAGACGCCAGCCCACCAGGCTCCCCCATCCCTGGGATTCTCTAGGCAAGAATACTGGAGTGGGTTGCCATTTCCTTCTCCAATGCATGGAAGAGAAAAGTGAAAGTGAAGTCGCTCAGTCTGTCCGACTGTTAGCGACCCCATGGACTGCAGCCCACCAGGCTACTCCGTCCATTGGATTTTCCAGGCAAGAGTACTGGGGTGGGGTGCCATTGCCTTCCCCGACTTCATAAATATTTATTCCTGTGTTTCATGTAAACCAAATCCAGGGGATGGCTAGTAACATCTAAAGTGAAGTCGCTCAGTCTGTCCGACTGTTAGCGACCCCATGGACTGCAGCCCACCAGGCTACTCCGTCCATTGGATTTTCCAGGCAAGAGTACTGGGGTGGGGTGCCATTGCCTTCCCCGACTTCATAAATATTTATTCCTGTGTTTCATGTAAACCAAATCCAGGGGATGGCTAGTAACATCCTCTGTCAGATAGGAGGACTTCAGTCAGAAATCTCCTCACCTTCTGAAATACAAACTTTTTTTGCCAACTGGTTAAATCTCCCAAGGTTTTTAGAGAAATATCAATGTGAAATGAGAACATCTAAGATGAATGGAACAAAGGACTATATCACCTAGCATTTAAAAAAGCATATTCTAAAAAAAAAATAAAAATAAAAAAGCATATTCTTTGTTGGGAGTGATAGAATGCAACTGAACATTTTTCCTCTTTTAAACTTTACAAAGTTTTTCACATATACCACATTATAGTTCTTGGATTTTATTCATATTTGAATCACCTAGTGATTTTTAGTTCTATGGAGATATCATTTCAAATTTTGAAATGCTATTTTTATAAACATTTAAAAATATAAAGATTGGAAATAGGTTAAACCAAACAAATCCTTTCAACACCTCATCTTCCTTGGCCACTAACTGGAGAGGAGTAGAGAATATGACCTTTTAAATGGCCTCATTCTCCTAATCTACTACTAGTATAGACATATATTAATAAAATGCATGCAAAGTATAAAATTGATTAATCTTATTAAAATAACAAAGTGATAGACATTTAACAACAGAAACAAAAATAGGTTATGCTTTTCCCTTAGAAATAGTGTGTTAAGATGGCAGTTATTTAATAAGAGGTACTATATATAGTGATTTGGATCTAAGATGTAGGGGAAAAAAATCTAATCACCTTTCATATATGGACAGAATGGATTTGGAATTTAATATACAGAATTGTTCATTTTATACAGGAAGAGAAACTGGAGTCGCATTTACAAAACCTGTCCACTCTTATGGCGCCAACATACAAGAAACTTGCACCTGATGCATATAATAATCAGGTGAGTTTAAACAATTTTTGACAGTTATTGAGATGCTTTACTTATCATTATTGATGACCTACCTGTCTTCCAAGAAATATTTCTGAAGCAATGCTTTTCTTTTATCTAACTTTTTTTCTCTTCCGAATTGTTGAAGCCACTGTAATGCTCTGTCTTTGATATATGTAAATTATACCATCCAAAAGAGCATATTTCTCATCTTTTAATCTGTAAAGATAATGAGTTTTTAAGGCTCACAAGCTGTTTTACTAACTAATCTTGTTCTCATATGGATAATTTTATCTCTATAGACAGGCTATAGTGGTTAATTAAATTATATGAGTCAAACTATAGTTCCAACCACCCGTTAACCACCTGTTAACTGTTTGCATAGCAAGTCTATACATATAAAGCTATGGGTGTACCACTTTGTAAGTGTATATACATGTGATGAGATAGATTTTCCTAGTTTCCCCCTATTTTCTAAGTGTGTGCCAGGTTGTGCCTATATGGAAGGCTTTGTGGTTTGTTTAGAGATGCTCATGAAGGTGGCGAAAGACCATGACGCCTACACGGTTTCAATAAACTCCTTCTTTAGAGGAGAAATGTAAAATGCCAACTATAGAAAAAAATGATAACAGCTGGGATAGAGGTATGCACCCATTTCTGAAGGAAAAAGAAAGCTTCTCCCTGAGGAGAGGAGAGCTGTAAGGTCATAAATGGCCTTGGAGGCCATACAAAGATCTTTGAACTTTAAAATCTTGTAGACAAGAGGCCTATCACTGGGGTGTTCTCAGTGTATATTGGGGGCAGTGAGGATGAAGTGGTTTAACTCTATAAGATTGAAAGTGTGTGTTAGTTGCTCAGTTGTGTCCAACTCTTTGTAACCCCATGGACTGTAGCCTACCAGGCTCCTCTGCCCATGGGATTCCCCAGGCAAGAATACTGGAGTGGGTTGCCATGCCCTCCTCCAGGGGGTCTACCGGACCCAGGGATCAAGCCAGGTCTCCCACATTGCCAGCAGATTTTTTACTGTCTGAGCCACCAGGGAAGTGGTGAGAGTGAAGCGTTTTAACTCTGTGTGGCTACTCAAGCCAAATAAATGAAATACAGCTTAGATTAGTGGAAGATTAGAGAAGTAGACTATGGCAGCCATTGGGCAAGACATGTTAAGGTCCTAATTTAACAAAATAGCAGCAGTGATATAATGAAATAAATACATGAAGTATTTGAGGTGGAACTGATAGTGACCAATTGGATTTGAGGATGAGCAAAAGAGAATTTGAGGATCCACCAAATTTCTGGCTTAGGTGGTTATTAATTAGTATTAGGAATCAGTGAAGAAAATTAAGTTTGGAGGAGATGAGGAGACGATAAATGTCATTTTGGACATGCTAGATTTGACATATTTCTAGGATAATTAGAAAAACAATCAGAAAAAAAAAACCAAGTTAGTACTGTGCTGCTGCTGCTAAGTTGCTTCAGTCGTGTCCGACTCTGTGCGACCCCACAGACAGCAGCCCACCAGGCTCCCCCGTCCCTGGGATTCTCCAGGCAAGAACGTTAGCACTGTGGGAGTTATAAAAATGCAGGAAGTAGTTAGTAGTAAATGCAATTTTTCAGAGTGGAGATTATAAAGATGAGAAGGGGCTAATGATTTTGACATTTAACAGTTTAGGGGTGAGTGGAGGAAGAGAAACCATTGAAGAAAGGGCAGGTGGGGTAGGAACAATGGAATAGGAGAGGTTAAAGATTTAAGAAGAGGAAGACTGATAGATGGGGGAGCCAGAAGTGATGAGAAGGTATTCAGAGTACGCAGCAGGGATATGAAGAAGTGTGAAGGGCAACATTTTTGCAAACATTGTTATTTGTAATACTTGACTCTTGAGAGTCCCTTGGACTGCAAGGAGATCCAGCCAGTCCATTCTGAAGGAGACCAACCCTGGGATTTCTTTGGAAGGAATGATGCTAAAGCTGAAACTTCAGTACTTTGGCCACCTCATGCAAAGAGTTGACTCATTGGAAAAGACTCTGATGCTGGGAGGGATTGGGGGCAGGAGGAAAAGGGGACGACCAAGGATGAGATGGCTGGATGGCATCACGGACTCGATGGACGTGAGTCTGAGTGAACTCCGGGAGATGGTGATGAACAGGGAAGCCTGGCATGCTGCGATTCATGGGGTCACAGAGAGTCAGACACAACTGAGCGACTGAACTGAACTGAACTGAACAATGTTAAAGAGTCTAAGGGGACTAGATTGGTCTACCCAGCAGAGACAGGGGACCAATTCTAATTAACAATTTAGCTATTCTTTAACATGTGGACATCAACATTTTCCTCAAACCCCAATTCACTTTTTTTTTAAGTAGCAAAGAGGGCAACTTTAATGATTGTCTCTTTGTAAGTTGTTTTATGTCACACACACAGATTTTTAGAGATGTATATGTGACTGTTTTAAATGCGGTTAATAACAGTGGGATTAATATTGTTACTTTACAACCTTACCTGTTTTAATCAGTGTCACAGGAAAGTATAAGGAATGGCTTGATACTGTTGTAAAACAGCTCTGGGTAAGCAACACAATAAATCAAGCTATAAAAAGAAAATGAATTGAGTCTATATTGCTAGATTTCAAGTTTGGCCATTTTCTATTGAATGAATTTTTTATAGGGGTTATTAATCAAATGGATTTAACTGAGGAATGGGACAGAACAACAAGCATTGATGTTCACCTTACTCCTTTGATTCTTACTATAGACTGTATCATACAAACATGCTTATCTAAGCATCTATATCCTCCTCTATTTGTGTTTGGAGTATTTTATGCATTTTCTAAACCTGGAATATCTGAAATATGAAGGAGCCTCAGATTTTTAAGTTATAACGATATGATTCTGATTATATATAATTCCTTAGATGTGTTTTAATATTTGTATATGAACAAATGTGTAAATATACTATGGGCTTCCCTGGTAGCTCAGTGGTAAAGAATCTGCTTGCCAATGCAGGACACCCAGGTTTGATCCCTGGGTCAGGAAGATCCCCTGGAGCATTGGCAACCCACTCCAGTATTCTTGCTTGGGAAATGCCATGGACAAAGGAGCCTAATCAGTTGGCATAAAGTTTTGGTTAAGCACGACCAATAATGTCTAGAGAGCTACTGTATAATTGTACCTATAATCAACAAATTTAAACATTTTCTAAAATTGTAGCTCTCATGTTGTGTTCTTACCACCGTAAAATATATACATACATTCATACATTAAGAAATAGATGTAATGTCTATGTAAACTAAATCATCTAATGGCTAAGAATGAATAAGGTGGGTTTTTTTTAATTTCATGGTAGGTACTATTGGAAATATTTATCCATATGTCTTCACGTGGTTTAGAGATCTGAAAAACAACCATGTGATCGTTTCCTACAGAATATGTAAAACATAAAAGTTATGGATGCTGCCAAGGTCTGTTATTTGGTCTTTGCCTCCTTTTCCCCAGTTAAATATAATACCTTTATTTCTCACATATGCATGTTTTTCCTTGCTTTAGTCTTTTATTTCATAAAGTCTTATTGCCAAAGTTAAGCTTCCTTGGGTCTTCACAGCATTTCTTCTGTCAGCTCCATGATATGAGACTATATTTTCTTAATTTAAATGCACCTTCATATCTGCCAGTGGATTTGTATTTCTCTGTCTTTTCTATGATTATCTTACCACTAAAGTTTAGGCCTGAATTAGCAGGCTTAAATCTTCAAATCATGGGCTTTCATCATGTGTGGAGATGACATTTTAGACCAAGAGAACTTTCTATCACAGTGGAAACATTGCCTGTCCACACGGTTTAGAATGGTAGTTACTAGCTACATGTGGTTACTGAATACTTGCTATGTGGATAGTGCAGTTGATTTAATGAAATTGCCATTTTAATTAATTTAGATTTAAATTGCCACATGTGGCTGCTAGCCAGCAAATTGAACAGCACAGCTTTACGCCATCAGAAAGTCATCCACTTAGAATTGTCTTTCAGACAGATTAATTTCCAGTAATTCATTTACAGACTCCTGCCTGGTGTTTCTTATAAGATGGCATAAGTCTAAACACCAACTAGATTTTGTATCCTTTTTATTCAAGGAACAGAATAAAGCTAACTAGACCACAGCATAGACTAAATAGTCACAAACCACTGTTTGTGGTCTGTGAAATAGAGTGGTCATTTACCTTTAGCCAGTCTCTTAAAAATGCTGTATAAACCTAATAGTAAATAATACTCAAGCCATCACAAACTTTATCATGTTATGACTTCAGCTTCTAGCTATGGTGGATTAACACAAACTGATTTACTTTCACACATTTAAAAAAAAAAAGAAAAAATACACAAAACAGTAGTTTTTAGATATAAGACAATAAGAAACTCAAGATACTAACACTAGAGAGAGGGAATTTTAAAAGGTAAACTACAGTTACCCCAACTTACTTCCTAAAGAGCACATTAGGCTTCAGGCAGGAAGGAGGAACCTACACAGATGCCATGGTTTTTGCTGTGTTAGGATACAAAATTCAGAATTTGGTAAAAGT
Organism: Oreotragus oreotragus; assembly: GCA_006410675.1. Classification (NCBI taxonomy): domain Eukaryota; kingdom Metazoa; phylum Chordata; class Mammalia; order Artiodactyla; family Bovidae; genus Oreotragus; species Oreotragus oreotragus. Next base: position 1,370,197 of record SJYX01000584.1, on the reverse strand, counting down.
GCTGGAATTCACAATTCAGAGTCCCAAAGAGGAGAATGCTTCATTGAGAAGAGCTCCAGAGATCTGTAGAGTCTTCAGCTGTGTACTGAATGTTGCATGCATGTGAAGAGATTACCAGGGCCATGGAAAGAATCATCAAAAGGGGCAAAACAATCCTCTGATTTTTTACAGGACTTGGAATAGTTATTGTTAATACCATCCAGAAGGAAAAGACACCCTAACATGAAAGATATTAAGTATTCAGAATTTTCTGGTCTTGGTAACAGAAGTAGATTAGGCTGTTCTGGTTCCATCTAATAATGTTTAAAAGCAAGACTTGAAAGAATCAAACTGATTCCAACAAACTTAATGGGAGTGGGGGGTGGTTTTCCCAGATGGCACAGTGGCAAAGAAACTGTCTGCCAATGTAGAAGATGCAAGAGATGTGGGTTTGATCCCTGGGTCTGGAAGATCCCCTGGAGGAGGAAATGGCAACCCACTCCATTATTCTTGCCTGGGAAATTCCATGGACAAAGGAGCCTGGTGGGCTATAGTACATGGGGTCAAAAAGGGTCAGACACAACTGAGTACACACACATAACAGCATCTCAGAACAAAAATTTAGATAGAATTAATAGTGTATAGTAACTCGTCAAAAATTACCAGGTATACAAAGAAATTAGGAAACATGATCCATAATTGGGGGCAGGGGGCAGGGGTAGGGAGCAATCAACAGAAATAGTTCCAGAAATGATATAAGAATATATTGACAAGGGCATTAAAATCGCTAATATTTCATTTGCTTAAGACAATAGAGGAAAGTATGAGCATGACTTTAGAAACAGCTAAGAAGAAGCACAAGCTGGAATCAAGATTGCTGGGAGAAATATCAATAACCTGAAATATGCAGATTACACCACCCTTATGGCAGAAAGTGAAGAGGAGCTAAAAAGCCTCTTGATGAAATTGACAGAGGAGGGTGAAAAAGTTGGCTTAAAGCTCAACATTCAGAAAACGAAGATCATGGCATCTGGTTCCATCACTTCATGGGAAATAGATGTGGGAACAGTGTCAGACTTTATTTTTCTGGGCTCCAAAATCACTGCAGATGGTGATTGCAGCCATGAAATTAAAAGATGCTTATCCACTCCGGTGTTCTTGCCTGGAGAATCCCAGGGATGGGGGAGCCTGGTGGGCTGCTGTCTATGGGGTCGCACAGAGTCAGACACGACTGAAGCAACTTAGCAGCAGCAGCAGCACTCCTTGGAAGAAAAGTTATGACCAACCTAGATAGCACATTCAAAAGCAGAGACAATACTTTGCAAACAAAGGTCCCTAGCCAAGGCTGTGGTTTTTCCAGTGGCCATGTATGGATGTGAGAGTTGGACTGTGAAGAAAGCTGAGCACCGAAGAATTGATGCTTTTGAACTGTGGTGTTGGAGAAGACTCTTGAGAGTGCCTTGGACTGCAAGGAGATCCAACCAGTCCATTCTAAAGGAGATCAGTCCTGGGTCCTAGACCACAGCATGGACTAAATAGGAAGGACCGATGCTAAAGCTGAAACTCCAATACTTTGGCCACCTCATGCGAAGAGTTGACTCATTGGAAAAGACTCTGATGCTGGGAGGGATTGGGGGCAGGAGGAGAAGGGACGACAGAGAATGAGATGGCTGGATGGCATCAGCGACTCGATAGACATGAGTTTGGGTGAACTCTGGGAGTTGGTGATGGACAGGGAAGCCTGGTGTGCTGCGATTCATGGGGTTGCAAAGAGTCGGACACGACTAAGTGACCGAACTGAACTGAAGAAGACATCAGACCCATACTGAACTTCTAGAGATGAAAAATATATATAATATCTGAATAAAAAATACAGTAGATGGAATTAACAGCAGATTAGTGAGCTTGAATATGTGGTGATAGAAATGCCCCAATGTGAAAGAGGAAAAACAAAACTGAAAAATAAAATGAATTGATTGAATGCCTATGGCACAGTATTATTACCCTAATATATATGTAATTAGAATGCCAGAAGGAGAACAGAGAATATTTTAAAATATAATGGTCGGTTACTCACACAATAAACCCATTGATCCCAGAAGAAGCTCAGCAAGCCCCAAATAGAGGTTTTGTTTGTGAGGGAGGGAGATTAACATAGAAGGCTACATAAAGTCACATTAAAATCAATAACATGAAGAGCAGATGGAGGAGAGGAAAGAAAAGACATTATTTATAGAGAAAAATGATAATAGACATAGAAAAATGCAAGAAAAAAAGATGGGAGAAACATCTTTAAAGTACTGGGAAAAAAAAATAAAACTATCAACCTTGAAATCGGTAAAGACTCTAAAAACTGAAGGCAAAATAAAAATTTTTTTTCAGACGTACCAAAGCTGAAATAATTTGCTACCAGCATACTAACACTTCAAAAATGTTAAAGGAAGCCCTCTGATAGAAAAATATTAGATAAAAATCTAGATTGACAAAAAGGAAATGAAGACATCATAAATAGTAGATATTTAAGAAAAAAGACTTTTTCCCTTTATTTAAAAGTTTTTCTTTAAAAGATAATTTGCTATTTTAAAATATATTTAAAATGTAATTAAGGCTCATAACATGTAAAAGTACAGAAGCTAGGGAATTGGAAGTATATGGTTGTAAGATTCTTATATATGGAATNATTTATTATTATTGTAAATTTTCAGCTATGTTCCTTGTGCTGTATAAACATCCTTGTAGCTTATTCTATTTAACATCTAACTGGAAATTTTAGACAGTGCAGAAGGCAAGTATACAGATTGAATATGAAGAAATAAAGTATTCCTTATTTGCAGACAACATGTGTAGCTACATGGAAAATTCCAAAGAATCTACCAAAAAACCTCCTAGAACTAATAAATGGTTTACAACAGTTGCAAAATATAAAAATCAATTATATTTTCAATATACTAGCAATAAACAATTAAAAATTGAAATGAAAACCAGTAGCATCAAAAATGAAATCCATAGAAACATATTTGACAGAACTGTATAAGACCTATGCACTGAAAACTACAACACACTGCTGAGAGAAATTATAGAAGACCTAAATAACTGGCAAGATATGCAGTGTTCATGGATCACAAGACTAAATATTATTTGTCAGTTTTTCCCAAAGTAATCAATGGATTCAGTACATGACCTACCAATATCTTACCAGGTGTTCTGAAGGAATTGACAAGGTGACTAAAATATAGAGAGAGAAGTGTAAAGAATCCATAGTAGTCAGTTTTTTAAAGACCAAAATTTGAATATTTATACTCCAGGATTTCAAGATTTACTACAAATCTACATATACTAGTGATCATGACAGTTAATTATTGGCCTACACACACGCCAGTACACTATTACATAACAAAAGGTCAGAACAGATAGTCTGGAAATAGATTCAACATGTATGGTCAAGTGATTTTCAATAAAGGCAATTCAATGGGCTAAGTATAAACTTTTTTTACCCACTGATATTTGAACAGTTGAATATCCATATGGAAAAAAATTCTTTGACTCTTATTCTCACACCCTATACAAAAATTAACTCAAAATGGATCCATTTGTATAAAATTCTAGAAAATGCAAACTAATCTCTAGTGACAAAGCTGATCAGTAGTTTGTGCTTAAGAAGAAAGTCATGTGGCTCAGCTGGTAAAGAATCCGCCTGCAGTGTGGGAGACCCTAGTTCAACCCCTGGATTGGGAAGATCCCCTGGAGAAGGGGAAGGCTACCCTCTCCAGCATTCTGGCCTGGAGAATTCCATGGACTGTATACTCCATGGGGTCGCAAAGAGTCTAACACGACTGAGCAACTGTCACTTACTTACTTACTGGAGAACAAAGTAGGAGGTGTGAAAGTAAAGAGGCATGAGGAAACTTTGGGGAATGATGGATATGTACATTATTTTGTTTGTGGCAATGGTTTCACATATATATAGTGTACTGTTTGATTTATATATATCAAACTGTTTGATATATAAACAGTACACTAAACAGCATATATTTAAAGTACAAGTCAATTATATCTCAATAACACTGTAAAATAAAAACTTTACTATGTCAAAGCATTTGCCCCATTTCGCCTTCTTCCATTGGGTTTTGGGATATAAAATGTAATACTAAGGAATTTTTTGACCTGCTCAGTATACCCGTCTTAAACTTTTTTGTCAAATGTGTGCCTAAGAATTTCAGATGCCTAAGTCCTTCCCACTCATAGACACACTTCTATTTTTCAGATTGAATATGAACACAGAGCACCAGAGTGCCGTCTGGGTCTGAAGGAAGGCCGTCCATTCTCAGGGGTCACCGCATGTTTGGACTTCTGTGCTCATGCCCACAGAGACTTGCAAAACATGCAGAATGGCAGCACACTGGTAGGTGGAGCTGAGGACAGGCTAGCGGCATGTGCTACTGAAGAGTAGAGGGCGGAAGCTAGCAGCGTTTAATTAGAGTAATCTGCTTCCTGCAGATGCCATTGTAGCAACCAGTGTTTTCATGAATGATTGCTGTTGCAAGTGACCTTATTTGGCGTAACTAGTACTCGTATAACAGGTTGGCATATCAGTGGAAAACTGTTGAGAAGTATGTAAAAATCATGAAAATTCTTGGTGCTAATCTAAACTGGTGACTAAACATTGCTAGCTATAACTGGATAGCTTTCAGATATCTGGTAAGTTATAATCAGTTCAGCAAAAAGTCATACACAAGCCAAGATACCAGTCTAACTTACATAGAGAAGATATATGAAAAATGTGTCACCATTGTCACAGTAACTGCTATAAAAGGTTCAAAGTCCAAAACCACCTATTGTAACTACATATTACAGTCAGTGAAATGAACTGCCCTTAATTGGAAACTTTGCTAAGGGGAGAAAATGGATCCATCTTAGGATGGAGCAGTGTGTTCTATACCAATAAAACTCAGGGTGTGGCCTTGCACCTAGAGGGATGATGACCCAGGATGGAGATAAAGAATGAAAAAGCTCAAGTACAGAAACTATAACCAACCTAGTGAGTCATCAGTTCATGAGGTTCTGACGGCAAATATACTGGAGTGGTTTGCCATTCCCTCCTCCAGAATGCCAAAGAAGTGATGCCTTCAAACTGTGGTGCTGGAGAAGACGCCTGAGAGCCCCCTGGCCAGCAAGGCGAGCAAGCCAGGCAGTCTTAAATCACCCCTGAATACTCGTTGGCAGGACCGACGGTGACGCTGAAGCTCCAGTATTCGGGTCATCTGATGCGAACAGCTGACTCATTGGAAAAGTCCCTGATGCTGAGAAAGACTGAGGGCAGAAGGAGAAGAGGGCATCAGAGGACGAGATGGCTGGGTGACATCGCCAGTGCAATGGACGTGAACTTGGGCAAACTTTGGGAGATGGTGAGGGACAGGGACACGTGGTCTGCTGCAGTCCATGGGGTCGCAAAGAATCGGACATGACCGAGCAGCTGAACCGCAATGAGTCGTCAACATAGATATAAGTGTAACTGAGGAAGATGAGGCCTAACGTGGAAAATATAAGGCAGGCACTATAGTTCTATTACAGAGGAGATGTACCATAGAGGTAGTAGGCAGGAGAAGTAATTTGAGGAAGCTGGTGTGAAATTTTTGTTGAAAAGCAGAGAAGGTATTGATTAATACCTATAATTTAGAGCAGGGGTTGGACACTTTTTCTGTTAAAAAGCTTTGCAGGCCACATAGGATCTCTGTAATGTTCTTTGGGTCTCTCCCAATAAAAAGTTCTTTAAAAATGAAAAAAAAAAATCTTAATTCACTGGCCATACAAAAAACAGGAGATGTGTATAAGAGACAGGGTGTGGGGTTGGGGGAGGGTGGGGATATATGTATATTTATGACTGATTCACGTTGTATGGCAGAAGCCAACACAATATTCTAAAGCAATTATCCTCCAATTAAAAATAAATTTTAAGAAAGAAAATAAATACCACAAATATTCTGTGTCTATTAAAGAAATTATAAGTTAAAACTTTCTCCAAAAGAAAACTCCAAACCCAAATGATTTCCCTTACAAATTTCACCCATTATTTAAGAAAGAGATAATCATGGAAATTCTAGAAAATAGCAAAGGAGTAAATACTTCCCAATTCCTTCTATGAGACTGGAAATATCCTGATACTAAAATCAGACAAGGACATTAAAGAAAAAATAAAGTCCAATGATCTTCATGAATATTAATATGAAAATTCTTAACAAAATTTCATGTAAATACATCCATTAATGGTATAAAAGTAGTAATTCATCATGATCAAATGGAGTCTATTTCAGGAACAGTGAGTTCATTTAACAGTCAAAGATCAATCAGTGTGATTCACTGTATTAACCAACATATTGGGGGAAACAATATCTCAACAGAGAAAAGGCATTTGACAAGATTTAACATCCATAGAAGGAAAATTTCTCAGCCTAATAAAGGGCACAGATGAAAAACCTCAAGCTAACATGAGTAATGGTAAAAGACTGAAAGCTTTCCCCTAACAGCAACTAAAGTGCTTAGTGTTTTTATGGCATGGCAGCAAGTTAAAGAAGCATTTCACTCCTTGACTTGTTCAAGGTGGAACTGTAATTTGCTTTATTTTGTGACATGAAACTTCTTAATGTTATTTTGTGATTAAAAAGTGAGTGTTTGCTCAGTTCTGTCTGACTCTTTGCGACCCCATGGACTATAGCCCACCAGGCTCCTCTATCTATGGAATTCTCCAGGTAAGAATACTGGAGTGGGTTGCCATTTCCTACTCTAGGGCATCTTCCTGACCCAGAGATTGAACCTGGGTTGATCTGCATTGATTGAATCTGCATTGGAAGCAGATTCTTTACCATCTGAGTCACCCATCCATTTTGTGATGGGATCATGCCTGTTATCTAAGGTAGACCTTTGACATCTGTGAAAACTCAATAAATGGAAAGCTAAAATTTAAAAAAAAAACATTACTCAGAGTAAGAAAAGGATGGCCACTCTTACCACTGCTAGTTAACATCTTTCTTTTAACGTCTCAACTAGGTTTTACTGTTTGTTGACAATGTTCTCTGTGCCACATTTATAAACATAAGTTTAATGTACCATTGTCATACAGTAATAAAAATACATAATTCTTTATCAAATGGATGTTTGCTTAATAAAATTCAAGATAGGTTTTCAATTTTCATCTTGGCAGCAAGCTTTTTGTGGCATCCTAATTTTTTAATTGAGGTATAGATTTACCACATGAGTTTCACATGTACAACACAGATACTCACAACTATTAAAGATTATACTTCATTTATTATTATTGTAAATTTTCAGCTATGTTCCTTGTGCTGTATAAACATCCTTGTAGCTTATTCTATTTAACATCTAACTGGAAATTTTAGACAGTGCAGAAGGCAAGTATACAGATTGAATATGAAGAAATAAAGTATTCCTTATTTGCAGACAACATGTGTAGCTACATGGAAAATTCCAAAGAATCTACCAAAAAACCTCCTAGAACTAATAAATGGTTTACAACAGTTGCAAAATATAAAAATCAATTATATTTTCAATATACTAGCAATAAACAATTAAAAATTGAAATGAAAACCAGTAGCATCAAAAATGAAATCCATAGAAACATATTTGACAGAACTGTATAAGACCTATGCACTGAAAACTACAACACACTGCTGAGAGAAATTATAGAAGACCTAAATAACTGGCAAGATATGCAGTGTTCATGGATCACAAGACTAAATATTATTTGTCAGTTTTTCCCAAAGTAATCAATGGATTCAGTACATGACCTACCAATATCTTACCAGGTGTTCTGAAGGAATTGACAAGGTGACTAAAATATAGAGAGAGAAGTGTAAAGAATCCATAGTAGTCAAACAGTTTTTTAAAGACCAAAATTTGAATATTTATACTCCAGGATTTCAAGATTTACTACAAATCTACATATACTAGTGATCATGACAGTTAATTATTGGCCTACACACACGCCAGTACACTATTACATAACAAAAGGTCAGAACAGATAGTCTGGAAATAGATTCAACATGTATGGTCAAGTGATTTTCAATAAAGGCAATTCAATGGGCTAAGTATAAACTTTTTTTACCCACTGATATTTGAACAGTTGAATATCCATATGGAAAAAAATTCTTTGACTCTTATTCTCACACCCTATACAAAAATTAACTCAAAATGGATCCATTTGTATAAAATTCTAGAAAATGCAAACTAATCTCTAGTGACAAAGCTGATCAGTAGTTTGTGCTTAAGAAGAAAGTCATGTGGCTCAGCTGGTAAAGAATCCGCCTGCAGTGTGGGAGACCCTAGTTCAACCCCTGGATTGGGAAGATCCCCTGGAGAAGGGAAAGGCTACCCTCTCCAGCATTCTGGCCTGGAGAATTCCATGGACTGTATACTCCATGGGGTCGCAAAGAGTCTAACACGACTGAGCAACTGTCACTTACTTACTTACTGGAGAACAAAGTAGGAGGTGTGAAAGTAAAGAGGCATGAGGAAACTTTGGGGAATGATGGATATGTACATTATTTTGTTTGTGGCAATGGTTTCACATATATATAGTGTACTGTTTGATTTATATATATCAAACTGTTTGATATATAAACAGTACACTAAACAGCATATATTTAAAGTACAAGTCAATTATATCTCAATAACACTGTAAAATAAAAACTTTACTATGTCAAAGCATTTGCCCCATTTCGCCTTCTTCCATTGGGTTTTGGGATATAAAATGTAATACTAAGGAATTTTTTGACCTGCTCAGTATACCCGTCTTAAACTTTTTTGTCAAATGTGTGCCTAAGAATTTCAGATGCCTAAGTCCTTCCCACTCATAGACACACTTCTATTTTTCAGATTGAATATGAACACAGAGCACCAGAGTGCCGTCTGGGTCTGAAGGAAGGCCGTCCATTTTCAGGGGTCACCGCATGTTTGGACTTCTGTGCTCATGCCCACAGAGACTTGCAAAACATGCAGAATGGCAGCACACTGGTAGGTGGAGCTGAGGACAGGCTAGCGGCATGTGCTACTGAAGAGTAGAGGGCGGAAGCTAGCAGCGTTTAATTAGAGTAATCTGCTTCCTGCAGATGCCATTGTAGCAACCAGTGTTTTCATGAATGATTGCTGTTGCAAGTGACCTTATTTGGCGTAACTAGTACTCGTATAACAGGTTGGCATATCAGTGGAAAACTGTTGAGAAGTATGTAAAAATCATGAAAATTCTTGGTGCTAATCTAAACTGGTGACTAAACATTGCTAGCTATAACTGGATAGCTTTCAGATATCTGGTAAGTTATAATCAGTTCAGCAAAAAGTCATACACAAGCCAAGATACCAGTCTAACTTACATAGAGAAGATATATGAAAAATGTGTCACCATTGTCACAGTAACTGCTATAAAAGGTTCAAAGTCCAAAACCACCTATTGTAACTACATATTACAGTCAGTGAAATGAACTGCCCTTAATTGGAAACTTTGCTAAGGGGAGAAAATGGATCCATCTTAGGATGGAGCAGTGTGTTCTATACCAATAAAACTCAGGGTGTGGCCTTGCACCTAGAGGGATGATGACCCAGGATGGAGATAAAGAATGAAAAAGCTCAAGTACAGAAACTATAACCAACCTAGTGAGTCATCAGTTCATGAGGTTCTGACGGCAAATATACTGGAGTGGTTTGCCATTCCCTCCTCCAGAATGCCAAAGAAGTGATGCCTTCAAACTGTGGTGCTGGAGAAGACGCCTGAGAGCCCCCTGGCCAGCAAGGCGAGCAAGCCAGGCAGTCTTAAATCACCCCTGAATACTCGTTGGCAGGACCGACGCTGACGCTGAAGCTCCAGTATTCGGGTCATCTGATGCGAACAGCTGACTCATTGGAAAAGTCCCTGATGCTGAGAAAGACTGAGGGCAGAAGGAGAAGAGGGCATCAGAGGACGAGATGGCTGGGTGACATCGCCAGTGCAATGGACGTGAACTTGGGCAAACTTTGGGAGATGGTGAGGGACAGGGACACGTGGTCTGCTGCAGTCCATGGGGTCGCAAAGAATCGGACATGACCGAGCAGCTGAACCGCAATGAGTCGTCAACATAGATATAAGTGTAACTGAGGAAGATGAGGCCTAACGTGGAAAATATAAGGCAGGCACTATAGTTCTATTACAGAGGAGATGTACCATAGAGGTAGTAGGCAGGAGAAGTAATTTGAGGAAGCTGGTGTGAAATTTTTGTTGAAAAGCAGAGAAGGTATTGATTAATACCTATAATTTAGAGCAGGGGTTGGACACTTTTTCTGTTAAAAAGCTTTGCAGGCCACATAGGATCTCTGTAATGTTCTTTGGGTCTCTCCCAATAAAAAGTTCTTTAAAAATGAAAAAAAAAAATCTTAATTCACTGGCCATACAAAAAACAGGCTGCGAGGCAGATTGGCTACTCACCCAAGTTTGCTAACTTCTGATCCAGGAGAACAAACACGAGGCTTATCATCTACAATATCTTATATCATCACTAATCAGGTATTGAGCATCTGCTCATTTGGAGGCTCTGCTAGATTCTGGGGAGAAGGGGAAATAAATGATAGATGGAGCTATAGTTGGTCCTGAAGATAATCAGATTCCTCTTCAGCAAGGAGATGAAGAACAGGCAGAGGAAGAAAAATTTTCAAGGGGAGGGGAATTTACCTCTGATAGACTGCAATTTCTGTGCAGTTAGATGGAAAGCTGCACAAGACAAGTCGAAGTGAGTAGGGATAAATTGTGGGAAAAGGCGACAGATGCTCAGAGACAAGGATTTGGGATGACTTACATGTACCATTTTAATACCATCGCACGTTAAACTTATTTACAAACATAAATCTAACTGTCACATTCCTTTCAAGCATATCTCAATGATTTCTCTGTTACCTTGGATTTTAAATAACTGTGGTCACATTTTCTCTGTTAATTAAAAACACTCAATACTCAAAGCTAGTATTTCAAAACCAACAGTCTTTCAAAGCCAACGTGATTGTGGCCAACCAAAGAGAAAAAAAGTACCATCAAGTTATCAGAGCCGCAGAAGTAGTTTTTTTTTTCCTTTTTTAGAAACGAAATGAGAAAGAAGAGAAACAATAAGTTAGATTTCACAGAGTATAGAGGAGAGAAAAGAAAGGTGGAAACAGCATTAAGTTACATATGAATCAAATCTTCAGTTTTACATTATTTAGATTTCACTTTGGTATCTGGTGCAAATTTCCTAAACACAGTTAAGGAGAGTTAGGTGTGAAGAAAGATGTGAAATTTCTTTGTGCACAAAAGTATGAAATGAGGCGAATGTGATATTACCAAAAACAGAGGAAGTCGTTTTGGTGGAGGGAACTTGTGTTTCTTTTTTGAAGAGGCTTTACCTCTAGCACATCTATTTTGTAAGTGTGAAAAGTGGAAGGTTGCTACACTTTGGGTACAATACAGTTTCTTCCCTTAGAAATGTCTGTGAGGAACAGGGTCTCTACAGGTAACAATTCCTGATAGATTAAAAAAAAATGAACTTATTTATCTTGATGTACCATTCTGATGCAGTCTTCATTAATAACAGACAAACATGGTTTTATGGTAACAAGCCAATCTGGTCCAGTAGGCCAGCACCATGAATCTAAAGACTGAGGAGAAACTCACACACACCAGCTTTCATTTGGACTGAAACTGAAGCTGTGCTGTCTTACTTCCCTGCCAGGTATGCACCCTCACTAGAGAAGACAATCGAGAAATTGGAGGAACACCTGAGGATGAGCAGCTCCACGTTCTGCCTCTCTACAAAGTCTCAGATATTGATGAATTTGGCAGTGTAGAAGCTCAGGAGGAGAAAAAACGCAACGGCGCCATTCAGGTACTGACTTCTTTTCGGCGGAAGGTCAGGATGCTAGCAGAGCCAGTCAAGACGGGCCGACAGAGGAAACTAGAAGCCAAAAAAGCTGCAGCTGAAAAGCTTTCCTCTTTGGAGAACAGCACAAGCAAGAGTGAAAAAGAAAAGTCAGCCCCGTCTCGTCCGAAACAGACTGAAAATGCAAGCCAGGCTAAACAGCTGCCAGGTAAATCTAATGCGAAGCCCTGTAGAGTCATGTGTGAGATGACACATTTCAAGAGTGAACATTGTTGATTTGGGGAGATTAACTTCAGCCATGGTCTTCGTTCCGTACCAGAATTTTCTCTAAGGTAGCAAGGCCCAGGCTTTGTTCTTGGAGATGTAATGAGATGTGGCACCATTAGCCCCAGTTTGAGGAAGAAGTTTAGATTTTATTTTCCAGTAAATGGCAGAGTTTTATGGTAAGTGACGTGGCGAAATTAGAGTTGTTAGCAATGACTGACTGGCAAGCCAAATTGGAGGTGGAGTAACCCAATAGTTTGGAGACGGATGCAGTCAACCGAGAGGGAGATAACAAGAGCTTGAACTTGGGTGTAGTGACGATGATAGAAGCAAAGTCTTCCAAAATGATTATCAATACATCAGTGACAAACCATTAGAACGAAGGAGAAAAAATAGCTAAGGATGACTCGAAAGTTATAACCCCAGGTAATAGTACTATTTATTGAGATATGGAAGGGGAAGGGCAGGAGAATAAGATACCTTTCCTTAGCCAGGCTGAGTCTGAGGTATGCAAGGGGGCTCCACATATAGTTCTTATAAAACTTTTACTATCAAAATAGATCACATCTATAGTTATAGCAATAGAGCATTATTTATCAATGCTAATTGAATATTCTTTCTAAAGCTTCTTGCTTTATGACTATAGTTAATACTCGAAAAAATAAAATCATACAACATGTTGTCCATATCCAAATTTAAGAGATGGTATTGACCTAGCCATAAACAAAAGAAAAATGTATATCTTTTGCGTTAGTATCCTGCTTTGCTTGGAACCACCCATCTCTGCTTCACTAAGTCACATCTCCCTACTGATTGATTTGTCTCTGAATCGTAGAGATAAAACTAAGTAATGTAGAATCATATGTCAAAGATGTTTAATAAATATTTGTTGATACGTTGATTTACACTAAGTAAATCCTATCCACTCCCTGATAGCTCCTTTAAGTTAGCTGTATAGTATAATCAGTAAGAACTTTGCATCTAGTTCCTTCTAACTGGCCTCTGCAGTAGTCATTTCAGTTTTCAGACCTGCCATTGCAGCTCCATTTATCTGTTCTGATCTCATATTACTTTTTTTTTTTTTTTTTGCTCAAGTGAAGTCATGAAACAGAAGTGTGACTTTTACCAGTTTCACATACAAAGCTAAAAGTTTCTTTAAAGTTCTATCTATAACTGTGAATTTCCCTCCTGGAAAGCATGCTAATGAAACAGAGTTTGCCAATTGTATAAGGTGTTTTGGATATTTAAATGAATGTTGTTTTTTCTTTTCTCATAGCATTGCTAAATCTTCCATAACAAATTTTCTTGCTCCTTTACCCATTTAACATTGTTTGCCAGGCAATGGAGAAATAAAGTGAAATGAGGCAGGATCCTTTCCCTCAAGGAACTGCTTTACAGTGAGGTGAAGAAAGAACTAAAAATGGATAATTCCAGTATCCATTATATGTAATTCCTGTATCCAGTATATTAGGACTGTTGCTTTATCTGACTTATGTTTGACTATGACCAAGAATTACAAAAGCACTAGAAGCTGGCTTTAGAGAAGGCTTCCTTGAGGAAGGGATGACTGTGTCAAGAAGGGCAGGGAGATGGGGAGGACGGACAGGGCACTTCAGTAGACAGTGGCGTGATCAAAAGCACAGAAGCTCCAGAGCATGTGGTGCCCTCAGTGGGATGGCTTTTGGATGTTTTATTACATTTCCCACCATTCACCCAGTTGCACTGTTAGGGATTCTGCCATTTTATTTCTAAGGCTTTAGACACAGAAAACTATGCGAAACGGTGATTAGAGAGCTCTGATGTCACTCTCGTCCTTGTTTGACGAGTCTTGCATAATTCTAGTCCTGGTTCCCACTTGCATGCAAACATCCTCACTGGCCTTCATAAAATGACAGTCAAGCATATTTGTCCCTACTCTCTCTCATCCTGTCCACAGAACTTCTGCGACTTTCAGGACCAGTCATGCAGCCGTCCCAGCAGCCCCAGTCCCAACCCCAACTGCAGAAACAACTTCCACCGCCACAGAAGCAGCCGCCACAGCTGCAGCGACCCCAGCAGCAGCCCCCGCAACAGCAGCCACATCACCCCTTAACTAATAACTCTCAGTCAGAGTCGGTCAGCTCTTACTCTTCATCTGGATCCACCAATCTGTACATGAGACGGCCCAATGCAATGAGCCCTTATCCAGGCTCTTCGCACACTTCAGATATTTATGGAGGTGCCAACCCTGTGAACCTCTATTCCACCTCATCCCAAGCTGCAGGTTCCTATTTGAATTCTTCTAATCCCATGAGCCCCTACCCTGGGCTTTTGAATCAGAGTAACCAGTATCCATCATATCAATGCAATGGAAACATATCGATGGATAACTGCTCCCAATATCTTGGCTCCTATTCTCCCCAGCCTCAGCCCATGGACCTCTATAGGTATCCAAACCAAGACCCTCTCTCTAAGCTAAATCTGCCACCCATCCACACACTTTACCAGCCAAGGTTCGGAAACAGCCAGAGTTTTACTTCTAAATACTTAAGTTACGGAAACCAAAATATGCAAGGAGATGCCTTCAGCAGTTGTACTATCAGACCAAATGTACACCATGTAGGGACATTTCCTCCTTATTCCACGCATGAGATGGATGGCCACTTCATGGGAGCCACCTCTAGATTACCACCCAATTTGAGCAGTTCACACATAGACTATAAAAACGGTGAGCATCACCCAGCTTCTCATTTAATCCATAACTACAGTGCAGCTCCGAGCATGTTCAACAGTTCCCTTCATGCTCTGCATCTCCAAAACAAGGAGAACGACATGCTCTCCCACACAGCGAACGGCTTATCTAAGGTGCTTCCGGGTCTTAACCCCGAGAGAACTACTTCTGTGCAGGAAGGCTTGCACAAAGTGCACGAGGCTGGCAGTCAGGAAAACCAGCCTTTGACCACCGAGGACAATGATGAGGTCTGGTCTGATAGTGAGCAGAGCTTCCTGGATCCTGACATCGGAGGAGTGGCTGTGGCTCCAACTCACGGGTCAATTCTCATCGAGTGTGCAAAGCGCGAGCTGCACGCCACAACCCCTTTAAAGAATCCCAACAGGAATCACCCCACCAGGATCTCGCTTGTCTTTTACCAGCACAAGAGCATGAATGAGCCAAAACATGGCTTGGCGCTCTGGGAAGCCAAAATGGCCGAGAAAGCCCGTGAGAAAGAGGAAGAATGTGAAAAGCATGGCCCGGACTATGTGCCTCAGAAAACCCATGGCAAAAAGGTGAAACGGGAGCCCACTGAGCCGCATGAACCTTCCGAACCCACTTACCTGCGCTTCATCAAGTCCCTTGCTGAAAGGACCATGTCCGTGACCACAGACTCCACAGTAACTACATCTCCATATGCCTTCACTAGGGTCACGGGGCCTTACAACAGATATATATGATGTCGCCCCTTGAGTTGGTTACCTCATTTGAAAAGACCACAACCAACTTGTCCGTTAGTGTAGTTCTCATGACGTGGGCAGTGGTGAAAGGACACAGTAATCCTGACAAATGTGGTGGGAGGAACCTCGGCTCACCAGCAAAACAAGAGGTCATCTTACCATAGCACTTAATTTCCACTGACTAAGTGGTCACAGATGGAATCTAGGCAAAAGACCAAAGCATTCTATGCAAAAAGAAGGTGGAGAAGGAAGTGTTCCACGATTTACATTTTTAAACACTGGTTCTATTACTGGATGAGACGATATGTAAATGTGATTCCCTACCCCTTACAACTCTACACATCTGTGACCACTTTTAATAATACCAAGTTTGCATAGTCATGGAACACAAATCAAGTACTGTAGTATTACAGGGGCAGGAATCTTAAAATACCATCTGGTGCTGAATATACAATGTACTGAAATACTGGAATTATGGCTTTTAAACATGCAGTTTTTACTGTAATCTTAATATTAACTTTTATTTATCGAAATAGCTACAGGAAGCATGAATAGACAGCAAAACACTGAATTAGTTTGGATGTTCTAAGAAATGGTGCTAAGAAAATGGTGTCTTTAACAGTTGAAAATGTAATGCCTTTATATCATTAAGATGCTATCAGTGTACTCCAATGCCCTTGAATAATGGGGGTACCTTTTCATTCAAGTTTTTAATCATAATTACCTATTCTTACACAAGCTTAGTTTTTAAAATGTGGACATTTTAAAGGCCTCTGGATTTTGCTCATCCAGTGAAGTCCTTGTAGGACAATAAACATATATATGTACATATATATATACACATATGTATATGTGTACAAACATGTATATCTATAAATATTTTAAATGGTGTTTTAGAAGCACTTTGTCTACCTAAGCTTTGACAACTTGAACAATGCTAAGGTACTGAGATGTTTAAAAAAGAAAAAAAGAAAAAAAGGTTTACTTTCATTTTAGAATGAAAAGTTGATTTTTTTAAGGAAAGCTTTTAAAATATTCTTGCTTTTAGCCATGCATCTGCTGATGAGCAATGTATCCATTTTTATTACAGCCAGTTACATCCAAAACGGGGCTTACTGGATTCAAGGGAATACATTAGTCTACAAAACACGTGTTTTCTGGTGCTCATCTTACATGCTATACTGTAAAACAGTTTTATACAAAATTGTATGACAAGTTCATTGCTTAAATATGTAGAGTTTTAAGAATTTTCTATTAACTGCAGGTAATAAATAAAAGCATGCTACAGACTCAACAAAGCTAGTTCACTTAAGCCAATGCTATTTTATGGATCTGTATGGTTCCCTTTGGCGAACCAAATGGCAGTCTGCCTTTGTGTTGATAATTGTACATTTTAATGTTGTCATTTCTTAGCTTAAGTGTCCTCTTTACCAGAAAGATTGAGCAGACTGATGCAGATGAATAAACAGGGTTAGTTCCATGTGAATCTATTAATTAAAAAAAAATTTAAAAACAGGCAGCTGGTTTGCTGTGGTGGTTTTAAATCATTAATTTGTATAAAGAAATGAAAGAGATGTATAGTAAGTAAATTAAATTGTAAACAAACTTTTTTAACGCAATGCTTTAGTATTTTAGTACTGTAAAAAGAAATTAAAATATATACATATATATATAAATATATATATATATATTTGAAACAGAATTCACATCATGATGGTGCTACTCAACCTGCTACAAATATATCATAATGTGAGCTAAGAATTCATTAAAGGTTTGAGTGATGTTCCTACTTGTCATATACCTCAACACTAGTTTGGCAATAGGATATTGAACTGAGAGTGAAAGCTTATAGCATTGTGTACCATCATTTTTTTCCAAGGCTTTTTTTTTAGTTAAAAAAAAAACATACCTTTTTCCAATACTTGATTTCTTAGCAAGTATAACTTGAACTTCAACCTTTTTGTTCTAAAAATTCAGGGATATTTCAGCTCATGTTCTCCTTATGCCAACACGTCACCTGTGTTCATGTAAAATTGTTGTAGGTTAATAAATATATTCTNAAGGCTTTTTTTTTAGTTTAAAAAAAAACATACCTTTTTCCAATACTTGATTTCTTAGCAAGTATAACTTGAACTTCAACCTTTTTGTTCTAAAAATTCAGGGATATTTCAGCTCATGTTCTCCTTATGCCAACACGTCACCTGTGTTCATGTAAAATTGTTGTAGGTTAATAAATATATTCTTTTTCAGGGATTTAACCCTTTTATTTTGAATCCCTCCTATTTTACTTGTCTATGTCCTGATGTAACTAAAACTAATCTTGTAAATCTGTTGGCTGTTTTTATTGTAAAGAAAAGCATTTTAAGAGTTTGGAAAATCTTTTGACTGTTTCAAGCAGAAAAAAATTACATGAAAATAGAATGCACTGAGTTGATAAAGGGAAAATGGTTAAGTCAGGAGTTTGGCAAGTGGCTGTTGGCTAGAGTCTTTAACTCTCTAAATAAAAGATGTTTTGACCCTGTAATCAGTACAGGTACAGATCCACAGGACTTTTCTACACAAGCAAAACACTTAGGGGGATGGTGTGCAATCAACTGTACAATTATGTCTTAGTCTGTGTACATTTTTGCTTACCAACATTTCAAATAAACTCTTAATCAATGGAGGCCTTTGAGTTTTATTGGTCAAATCTTAATGGATTTTTTTTTTTTTTTTGGTCAAAACATGGCTTTTGTCTTAAAAAAAATTTTTTTTTCTCTAGTTTTTGGCTGTGACCAGTTTACGAGCATTTCAAGAACATTCGCTTTATATATGTCAAACTGCATGATTTGAATGTTTTGCATATGCCATGTATCTAACCCCAAACATTTGGTTACTACATGCACATTTGTTGGTTTTGAGTCAACCATCCCTAGATGAATGAAGATTTGGTTTCTGTACCAATCCACTGTCATTTGTCAAACTGCTGGCCAACAGCAGGAAGTATAGTTTGGGGGGTTGAGGAGAGGCTAGGTAGGAAGGAGAAGAAATTAAGTGGCATATTGTAAATATCAGATCTATAATTGTAAATATCAAACCTGCCTCAGAATGAATGGAAAGCAGATCTCCAATTTGCTTATATAGGAATATCAGGTTGACTATATAGCCATACTTGAAAATGCTTCTGAGTGGTGTCAACTTTACTTGAATGAATTTTTCATCCTGATTGACGCACAGTGGTGTACAGTTCACTTCTAAAGCTAGTGGTTAGCTTGTGTAGGAAACTTCTGCAGTCTGACACTAAGATAATGAGTTCTGTGTGCATTTTTCTACGCTTTTTTTAAAAACTTATTTTCATGAGATGTTTGGTTTGTCTATAAAAATCTGAGGATGGTTATAAATACTGTAAGTATTGTAATGTTATGAATGCAGGTTATTTGAAAGCGTTTATTATTATATCATTCCTGATAACGCTATGTGAGTGTTTTTAATAAAATTTATATTTATTTAATGCACTCTAAGTATTGTCTTGTTGTTGAAGTTTCTGTTCACTTCCTGAATTACTGCCACCTCAGTGGGGCTGAAAAACAGTTGCTTTTTAAAGATACTTTTTAGATAGTTATTCTTAATTGTAAACTATATCTAAGGTAGCATCCAAATAATTAAGGCCAAAATATTTCCCTGATTGAATAGCTATTCAGCTGACTTTTTTCCAAGCTTACTTTTTAACCTACTCACTTTTCACGTGTAGCCAGTGTCAGGAATGGAGTAACAGCTCTTCTGAGGACCTCAGCTGACCATCCCTCTTCGGGTATAGTCTCAGCACCAGTAGTGACAGCAGGGACCGCAGAGTTGAGTTCACATTGCTTAAGTCTAAGGCCAGCCCTTTTCCCAGATTCTCATTTTCCTCTTCCTGTCCACTCTTAATGGAAAATTCCTCTCCCTGCCTATCAGAAAGGCAGGCAGTGTTAGGAAGGGGAGTGGGAAGAGGTGGCCTGAGACGCACCAGACAGACTCATGTCCACATCCACCCCACGTGGCTCCAGGAAGCTGGAAGCTAGGCTGCCCCCATCTCGATCCCTTTCCTGTCATGTGAACCACTCCTCACACAGCCCCTGTGTACTCCTGCTGAACACTTTACAGAAACGCAAGATAGAAAACAGATACACGTTCTAATTACCTTGAGTCTTCCAACTATCGTCCCTACCCCTTCTGAAACTGGTAGAGAAACCATTTACATCATGCATGAAGTAAGGGAATTCTTTCTCATATTTTTCTCTGTCAAATAGTCATTCTTGAACCCAGAAAATGACTGCCGTTTAATAACCTTTGAACTCGTTGCCTGGGTGATTCCTCTAGCATTCTACTTACTCAAAGCCAGGGTGGTAAAGAAGCAATGTCACCGTTAAAAAGCAGTAATCCAACCATTTGTGGGGTTTGTTTTTGTTTTTAATTTCAACCCTCTGGAGATGTTGTCAGTTCTCATTGCACAATCCATCCTCTGGCTTAACCTTGGGAACTTCTAGCTCTTCAGGTTTGTTTGTCTGCACTGTTCCAGGCAAGGGGAATTTAAGATTCTGTGAGTGCAAAAGCTTTTCTTGCCAGGGGACTTCCTGATCTCACTGGCCAGGCAGAGGCTGATGCCAATGCCCCATAAATGAAGGTGTGGGCCACTTTGCTGCTTTGAGCCTGCAGGTGGACTTGAATCAGGGAGACAGCTGATAATGACAGACAAGCCAGCATCAAAAGCTCGACTGGCCCCTTGCCGCCTCTGGAAATAACTGCCACGAATGAACCTTTTCATGCAAGCAGGCATGCGCACAGCTGCCGTGTCACACATACCCCTTACTCCTTTCCTTGGTCTCTAGTTGCTCTAGCGTAAAAACCCTCCTGCTTTGGGTAATGCGAGCTTCTATTCCTTTCCATCAGCTGTGTAAGAACCAAATTCGGCGAGAAAAGACCTTATTCATCCGGGCAGCTACTGCTCAAGCTCCTGAGAATCTTTAATTGGTTTTGTGGGTTTAAAGGCCACCTGGAGGCGAGTGTCCAGCATCTTTCTCAAATCAATGCAGTGGGAGAGTGCTGGCCGCAGGAAGACACTTGCTAACTAACTTCAGTCTCAGGCTTCGCAGTAAGGGGTGGGGCACTTCCTCTCTGCCTCCCTCCCGTGAGAAACACACTCTTTAGTTAGAATGGTGAGAAAATGTTCACAAAAGATGCCCAGCAGAGAATTAGCAGTAATTATAGATTATTTCAGTTTTGCCAGCACTCTTCAGTTTCAAAGAACAAAGATACTTTTGTTCCCATAATCTTGAGGCCACCTGCCTGCATTTCCCTCTCTTACAAGGCAATTTCTCACAAACGTCTTTGCTCCCTCTCGAAACATTTCCCTCTTGAAAGGAGCCACTCTTTCCCTTGCATGTATGCTGCACAAATATGCTTTCTTTGGGGGCTTCCTTTTATGCAATTTCAAAAGAATTTCTCGACTCAAATTGACATTTTACTCTCTAATCAATTCTTAATTCAAACTGAAATGAGATTTCTCCTTCGGTATTGAGTAAAATAGTAGTTACACAGAGATACTGCACTTCTTCCCTACCCCCACAAGAATGAATTCGGATCATTTAAATTCACTGATAGGTGTATTCACGGAGCACTTGCCTTATATTCCTTGCACAGAAGAATCCCATTAATAGAAATCTGGGTGGTGTTGCTTGAAACTTGAGATGCCCCTGGTAGCCTAACGCCTCTCTCACAAGCGGCTCTTGACTGAGCTTTAAGGAACATGATGAAGCACCAGCAGCAGTATAGCAGAAAGCATCAGTCTTTGGAGGCAGACTAGTACTTTTACTGGTTAAGCCTCATCTGTAAAAATCAGTAAAATAGTGCATTCCTTACAGGGATATGGTAAGGATTAATAGGAATCTAAAACTTTAAGTACAAACTAGAATAAACGGTTATTTTTACAAAGTGTTTCCTTTCCCTCCCTCCCCTTTGCTTCATGCTAGCAGGTGCATCCCACTGATCACACCCTAGTGCCCATCCAGCTGACTCCTCACCACAGGACCTGGCATTCCCTCACCCTTGACCAAACAGGTTTGTGTAACAGCATATGAGCTCTTGATCATGAAGCACCAATAGGACCTCAAAGCTAGAGAGAAGACAGTGACAAAACAAGGAAATAATTCTCTGTCATATACTCTTATTGAGCCTCAAACTGATTTTCAGATAAGTAAATCATCCCAGAAAGAAAGTAAAAGTGATAGTCCGTCAGTCGGGTCTGACTCTTTGCGATCCCATGGACTGTAGCCCACCAGGCTCCTCTGTCCATGGAGATTTTCCAGCCAGCTGTTGCCATTCCCTTCTCCAGGGGATATTCCTGCCCCAGGGGTAAAACCCAGGTATCCTGCATTGTAGACAGATTCTTTACCGTCTGAGCAATCAGGGTATAATAAATAATCCCCTGGTGACTGGGTAAAAATTCCAGTAACTGGAATGACATCACAGTTTCTAAGATAACTAAATACACACCAAAGACCAATAAAAAGTGCAAACAATTTGAGTTAAAATCAGAAGGAAAAAAAAATCAACCAGAGCATAAAATAAATGACTGAGGAAATTATATTTGTATTTCCTTTCCTTATAATATCACCTACTAACAGGTATATATTTCATGAAATTAATGTCTATAATATCCATGTTTCAAATATGTGTATTTGAATAAAATATTTTAAGGGAAAATATACTAAAATGAAAAAGTTATGTTTTAAATATGTACCACTGATTAAATTTTCATTTTTATATTCCCTAGATGATGACTTACAATAAAGAACTATAATTTTGGGTTCAAATCCTGGCTCTGCATTACTAGTGTGCAATCTTGGGCTATACGCTAATCTGTCCTCTATTTTTCTCAATTTACACATCCCAAAAATGAAAATAATAACTATGCCACAAGGTTGTTGTGAGGAATAAATGAGTTCATTTAAAGTACATCAAATGAACTAAAAAAAAAAGTCAGATATTATGTTAATTAGTTGAGCTAAAGCTATAATTTCCTAACATAGTGTTTTTATTTTATGCATTTTCAAGTCATTAATGAGAAAAAGGAAGTAGATTTTAACTTACAAAATCAGGGATAAGCAGATTTGAATGAAATCTTAGAGATCACCTTTTCCACCACCCTGGTTTTATATAATCATTCATTCATTCACCCATCCATTAAGAAATAGTTTAAGCCTTCATTCTTAAAGCTGGTTTCAAGTGCATTTCTAGGAGTTAGGCATCCAGCAATGAGCAAAACCAATATGTCTCTATCTTTTGGAGCCTATATTCTAGTTAGGAAAGAGACACAGAATAAAGTATTAATAGATAAGTGCAGGAGGAAAAAGTAAAAAAGTGAAAGTGAAAAAGTTGGCTTAACGCTCAACATTCAGAAAACTAAGATCATGGCATCTGGTCCCATCACTTTATGGGAAATAATGGGGAAACAGTGGAAACAGTGGCAGACTTTTTTTGGTGGGGGGGCTCCAAAATCACTGCAGATGGTGATTGCAGCCATGAAATTAAAAGATTGAACTGAATTGAACTGAACTGAAAAAGTAAGGCAAGTTAAGGGGAAAGGGAGCACTGAGTATTGGGAGGAATGCTGGATTTTCTAAATAATCAGTAGTCAGCCAAGGAGGTTTTACTGACAATATTTGAAGATGAAAGTCATGTGGATATTTGAGAAAGAGTATATAAGCAGACAGAAAAGCAGGAGAAAAGCTCTAAAGTTGGAAAACTCAGAAAAGCTGTCGCCAGACCAGAATGAGCCATGAAGAGAGTAGTGAGGATAAGGTCAGATGGTGGCCTTCACTCTAAGATGATGAGTGAACAGCCTAAGTTTACTTACAAGGAACTAGAAAAAAAGAACAAATTAAGCCCAAAGTTAGCAGAAGCAAGGTAATAACAAAGATCAGAGCAGAAATTAATGAAATGGAGATCATAAAAAAACAATCAAAAAGATCATTAAAAGTAAGAACTGATTTTATTTTTTTTGAAAAGATAAAGAAAATTTATGAACTTTTAGTCAGACGAACTTTGAAAAACTGGAAGACTCAGAATCACAAAAAAACAGAAGTTACAACTGATAGCCCAGAGATACAAAATATCATGATAGACCATTAAAAAAAAGTTACATGCCCAAAACTGGATAATGTAGACCTGGATAAATTCCCAGAAACAGAAAACGTCTAGAAAGACTGAATCATAAAGAAACAGAATATGAAAGATCAATAGTGAGTAAGGAGATTGAATCAGCATTTAAGTAGGTCAACAAACAAAAGTCCAGGACCAGACTACTTCACTGGCGAATTCTACCAAATATTTAAAGAAGTACAACACCCACTTCATCAATGGACAGTTTATCAAGGCAAAAAAATCAATAAGGAAAAGTAGTTTTAAATAATATAGTTCACCCAAACAATACCTATAGAACATGCCATCTAAAAAGAGCAGAATACACCTTCTTAAGTGCATGTGGAACTTCCTCCAGGGTAGATCACATTCTAGGCCACAAACAAGTCTCAAAAAATTTAGGAAGGCTGGAATTATATCAAGCATCTATTCCAACCACAGTGTTATGTAAGCAGAATTGAAAATACAACAGAACTTTATAAATCTATGGGACAAGTCTTTCCTAGTGGCTCAGTGGTAAAGAATATGTCTGCNGGGTAGATCACATTCTAGGCCACAAACAAGTCTCAAAAAATTTAGGAAGGCTGGAATTATATCAAGCATCTATTCCAACCACAGTGTTATGTAAGCAGAATTGAAAATACAACAGAACTTTATAAATCTATGGGACAAGTCTTTCCTAGTGGCTCAGTGGTAAAGAATATGTCTGCCAGTGCAGGAGACATGGGTTTAATCCCTGATCCAAGAAGATATCACATTGCATGGGGCAATTAAGCCCACTTGCCACAAATACTAAGCCTGTGCTCTAGATTCCGGGAGCTGCAACTACTGAAGCCTGCATGCACTAGACCCTGTGTTCTGCAAAGAGAAGTGACTGCAATGAGAAGCTCAGGAACAACAGCTACAGAGTAGCCCCCATGAGCCACAACTAGAGAAAACCCTGTGCAGAGATGAAGACCTACTACAGCCAAAAATAATTAAATAATAAATAAATAAATCCGTGGGACACAGCAAAAGTGGTTCTAAGAGGGAAGCTTATAGTGATACAGGCCTACCACAAGAAACAAGTAAATCTCAAACAACCTATCTTTCCATATAAATAAATTAGAAAAAGAAAAGCAAATAAAGCCCAAATTCAGCAGAAGGAAAGAAAAAAGGATCAGAGAGGAAATAAAGATTAAATATAAAATGAATGAAATTGAGTTGTTTTTTAAAAAACTTTAACTTGAGCCAGACTCATCAAGAAAAAAAGAGAGGGTCCAAATAAAATAAAGTTAGAAATGAACGAGGGGAAGCTATAACCTGTATCACAGAAATATAATCATATGAGAATACTATGAACAGTTATATGCCAATAAACTGAATAACCTAGAAGAAAGGGAAACAGTCTTAGAAACATTTAATCTTCCAAGACTGAATCAGGAAGAAGAAAATCTGAATGATCATTTATTAGTAATAAAGTTGAATCAGTAATCAAAATCTCTCAATAAATAGGATAGACCTCTTCACAGGAGAATTCTATCATATGTTTAAAGAAGAGATCTTTCTTAAACTATTCCAAAAAAACTGAAGAAGAGGGGTTACTTCCAAACTCTTCTACAAGGCCAGCATGACTGTGATATGAAAACCAGACAAAGCACTAAAAAAAAGAAGAAAAAGAATATTACACAACAAAATCCTTGATGGACATATATGTAAAAATCCTCAACAAAATATTAGCAAATCAAGTTCAACATTACATACAAAGGATCATATATCATGACTGAGTGGGATTTATTCAGGAATACATGGATGATTTAATAACCAGAAATCAGTCAATGTGATATACCACATTAATGAAAGAAGTCTAAGAATTACATGATAAATCTTAAAAGATGCAGAAAAACCTTTGATAAAACAACATCCATTTAAGATGAAAGATCTTATCAAAGTTGGTATAGATGGCACATACCACAAAATAATAAAGGATATTTATGACAAACCTACAGCTAACATCATTTTCACTGGTGAGAAAGACAAAGATGTCCACTCTTGTCATTTTTATTCATCATAGTATTGATAGTCCTAGTCACAGGAATAGACAAAGAAAGGAAACTAAAAAGCATCCAAATTGGAAAGGAAGAGGTAAAACTGTCACTATCTGGAGGTGACATGATAGGATATATTAAAAAAACTGAAGACTCCACCAAAAAATTATTAGAATTAATAAGTGAATTCAATTCAGTGAAGTTGTAAGATACAATAATTACAGAAATCTGCTGAGCTTTTATCCATTAATAATGAACTATCACAAACAGAAATCAAGAAAGTAATCCCACATGTAATAAAGTAATAAAGAATAAAATGCCTAGGAATAAATTTAACCAAGAATGTGATTACTATAAGACATTGATGAAGGAAATTGAAGGCAATAGAAATAAATTGAAAGATACCCTATGTTCATGGATTGGAAGAATTAACATTGTTAAAATGTCCATACGACCCAAAGCAATTTACAAATTTAATACAATTTCCTATCAAATACTCATGATATTATTCACAGAACTAGAACAAATAATCCTAAGATTTGTATGGAACCAGAAAAGACCTTGACTAGCCAAAACAATCTTGAGAAAAAAGAACAAAGCTGAAAGTATCATACTCCCCAACTTCAGACTATACTGTAAAGCTACAGTAATCAAAACAATAAGATACTGGTACAAAAAAAAATAAATAAATAGATCAATGGAACAGAAGAGAACTCAGAAATAAGTCTATATTTATAAGGTCAACTAATCTATGATGAAGAGGCAAAAATGTACAATCTGGAAAAGAGAGTGTCTTCAATAACTGGTTTGGAGACAACCAGAGAATTTCATGTCAAAGAATGAAACTAGAACATTTTCTCACACCACACACAATAAACTCAAAATGTATTAATGACCTAAACCATAAAACTCCTCAAAGAAAACAAATAGTAAGCTCTTTGACATTGGTCTTAGCAATATTTTTTGGTTCTGTTTCCTCAGGGAAGGGAAACAAAAGNAACCAGAGAATTTCATGTCAAAGAATGAAACTAGAACATTTTCTCACACCACACACAATAAACTCAAAATGTATTAATGACCTAAACCATAAAACTCCTCAAAGAAAACAAATAGTAAGCTCTTTGACATTGGTCTTAGCAATATTTTTTGGTTCTGTTTCCTCAGGGAAGGGAAACAAAAGCGAAAATAAGCAAATGGCTTTTGCAAAGCAAAGGAAACTGTTAAAAAAATGAAAAGCCAATCTGCTTTTTCCAAAATGTTGGGAGAAGATATCTGCAAACAATTTGTTTGATAAGAGGTTAATATCCAAAGTATTTAAATAACTCATAAAAGTTAATATCAAAAATAAAAGCAATAGAATTTAAAAATGGGCTGAGGACCTGAATAGGCATTTTTCCCAAAGAATACAGGCACATGAAAAGATGATCACCATCACAAATCATTAGAGAAATGCGTATCAAAACCATACTAAGATATCACCTCACATCTGCCAAAATGACTGTTACAGAAAGATAACAAGTGTTAGCAAGGATGCAGAGAAAACGGAACCCTTGTGCACTGTTGGTAGGAATGTAATTTGCTGCAGTCACTATGGAAAACAGTATGAAGATTCTTTTACAAATTAAAAATAGAACTACAATATGATCCAGAAATTCCCTTCCTGGGTGTCTATCTGAAGAAAAAATACTAATTAAAAAAAAAAAACACAGATGCATATTTATTGCAGCATTTTTTACAATAGCCAAACTATGGAAGCAACTTAAAGGCCCACTGATTGATAGATATACCCAGCAACCTACCCACTTAAATACTCAGCCATAAAAAAAAGAACCTAGAGCCTCTTATACAGAGTAAAATATGTCAAAAAGAGAAAAACAAATAACATATATTAATGCATATATATGGAATCTAGAAAAGAAATGGTGATACGGATATAGAGAACAAATGTAGACACAAAAGGGCAAGGAGAGGATGAGATGAACTGAGAAAGTAGCATTTATATATACATATACTTTCATATGTAAAATAGCTAGTGGGAAGTTGCTATATAACACAGGGAGCTCAGCCTGATGAAAGTGAAAGTGAAGTCACTCAGTGGTGTCCGACTCTTTGTGACCCCATGGACTGTAGCCTACCAGGCTCCTCCCTCCATGGGATTCTCCAGACAAGAGTATTGGAGTGGGTTGCCATTTCCTTCTCCAGGGGATCTTCCCAACCCAGGGATCGAACCCAGGTCTCCTGCATTCCAGGCAGACACTTTAACCTCTGAGCCACCAGGGAAACCCCATATATATGTACTTTAATACGTAAAATAGCTAGTGGGAAGTTGCTACATAACACAGGGAGCCCAGCCTGATGCTCTGTGATAACTTAGACGGGTTGGATGTGGGGAGGGGAGGGAGATATAAGAGGGAGGGGATATATATATAATTATGACTGATTCATGTTGCTGTATGTAGAAATCAACACAACATTGTAAACCAATTTTCCTCCAACTAAAAAATAAATAAACTAGTGAAATTTTGCCATTTTCAATGTGAATGGACCTAGAAGGTGTAATGCTTAGAAAAAATAAGAGAAAAATACTGTATGTTTTCACTTTAAAAATAAAACAAACAATTGTAATGAAACAGAAACAGACTCACAGATACAGAGGATAAATTAGTGGTTACTAGAGAAGAGAAGGGTGGTGGAAGGGTCAAAATAGATGAAAGAGATTAAGAGATACAAACTACTAGGCATAAAATAAATCTTAGCAGATGTAATGTACATCACAGGGAATATAATAAATAATTTAATAACTTCTCTTGAATGTAACATATTAAAATATTGAATTAATGTGTTATACACCTGAAACTAATATTNAAGAATGAAACTAGAACATTTTCTCACACCACACACAATAAACTCAAAATGTATTAATGACCTAAACCATAAAACTCCTCAAAGAAAACAAATAGTAAGCTCTTTGACATTGGTCTTAGCAATATTTTTTGGTTCTGTTTCCTCAGGGAAGGGAAACAAAAGTGAAAATAAGCAAATGGCTTTTGCAAAGCAAAGGAAACTGTTAAAAAAAATGAAAAGCCAACCTGCTTTTTCCAAAATGTTGGGAGAAGATATCTGCAAACAATTTGTTTGATAAGGGGTTAATATCCAAAGTATTTAAATAACTCATAAAAGTTAATATCAAAAATAACAGCAATAGAATTTAAAAATGGGCTGAGGACCTGAATAGGCATTTTTCCCAAAGAATACAGGCACATGAAAAGATGATCACCATCACAAATCATTAGAGAAATATGTATCAAAACCATACTAAGATATCACCTCACATCTGCCAAAATGACTGTTACAGAAAGATAACAAGTGTTAGCAAGGATGCAGAGAAAACGGAACCCTTGTGCACTGTTGGTAGGAATGTAATTTGCTGCAGTCACTATGGAAAACAGTATGAAGATTCTTTTACAAATTAAAAATAGAACTACAATATGATCCAGAAATTCCCTTCCTGGGTGTCTATCTGAAGAAAAAATACTAATTAAAAAAAAAAAACACAGATGCATATTTATTGCAGCATTTTTTACAATAGCCAAACTATGGAAGCAACTTAAAGGCCCACTGATTGATAGATATACCCAGCAACCTACCCACTTAAATACTCAGCCATAAAAAAAAGAACCTAGAGCCTCTTATACAGAGTAAAATATGTCAAAAAGAGAAAAACAAATAACATATATTAATGCATATATATGGAATCTAGAAAAGAAATGGTGATACGGATATAGAGAACAAATGTAGACACAAAAGGGCAAGGAGAGGATGAGATGAACTGAGAAAGTAGCATTTATATATACATATACTTTCATATGTAAAATAGCTAGTGGGAAGTTGCTATATAACACAGGGAGCTCAGCCTGATGAAAGTGAAAGTGAAGTCACTCAGTGGTGTCCGACTCTTTGTGACCCCATGGACTGTAGCCTACCAGGCTCCTCCCTCCATGGGATTCTCCAGACAAGAGTATTGGAGTGGGTTGCCATTTCCTTCTCCAGGGGATCTTCCCAACCCAGGGATCGAACCCAGGTCTCCTGCATTCCAGGCAGACACTTTAACCTCTGAGCCACCAGGGAAACCCCATATATATGTACTTTAATACGTAAAATAGCTAGTGGGAAGTTGCTACATAACACAGGGAGCCCAGCCTGATGCTCTGTGATAACTTAGACGGGTTGGATGTGGGGAGGGGAGGGAGATATAAGAGGGAGGGGATATATATATAATTATGACTGATTCATGTTGCTGTATGTAGAAATCAACACAACATTGTAAACCAATTTTCCTCCAACTAAAAAATAAATAAACTAGTGAAATTTTGCCATTTTCAATGTGAATGGACCTAGAAGGTGTAATGCTTAGAAAAAATAAGAGAAAAATACTGTATGTTTTCACTTTAAAAATAAAACAAACAATTGTAATGAAACAGAAACAGACTCACAGATACAGAGGATAAATTAGTGGTTACTAGAGAAGAGAAGGGTGGTGGAAGGGTCAAAATAGATGAAAGAGATTAAGAGATACAAACTACTAGGCATAAAATAAATCTTAGCAGATGTAATGTACATCACAGGGAATATAATAAATAATTTAATAACTTCTCTTGAATGTAACATATTAAAATATTGAATTAATGTGTTATACACCTGAAACTAATATTGTAAGTCAAATAGACTTAAATTTAAAAAAAATTTTAATGAATTAACAACAATCCTTCTCAAACACTTTCAAAAAATTGATGCAGATAGGACACTTCCAAATTTATTTTACAAGGCTAGCATTACCTTGATGCCAAACAAGATAATGACACTACAAGAATTGCTGGGCAATATCCTGATGTATATAGATGCAAAAACCCTCAACAAAATATTAACAGATCAAAGTCAACAATAAATTAAAATAATTATATAGAATGATTAGGTTGGATTTATTCTAGTCATGCAAAGACGGTTTAACACCTTCAAACTAAATTAATGTGCTATTCCACATTAACAAAATAAAGGGTTAAAATCACATGTTCATCTCAACAGACGCCAGGAAGACATTTGACAAAATTCAACATCCATTCTGATAAAAAACTGATTAAAAAAAAAAAAACAATACCTCTCAACAAAGTAGGTATAGAGAGAATGTACCTCAACTTAATAAAGGCAATATATATAACAAAATACATACTCAATGATGAAAAGTTGAAAACTTTTCTTCTAAGATCAGGAACAAAACAAGGATGTCCACTCACCACTTTTTCAACATAGTATTGGAAGCCCAAGCATTGGAAGCCCAAGCCAGAGCAATTAGGAAAGAAAAAGAAGAAAGAGTATTCAAATGGGAAAGAGGTTAAATAGTCACCATTTGCAGATAACAGTGTATTTTCTCTAGAAGACCCTAAAGATGATATCAAAAGACATTAGATTAAAAGAATTCAGTAAAGTTGCAGGATACAAAAAATCAACATAGAAAAATCAGTTGCATTGCTATTTACTGAGCTATTGGAAAGAGAAAAGAAGAAAAATACCTGATTTACATTCTTATTTACACTAGCATCAAAAATAATAAAATACCAAGGAATAAATATAACTAAGGAAGTGAACGACCAGTACCTTGAAAACTATAAAACACCAATGAAAGAAACTGAAGATATAAATAAATGGAAAAATATTCTGTGCTCATGTATTGAAAGAATATTGTTGAAATGTTCATGTTACTCAAAGCAGACTATAAATTCAATCAATTCCTATAAAAATTTCAATGGCATTCTTCACAGATGCAGAAAAATATAACCCTAAAATTGGCATGGAATCACAAAAGAGTATGAATAACCAAAACAATCTTGAGAAAGATGAACAAAGTTGAAGGCATCAAAATTCTGATTTCACAGTATATTACAAAGCTATGGTAATCAAAACCAGAGGGTATTGGCAAAAAAAAAAAAAAAAAACTAGACACAGATTAATGGAACAGAATAGAGAACCCAGAGACAAAAGCACGCATATATGGTCAATAAATTTATGACAAAGGAGACAAGAATATATTAATAAAATGAGGAAAAGACAGCCTCTTCAATAAATAATGTTGAGAAAACTAGATATCCACATGTAAAGGAAACTGACCCCCTGACCCCCTGTCTTATACCATACACAAAACTAACTCAAAATGAATTAAAGACTTGACTGTCAGACCTGAAACAGCAAGACTCCTAGAAGAAAACAGAAAACATAGATGGCAAGCTCCTTGACGTCAGGAGCAATGCTTTTTTGACTGGGCGCCAACAAATCCATAAATTAACAAGTGGCAGTAGATAAACCAAGAAAGCACTGCACAGCAAAAGAACCCAACAACAAAATGAAAAGAAACCTATGGAATTAGGCAAAATATTTTTCCATCATATATCTGACAAAGGATTAATATCCAAGTACTAAAAACAACTCATACAACTTGAGAGCAAAAAACAATATGACTTAAGTGGGCAGATCTAAATAGAAATTTTTTGAAAGAAGATATACAGATGGCCAACAGATACATGAAAAGTATTTAATATCACTAATTACAAGGGAAATGCAAATCAAAACCACAATGCGGTATCACCTTGTACCTGTTAGAATAGCTGTAATAATTTTTAAAAAGTATTGGCAAAGATGTGGAGAAAAGGAAACCTCATATACTGTTGATATGAATGTAAATTTGTATAGCCACTACATAAAGCACTATGGAGGTTCCTCAAAAAATTAAAAATATAACTGCCATATGATCTAGTAATCCTACTTCTGTGTGTTTATCTGAAGGAAAGGAAACGCTAACTCAAAATGATATCTGTACCCCGTGTTCACCTCAGCATTATTTACAGTAGCGCAAAAGGAAGCAACTAAGTGTCTATAGATGGATGAATAGGTAAAGAATATGTGAAGTGTGTATGTATTATATGTATATATACATATATATAGTGTATGTATTATAATGTATATACATATAATACATACACACTTCACATGCATATATACACACAGTGGAATCTTAATCAGCCATACAAAGAAAATCCTATCATTGGCAAGAACATGGATGGACCTTGAGGGCACTCTGCTAAGCGTAGTGCCAGGCAGAGTAAGACAAATGTCCTACAATCTCACTTATATGTGGAATCTAAAAACTAAAACAAAAGCAAACTTACGGATACAAAGAACAGAATAGTGGTTGCCAGAGGCAGGGGTTAGACGGGTGAAATGGGGAGGCGACTCAAAAAGTACAAACTTCCAGTACAAAATAAATAAGTCTTGGAGATATGGTGTACAGCATGGTGACTATAGTTAATAAAACAGTATTGTATATTTGAAAATTTCTAGAAGAACATATGGAGAAGGCAATGGTACCCCACGCCAGTACTCTGCCTGGAAAATCCCGTGGATGGAGGAGCCTGGAAGGCTGCAGTCCATGGGGTCGCTAAGAGTCAGACATGACTGAGCGACTTCACTTTCATGTTTCACTTTTATGCATCGGAGAAGGAAATGGCCACCCACTCCAGTGTTCTTGCCTGGAGAATCCCAAGGACGGGGGAGCCTGGTGGGCTGCCGTCTGTGGGGTCACACAGCGCCGGACACAACTGAAGCGACTTAGCAGCAGCAGAAGAACATATCTTAAAAGTCCTTATCATAAAAATGAAAACAGTTGTAGCTGTGTGGTAATGGATAACTAGATTTATTGTGGCAATCATTTTACAATATAGACATATATCAAATCATTATGTTATTAACATAATGAAACTAATATAACACTACAATGAAACTAATATAACACTGTAATGTCAATTATATCTCAATTTTAAGAAGACATTCAAACAGGAAAGGAAGTAGTAAAATTATCTTTGTGTGTGGATGATATGACATTATATATAGATATGATATTATATATAGAAAAATCCTAGAAACTCCACCAAAAACTGCTACAATTGATTTTAAAAATCAGTAAAGTTTCAAGATACAAAAATAAACAAACATATAGTAGACAGTTGTGTTTCTATACTTTAACAATAAAATATGTGAAAAATAAAACAATTAATTTGCAATAGTATCAAAAACATTAAAATACTTAGGCGCAAACTTAAACCAGGTGATGAAAGACGCACAATGAAAACTATAAGATAATGATAAAAGAAATTAAAGAACATAAACAATTGGAAAGATGTCTCGTGTTCATGGATCAGAAGAATTAATATTGTTAAAACATCCATGTTACCCAAAGCCATCAATGCAATCCCTATAAAACTTCCAATGGCATTTTTAACAGAAATAGAAAAAACAATTTTACAATTTGCATGGAACCACAAAAGACTCCAAATAGCCAACACAATCCTGAGAAAGAAAGCCAGAAACAGCACGCTCCTGGTATCAAATTATACCACAAAGCTATAGAAATCAAGATAGTATGGTACTGGCATAAACATGCACAAGGACCAGTGCAACAGAATTAAGAGCCCAGAAATGAACCCCCCACATATAAAGTGAACTAATATTTGACAAAGGAACTAAGAATATGATGCTGGGAAAACTGGATAACCACATGCAAAAAAAAAAAAAAATGAAACTATTCTCCTATCTTAGATCAGTCAGAAAAAAAAAGTTAGCTCAAATGAATTAAAGATTTAAACTTAAAACCTGAAAACATTATACCTATAAAGAAAACATAGGAAGAAAACTCTCTGACATTGTTCTTGGCAGTGGTTTTCTGGATAAGACAGCAAAAGCAAAAACAAGTGTGACTACAAGAAACTAAAAAGCTTCTGCACAGCAAAAGAAACAACAAAATGAAAAGACAGTGTATGGAATGAGAAAACATTTGCAAATCATACATCTGATAAGCAGTTAATATCCAAAAAGGGTAGACCCTTCTTATCTATGGGGTTCTAAGACCTCCAGTGAAGGCCTAAAACTGGATAGTACCAAACGCTGTATATACTATGTGTTTTTCCTACGCATATAAATCTATGATAAAAGCTTAATTTATAAATTAGGCACAATAAGAGATTAAAAATAGCTAATAATACAATCGAGTTATAATAATATACTGTAATAGAAGTTGGGTAAGTATGGTCTCTCTCTCGCCCTTTCTCAAAACATCCTCTTGTACTGTACTCGCCCTTGTCCTGCTAATGATGTGAGACGACAGAAAGTGTGTGCGTGTGATGAGATGAAGTGAGGTGAAGGACACGGGCACTGCACCCTAGTGTTAGGCCGCTACTGGCCTGACAATACAGGAGACGACCATCTGCCTCAGGGGACCCCGGATCACTGAGCCTTGGCAACGTCAGCCGTTGGGGACCCTGGGAAGGACACAGCAGTGAGATTTTATCATGCGACTCAGAATGGTACACAATTTAAAATTTATGAATTATTTACTTCTGGAGTTTTCAATCGATATTTTGGACTATGGTTGACGGTGGGTAACTGAAACCACAGAAAGTGAAACCACAGTATCACTGAGCCTTGGCAACGTCAGCCGTTGGGGACCCTGGGAAGGACACAGCAGTGAGAGTTTATCATGCGACTCAGAATGGTACACAATTTAAAATTTATGAATTATTTACTTCTGGAGTTTTCAATCGATATTTTGGACTATGGTTGACGGTGGGTAACTGAAACCACAGAAAGTGAAACCACAGCCAAGGGGGTCTTTTGTATGTGAAGAACCCACACAACTCAATAGCAGACCAAACAAACACATAAACAAAAATGGAAACAGAAAACTGAACACCTGATGGAAAATAGGCAGACACACTGGGTAAACAGTTTTCCAAAGAAGACACAGAGGTCCAGCAGGTACAGAAAATAGTGCTTGACATCACTAGTCACCAGGGAAATGCAAATCAAAACCACAATAAGATGATCACATCACACCTGTTAGAATGTCTATCATCAAAAGACAAGAGAGCAAGTGTTGGTAAGGGTGTGGAGAGAGGAACCCCTGTGCACTTTGGGGATGTAAATTGGTATAGCCTCTGTGGAAAACAGCAAGGAAGTTTCTCAGCAATTGAAAAAGGAACTACTATATGACCCAGACATCCACTTCTGGGTATATGTCCAAAGGAACTGAAATCAGGATCTTGCAGAGATGTCTGCATTCCTGTTTTCATTGCAGCATTACTCACAATAGCCAAGATATAGAAACAACCTAAGAGTCTGTCAGTGGATGAATGGATAAAGTAGATGTGGTTTAGATACTTAGTAGATATTATTCAGCCATGAGAAAGAAGAAGGGAATCCTGCCACTTGCAACAACTTGGATGAACCTTGAAGGCACTGTGCTAAGTAAGACAGATAAAGACAAATACTGTATGATCTCACTTATATGCAGAATCTAAAAAAGTCAAAGTAAGTAACAGAAAGTAGAATGGTGGTCATTGGTCAAAGGGTACAAACTGCCAGTTATATGATTGACATGTGTAGGCATCTAATGTACAGAATGGTGATTTTAGCTAATAGTGCTTTATTATACACTTGAATGTTGCTAAGAAAATAGATATTAAGTGTTCTCAACAACAACAACAACAAAAGAAATAACTGTATGACAGTTTGGAGGTGTTATATAAGCCTGTGGTGGTAATGATTTTGCAATACATAAATAAATCAAATTAGCCTGTTGCATACCTTAAACTTACACAATGTTTTGTGTCAAGAGAGCTAAATAAAGCTGCAGAAAAAGGTAAAGATGGAAACAGGGAGATGAGGCAGAAGAAGGCCACTGTAATAAGCCAAGTAAGATGCCAGGGTGATAGACGGGATGACAAGTGGCTGAATCAAGGATGTGGCTACGAAAAAAGAGTGACCTCAAAGTTTTTGACTTAGGCAATTCGAAGATTGAAACTATCATTTACTCGGGAGGAAAAAATGAAATTCAGATGGGAGGACTACAGAAAGAAAAGGTTGGGGGTCTAGGGTGGGAAGAGTTAGGAGTCCAGTTTCATAGAAGTTGAGTTTAAGATACTGACCAGATATTCAAGTGGAGGTTTGGGGAAAAGTCAACTGGAAGTAAAACCTGGAGTCCGGGAACAAGTGTGACTGGAGATTCAAATGTGGGCATCATCAGCATAAGATGATGTTAAAACCATAAGACTAGATAAAATCACCTAAGGAGGAGTATAGATAGAAAAGATACTCAAGGAGGGAGCCGTG
The DNA here is from genome assembly GCA_006410675.1 of Oreotragus oreotragus. NCBI lineage: Eukaryota > Metazoa > Chordata > Mammalia > Artiodactyla > Bovidae > Oreotragus > Oreotragus oreotragus. Next base: position 1,333,239 of record SJYX01000584.1, on the reverse strand, counting down.
GCTCATTCTAACATGCAGAAACTGAGATGTGGAAAAGAATCTGCAAAAGAGGCTGAAAAAGAGCTGTTAATGATATAGGAGGCATGGGGGTGAGATGAAGGCAAACCATGTAAAGAAAGATTATGGTCAACATTCACAGGAGTTGTTTTGAGGGAATGGCACAGGCCGAAGGCTAACTAGACAGAGGAGAGGCGGGGAAAGAGAGGGGGGGACACTGGGAGTTTGGGGTTGGCAGGTGCGAACTATTACATTTAGGATCAATATACACCAGGTCCTACTGTATACAGCACACAGAAATAGAACATCCTGTGACAAACCATAATAGAAAAGGATATAAGAAAAGAATGTATATATGTGTACAACTGAGTTACTTTGCTGTACAACAGATATTGGCACAACATTGTAAATCAACTGTCCTTCAATTTTTAAAATTTAGATAAATTTAAAAAAAGAAGTAGAGAAAAGGGAGTTTCAGACAGTGGTTCTTTCAAGGAGTTTTGCTATGAAGAGAGAAGAGAAACGAGGGGGTGTCTGGAGAGCAGGTGGAAGCAAGGTGAAGCTGGGATACCACAGCTCTCTGTATGCAGACAGTAATGGTTCGGAGAGAAGGGAAACTGATGATGCAGGAGAAAGAGTGAGGGGAGAACTCCAGACTGACATACTTGAGGTGGCAAGAGATTTCTTTAAATTTAAAAAAAAAAAAAATGCTGAAGAAACTGAGGCCTAGGGTGGAAAAGCAAGTTGGCTGAAGTCACAAGGCAGCAAGGGACGGACCCAGGCCTCTGCTATGTCTTGCAAGAGGTTTCCCACCTGATCACACAAGTGAGGGCCCCGTGACTAAAGCCAGAGAGACAGGGAGGTTAAAGCCCACTGACTTGATAGACTCCTTTGCTGTATTAAACAAATGGCATTCAATGACGAATATATGTCCCATTTCTAACTAAAGTGGCGCCTGTTCTTAAGCAGAATGCTGGTAGGTCTTTCATATATAAAGCTCGTAACTAATGATAAAAAATTAGTGTAGTAACAGCTCATGCCTCAAATTTTCATTTGTAAATCGCAAGAAGGAAAATGTCTCTCCTACTCCAAATGTGTACAGGCAGTTTCTTAACAAGGAAGCATTATCATCTAGATACATTATAAAGACACAAACACTCTAGTCCAAGTTAGTATAGAACTTGGATAAGAGCAATCTTTGCCGAGGCTTATTCCTGTTTCTTTCTTCCTTTTTTTTTTAAGAATATAAAGCCTTTGACTGTGTAGATAACAATAAACTGTGGAAAATTCTGAAAGAGATGGGGATACCAGACCACCTGACCTGCCTCTTGAGAAACCTGTATGCAGGTCAGGAAGCAACAGTTAGAACTGGACATGGAACAACAGACTGGTTCCAAAAAGGAAAAGGAGTACGTCAAGGCTGTATATTGTCACCTTGCTTATTTAACTTATATGCAGAGTACATCATGAGAAACGCTGGGCTGGAAGAAGCACAAGCTGGAGTCAAGATTGCCGGGAGAAATATCAATCACCTCAGACACGCAGATGACACCACCCTTATGGTAGAAAGTGAAGAGGAGCTAAAAAGCCTCTTGATGAAAGTGAAAGAGGAGAGTGAAAAAGTTGGCTTAAAACTCAACATTCAGAAAATGAAGATCATGGCATCTGGTCCCATCACTTCATGGGAAATAGATGGGAAAACAGTGAAAACAGTGTCAGACTTTACTTTTTGGGGCTCCAAAAATCATTGCATCCATGAAATTAAAAGACATTTACTCCTTGGAAGGAAAGTTATGACCAACCTAGATAGCATACTCAAAAGCAGAGACATTACTTTGCCAATAAAAGTCTGTCTAGTCAAGGCTTTGGTTTTTCCAGTAGTTGTGTATGGATGTGAGTTGGAATACTGAAGAACCGATGCTTTTGAACTGTGGTGTTGGAGAAGACTCTTGAGAGTCCTTTGGACTGCAAGGAGATCCAACCAGTCCATCCTAAAGGAGATCAGTTCTGGGTGTTCATTGGAAGGACTGACGTTAAAGCTGAAACTCCAATAGTTTGGCCACCTGATGTGAAGACCTGACTCATTTGAAAAGACCCTGATGCTGTGGAAGATTGAGGGCAGGAGAAGGGGACGACAGAAGATGAGATGGTTAGATAGCATCACTGACTCGATGGACATGGGTTTGGCAGACTCTGGCAATTGGTGAGGGAGGCAACAGGGAGGCCTGACATGCTGCGGTTCGTGGGGTCACAAAGAGTCGGACACAACTGAGCAACTGAACTAAAACATTGTAAACCTCAGGAAGATAGACATTTGATGGAGAAAATAATTGAATGCATCTTTAATAAAGTCCACCTATGAAGTCAGATTGAACTGGGAGTTAAGTTACACTTAACTCAGTCAGTTGGTTATTTCTTGGCCACTTCAATTGCAGTAACTCAGTTTATCTAATAATTATTATTAGATAATTATCGATTAAATTATCTAATCTCTTTAAGCTTTGTTTACACATCTGGTAAATGAGGGATAACACATTTGCTGCAAGGTTTCTGTGCAGATTAAATAAAATTATTTATATAAAATAATGTGCGATGGAATGCCCAGGACATTCTGCTACACATGTAGTCCGTGTAGTCCACTTGCTTCCTTCTTGGGTTCCATCGCAGGCAGTGGGGCTGGTAGGAGGAAGGCCAGCATTCTCGCCCTGGCTCCTCTTCACTAGCAATAGCTAAGCAAGTACATGTCAAGTACTGCTGAGCTACAGAAAAGCTACACAAGCATCTGCCTTCAAAGACTTTCGCAGAGAGTCAGGATGACAAGCTTTGAGAGCAGCACCTATGCCTGACCAGGTCCCTTCAGGGGCATCCCACTGCTCCCAGGATCAAGGCCAATCTCCCGGCCAGGGTCTACAGCATCCTTGGTGATGGCCCCAGGCTTCCGGTTCTGGTCACATCTCCTGCCCCTCCTCTGGCCCCTATCTTCAGTCCCAGTTTATCAATATGTCTAGAGAGACATATTGACTCTCCTTAGTTCCCCACTGCAGCGATTCATGGAACATTTCCCAACGCCCAATGCAGGTTAGTATCTCTCCCCTACAGCCCTGCCTCCCATCTCACACCACTCATCAGGCTATAATGGCTTGCTTAGGTCCTCTAAAACAGGGCCAGGGGTCTCTACAGGTCCTGGTTTTACTTCCCACCCCTCAATTCCCCACCTAGTGTCTGTCATAGAAGAGGAATTCAAATGATACTGAATAACAATTTCCTGAAAGGATTTATTGTTAAGGTGTAGCAATACAGAGTTGCAGAGGCTTGAAGCCCCATGAATGCTGTTGCTCTTAAGAGGTACAAAGCTCAAAGGAAGGAGACACAGACACTGAACAGCCTAGGAAGGCGACACTTAAGCCACCTGGAAACATACAAGAGCTTTGCTGAGTAGCAAGCAAAGGGGAGATTCAACAGGAAATCCCTGAACTTGAAAGGGAAAAGAACAAAATGCAAAATGAAAGGATAACCTGAATCTACATAATAATCCAGTTTATCAAAATATATGTCCTGGGTACAAACTGTGTTCAGAGCAACTTGGAAGGTAAATGAAAGCATATGAAAGAACCACCACCCTGGGAGGTGGCGTGTGCCTTAGTGTGAATAATGAAATAAAAGTGTGAAATAAGTAGTTGCCAAGTATGAGATCAAACAAGCCTCTCAATTATTCAGAGGAACAAGAGGTCCCTGGGAGGGGCTGTTCCCAGAGGAAGCTGTGCACAAGAGGTGAGATCTGAGCTGGGCTTTGAAGGACGGAGGAGTTTGGTTAGGTAATTACAATGTGTCTTAAGCACCCAGCCATGTCAGACTCTTTGCACCCCCATGGACGGTAGCCCACCAGGCTCCTCTGCCCATGGGATTTCCCAGGCAAGAATACTGGAGAGGTTGCCATTCCCTGCTCCAGAGGATCTTCCCAATACAGGGATCAAAGCCATGTCTCCTGGATTGCCGGCATTTTCTTTACTGTCTGAGCCGCCAGCGAAGCCCAAATGTATTCGGAAATGCTGACCGGCCCTCTTTAGGAAGCTCCCCCCACAAACTGTAAGATGGGACCTGTCTCCTCTGGACAGTTTTCTTCTACAGTTATCAAACGTCCAAGGACTTGGAGGCAAGGGGGTAAAGCAGACAAAATATTGGCTCTGAGTAAACCTGAGTTTGATTTCTGGTTCTGTGCTTTTTGGCACAGCTTCCTCATCTCTGTTAAGTGGCAGTAGTAGCAGGCCTCTCCCAACGGTGGCTGCAAGGATTGTACGAGCTAAGCATGGGAATGTGTCCAGCAAGGCGCCCAGTGCACAAGAAGCCTGGCTCTTCCAGACAATTCAGAGAGGCTGCAGGGAGCATGAATTTGTGCTTACCAGTTTAAAATCATTATCTTAGACAAGAGGAAGTGGAACAGAAAAGGGGAGAGGCCAGAGAAAGACACTTTTTAAAGAGTTAGATAAGCAGAGGAAATAAGAAAAGGCCACAAACATAAAACCGCAGAGAGTATATATCTTTAAAAGCAACAGAGAGATAAAGGAAAGTGTTGAACTGACAGAGGAAGCTGATGACACTGAGAGAGCTCACAAAGGCTTAAAGTCTTGAATAAAAGAATTAGTAAAGAGACCTAAGACAGAGGGCATACATTTCACCCCCCCAACCCAAACTGAGAAAGTGAAAAATCTAAACTAAGGGTTAAATGTTGACAAAAATCTGTAAAAATCAGCAAAACTTTTTTTTTTTTAATAAAAAAATTGTAGGGAAAAGGAGAATAGATATTTGAGGACAGGTCATGGTGAGTAGCAAGGAAGAGAGGGTGTGAGTATAGCCTTTCCTGGTGCTGGTGTTAGCGCTGTTCATGCTTGCTGGTATCTTTCACAAATGAACGCAAAGACAGGAGTCAAAGCGAGCCTGGAGTATTTATGGCCTACAAAAATGGAGAAGGCCAAATGTTGGCCCAAAGAAAAGCTAACAAGGAAAAAAAAAAAAAATAACCCTTGCATCATTCTGAATGCTGTGTTAATAACAGCTGGGAAGTAAGCACAGTAAATCCCAAGCTGGGAGAGTTTGCCTCTGGAGAGAAGCTGCACAGATGCAGCTCACCACTTGCCAGAGGAATCCAGTTGTCAGCTGGGGCTGTTTCAAGCCAAGGTCACCACCTCCTACATAGATATTGAGAACAGCTGGTGTGGAGTCGACCTCGAGCTGGGTCTCTGACCCGTGACTAGTGGGACCCGATGGCACAGAACGTGACTAGGAGACAACTCTTTCTGACTCTGTCCCGAGGCTGAAATCTGCAACACACAGGCTGGGGGCCGAGTCTACCCCTCCTCTTCTCCTGGGGCTCTGGGTCCCTGAGTCAGCCTTGGTGGCAGGGTGGGCAAAGGACCCAAAGGGTCTGTGTATACGGGGTTCATGACAGCAAAAAGGTCCTGGGAAGCTGTGCAATCACATAGAACAGATGGCTAAAAGACAGCCATCTCCAAATCAGAACCAGACCCATTTTTCCCCTGGTTTGACCCCATTGCATTTTGTTGCTAAGACATGTCTGACTCTTTGCAACCCCATGGATTGCAGCACGCCAGGCTTCCCTGTCCTTCACCATATCCTGGAGTTTGCTCAAACTCATGTCCATTGAGTCAGTGATGCCATCCAACTATCTCATCCCCTGTCGCCCCTTCTTCTGCTACTCTCAATCTTTCCCAGCATTAGGGCTCTTCCAACGAGTCAACACTTTCTTAAAGACATCCTATGTGGAAGAGGCAAATGAGAGTCGCGGCCAAGTTAAACATAGGCGTGGTTGACTGCTAGGCCTGAGTTCAAATTGAGGGTTCCATCAGTTATGAGCCTGTAATAACTGCCAAGCTAGTTAACATCTCTATGTTTGAGTTTATCAAGTTAGTGGGGGAAATGATACCTATACTTCAGAAAAAGGGTTGAAGGGTTAAATAAGACTGTTCATGGATGTCAGTTCTCAGCCCAGTGTCTGTCACTATGTCCTCAGCAAATAGTGGTTGCTGCTGCTGCTGCTGCTGCTAAGTCACTTCAGTTGTGTCCAACTCTGTGCGACCCCATAGACGGCAGCCCACCAGGCTCCCCCGTCCCTGGGATTCTCCAGGCAAGAATACTGGAGTGGGTTGCCATGTCCTTCTCCAATGCATGAAAGTGAAGTCACTCAGTCATGTCTGACTCTTAGCGACCCCATGGACTGCAGCCTACCAGGCTCCTCCATCCATGGGATTTTCCAGGCAAGAGTACTGGAGTGGGGTGTCATTATCTTCTCCAAATAGTGGTTAGTATTCCATAAATCTGGATTTTTCCCTGGCATTGATTAATTTTAAACTAAAACTTTTAGTTTCAAAAGGTAACAAAGTTCTACTACAAATGCACTCAACAACATAGAGGAATCTCACAAAATGCTAAAAAAAAATAAAAGCCAAAAACAAAAAAACGCTGGAAAAAAGTCAAAGGTCTACTAGCAACCAAGAGAACACTCAGTCAAGAAAAAGACACATTCACAGTGGTAGGACATTCTGTGCTGTTTCACGTGCCCTACTAACTCCTGGGGAAGGCAGGGTCCCTGGATGAGCCAGATCCTTAGTCTGGAAAAGGTGGCATCCCAGTTTCCAATTCCCTCCTGTGTCCCATGTCACAGCAGACCTCACCTGCAACATTCTAGCTCTCTGGGGTCCACCTGAACACCCCGTCTCTAATTTAAAGCTCAGCTGGGAGAAGGAATAGGAGGGGCTCACAAAAGTTACAAGGAGACAGACTAGTAGGTACTGGTGAAGACATATACAAAAGACAATCAAAGGCCTCACAGAGATGCTGGGTGAGACTCCCTAGAGAAGTAAATCATTCAAGAGCAGCCATGTGTGTGTGTGTTTGTGTGTGTGTGTGAGGGGAGGTGTGTACGTGATTTTAAAAGTTATGCATGGGCCCAGACAAAACTCACGCTTGGAAAAGATCTCAAGTTTTCAACTCAGGTTTATCCCAAGGCCCAGAGCACACTGAGCTTAGCAAAGGATGACCACAGCACAGAGCCAGTCTACAGTGACTGGCAGAGATTGCTGCTTTCCCAAATGCCCAATTTAAAAAATCACAAGGTACACAAAGAAACAGGAAAATACGGTCCATTCCATAAAAGAAAATAAACTGGCAGAATGCACCTCTAAAAGCACAGGCATCAGATTTACCAGACAAAAACTGTAAAACAATTATCTTTTTCAACAACAAAACACACAACTCAATTAAAAAATGGATGGTCTTGAATAGACGTTTCTCCCAGGAAGACATACATGAAAAGATGCTCAACATCAGTAATCATCACAGAAATGCAAATCAGCCACAACAACCATCAGGATTTCCATAACGAATGTAGGCAAGGATGTGAAGAAATTGGAATTCTTATGCACTGCTAGTAGGAATATAACATGGTTCAATCACTGTGGAAAGCAGTCTGGTGGTAAAAAAAAAAAAATCAAACAGAATTGCGATACCATCTAGCAATTTCACTTCTGGGTGCATACCCAAAATAATTGAGAAGAGACACTCAAATATATGTACACCCGTGTTCATACCTAACATTACTCATAATAATGGAAGTGGAAGCAGCCCAAATATCCATTGACAGGTGAATGGTATTATGGATAAATATTTGTGCCCTTCTCCCCAACTAACACGTTGAAATCCTAACCCCTAATGCCATGGTATTAGTAGGTAATTAGGTGATGAGGATGGAGACTTCAGGAATGAGATTAGTATCCTTACTGGGAGAGACGCTAGAACTTGCTCCTTCTCTCTGCTTCCCAGTATGTGGAGAAACAACGAGAAGGCAGCCACCTGCAAAGCAAGAAGTGGACCTCAGCCAGACTCAAGATCTGCTGGCATCTTGATCTTTGACTACCAGGCTCAAGAAGTGTAAGAAACATATGTTTGCTGTTTGAGGTACCCAGTCTATGGTAATTTGTTACAGCAGCCCAAACTGACCAAGACAAATGGGGAAATATGTATAAGCAGTAGGTATATATATGATGGAATATCATGAAGTCACAAAAATGAGATTTTGATTGGGTGCCATTGCCTTCTCCGCATGTGCCAACTACTGCAACCCAAGTGCCCTAGAGCCCATGTTGTGCAATAAGAAAAGCCACTGCAATGAGAAGCCCATGCCTACATCTAGAGAAAGCCCTAGCAGCAGCAAAGACCCGGCACAGCCAAAAATAGATCAATCGTTTCTTAAAAATTGGTCCCACTGTGCCCCCTTCTAAACACATTACCTTCCGAAGCCCTTCCAATGTTTTTCATGTATTTATACCTTCAATGGCAGCCCACTCCAGTACTCTTGCCTGGAAAACCCCATGGACAGAGGAGCCTGGCAGGCTGCAGTCCATGGGGTCGCTAAGAGTCGGGCACGACTGAGCAACTTCACTTTCACTTTTCACTTTCATGCATTGGAGAAGGAAATGGCAACCCACTCCAGTATTCTTGCCTGGAGAATCCCAGGGATGGGGGAGCCTGGTGGGCTGCCTTCTATGGGGTCGCACAGAGTCGGACACGACTGAAGCAACTTAGCAGCAGCAGCAGCAGCATACCTTCAACAAGTATTTATTGAACCAATTGATCATGTGCCAGATTCCGTTCTATTGCCTGGAGAATCCCAGGGATGGGGGAGCCTGGTGGGCTGCCTTCTATGGGGTCGCACAGAGTCGGACACGACTGAAGCAACTTAGCAGCAGCAGCAGCAGCATACCTTCAACAAGTATTTATTGAACCAATTGATCATGTGCCAGATTCCGTTCTAGACACAAGAGATACAACAGCTTAAAAGTAAGAACAAAAAATCTCTGTGCTGCTGGACATTTATATCATATGAGTCAGGAATTCTGAAGCTACTAGTGCCTGAAATCAACCTCTACTGTGTGAAGCAGCGGTCAGCACTGCACAGCCAAGCATTTTCATAGCAAAGATTCCAAATAATGATCCTCAGTGGGGCTTCCCTGGTGGCTCAGATGATAAAGAATCTGCCTGCAACGCAGGAGACCTGGGTTAGATCCATGGGTCAGGAAGATCCATTAGAAAAGGGAATGGCAATCCGCTCCACTATTCTTGCCTGGGAAATCCCATAGACAGAGGAGCCTGGTGGGCTACAGTCCATGGGGTCACAAAGAGTCAGACACGACTGAATGACTAACACTTTTACTTTCAATACCAATTCAGTTGAGCCCCTATAATATGCCAGGCATAGTGTAAGAGAGCTGCATGGAAGGATAAACACGACTCAGTTCTGGCCCTTACAGGCTTCTTTTTAAGTCCAACTGCATGTAGAACGCATGTGTTCAAGGAGTGTTCAGATGCTTATGGAAGGGAATGACTGATGACCATTCACAGTATTTTAAGATCAAGGTACATAACTTGTCAAAGGCTATGCTTTCTTCTCCCATGTAGCCTGTACTTATATGTTTGTGTCTTGGGAAGTTGTAAGCTTAGTAAGGTTATTAATCATCACTAATATTTATAGAGAATTTTAACATAGACCAAGATGACTATAAATGCATTACATGGATTAACTTTTTCAGTTCTCACTAATCACCATTTGTAAGAGAGAGAAGGTCTTTTATTTCTTTTCAAATTTTATTTTTTCCACTACTCGCTATTTTAAGGAAGTCCTGTTATTCTCTCCATTTTACAGTTGAGAAAATGGAGACACAGAATTGAAAGATCACAGAGCTAAAAGGTGGCTCCAGAGCCTGATGGAAAGGAAGGCAGATGTGAGGGATTCTCTTTTATCTGGGCAATAGTCTCTCTAGCTGACTAGTTAGAACAGTCAGAGACCCAGTAAATCAGCCCTTTGCCCTGCTGTCCAGTTTTTAACAGAGCTCCCAGGTGGCCACATGTATGATTAGCCTCATCTAGGACCACTCCAGTGTTCTTGCCTGGAGAATCCCAGGGACAGAGGAGCCTGGTGGGCTGCCATCTATGGGGCTGCACAGAGTCGGACACGACTGAAGTGACTTAGCTTAGCTAGGACCTTCAGCAGAGTCCTGTGGATGGTGTCTGGGCTCCATTAATGAACTGGCTAAGAAACACTGCCCATCAATTTTTTGCTCCCTGGTAATGGGATCTGGGTCAGTAAGAAAGGGTGAGGGGAAGGGAAAGAGAAAAATGGTCTCAGATTCAATGACACAGGTAAGAATGTTGAGTGTACATACATCACACTCGCAAAATGACCCCCGGTTGGGCCATGCATTTCTCAGACTTTCTGAAGAGAATCAGTGGAAAACATTACACGGAGATGTGGTCTTACAACACCTGGGATCCTGCTCCGTTCAGTGCTTCCAGCTCTGAATGACAAAAGCATACTTTGTGGGTGTGGGTGGGTGTGTGTCTGGTTTCAGGCACAAGCCAGCAGCTGATGTCAAGAGACTCGCCTACCCCTTGGTATATTCAATAGCAGTGAATCACTCGCTCTCATGGTAACCATTCACAACCAGAGTTTTAGAAGAGGGAAAACCCCCAAGCCTGCACAGAATGACACTCTGCAACGGAAGGAAAGACGCCCAGAAGCCACTCACTGAATATAACCATGAGATCTTTCAGAGAAAAGAGGGTTGTTCAGCATTTCTGAGTCACTATTAATGTGAGCCAACTGGAAACAGAAAGAATGACTCAAGAGAGCACTCCCTAGCCTGGAAATGGGGTCACTGAGTGGGGGGTGGGGAAGGGCTGAGGGTGAGGATGGCGGGAGGAAGCAAGACATGAGAATGGTGTTTCCCCAATGCTGATGCTCTTCGCAAGTATTTTTGATGACACCAGTGCTCTGAGAAGGCCAGAAACTCGAAAGTGGCAGAGGTCCAAGCCCTCTCAGAGCTTTAGAGACAAAGCCCAGAAAGGAAAGAATTTGACCTTATAATTGAGTGTGTATAGTATCTACATTTGATCATCAGAGTGGGGAAAAATGAACTGGGCTAGGCCAGAAAACTCCTTTACCTACTTTCTCTTTTTAATCAGGTACAGGGATTCAATATATCAATTACAGCTGCCAGGATTAATGAGGGAACTGGGGAGAGAGGAAGTAGAGAAGAGGAGGAGAGAAAGAAAGGAAAAAGAGGGGTACGGAGAGAGGAATAGCTCCTTTTACCCACAAGGAAACCAGGAAGTTAAGAACTTCCAAACAGGGAAAGGGAGCTATTCCTAATTCCTTCTCTCTACTTTCTCTCTGTCCCTCCAAACAAAATGCTCAGTCTAGGCTTAATACAATCACATTTTATATGTGTTTCTGGTTTGTTTATATCGTTCCCCACTAGGGAAAATTACGGAGAAGGCAATGGCAGCCCACTCCAGTACTCTTGCCTGGAAAATCCCATGGACAGAGGAGCCTGGTAGGCTGCAGTCCATGGGGTCTCGAAGAGGTGGACACGACTGAGCGACTTCACTTTCATGCACTGGAGAGGGAAATGGCAACCCACTCCAGTGTTCTTGCCTGGAGAACCCCAGGGACGGGAGAGCCTGGGGGGCTGCCGTCTATGGGGTGGCACAGAGTCAGACATGACTGAAGCGACTTAGCAGCAGTATCAGGGAAAATTAAGTGTGATGAAGGAGAGAAGTGAGAGGCGGGGGTAAACATACATCTATTCCAACATGCAGGGTCAGCTCTGGGGTGTTTTGCATGTACCTTCACATGTCGCCTGGAATTCTCCTCCTCTCAGCTAGTGGACTGGACAGCCTTGACTGGCAAGGGGCATTCATTTTCCTTTTAGAGTAAGCCCCTCCCACTTTCACATTTCCCAATATGGACCTGGGCATGTTTATGTTCACCTTCAAGGTGAGGGAGACCCTAGTCCTGGTTCTCTGCAAAAGGTAGTGTGGAGTCAAGGGCATGAGACACACTGAGCCACAAACCTAATAAACCTGCTTCATTTTCTCGGAGTTGATGACATCCAGGTCCGACTTCATGGGCACAGAGCCAGCATGGTCACATAGGGCCCATGTTCAGATAGCCCCATACTTGGGGTTTAATTGTCTTGCTGTCACTGCCTTGAATGTCTTAAACTTTTTTTTGGGGGGGGCCTCTTTTTTTTAATTGAAGGATAATTGCATTACAGAATTTAGTGGTTTTCTGTTCAGTCATATATCAACAAGAATCAGCCATAGGGGTACCCATGTCCCCTCCCTCCCGAACCTCCTTCCCATTTCTCTCCCCATCCCAGCCTTCTAGATGGTCACAGAACCCCTGTCTGAGTTCCCTGAGTCATACAGCAAATTCCCATTGGCTATCTGTTTTACATATGGTATTGTAAATGTCCATGTTACTTCCTCCATGCCCTCTCCCTCCTCCCCTCCCCCTGTGTCCATAAGTCTGTTCTCTATGTCTGTTTCTCCATGGCTGTCCTGAAAACAGATTCATCAGTATCATCTTTCTAGATTCCATATATATGTGTCAGTATATGATATTTATATTTCTCTTTCTGACTTACTTCACTCCGCATGATAGGCTCTAGATTCCCGCACCTCTTTAGAACTGACTCAAATGCCTTCCTTTGGATGGCTGAGTAGTATTCCATTGTGTATATGTACCACAGCTTCTTTATCCCTTCATCTGTCAGTGGACATCTAGGTGGCTTCCGTGTTCTAGCTATTGTAAATAGTGCTGCAATGAACACTGGGGTACATGTGTCTTTTTCAATTTTGGTTTCCTCACGTTATGTGCCTAGGAGGGGGATTGCTGGGTCATATGGTGGTTTTATTCCTAACTTTTTAAGGAATCTCCATACCATCTTCCATAGTGGCTGTATCAATTTACATTCCCACCAGCAATGCAAGAGGATTCCCTTTTCTCCACACCTTCTCCAGCATTTATTGTTTTGTAGACTTTTTGATGATGGCCATTCTGACTGGTGTACTTTTGATTCACATTTCTCCAACAATGAGGGATGTTGAGCATCTTTTCATGTGTTTGTTAGCCATCTGTATGTCTTCTTTGGAGAACTGTTTAGGTCTTTTCCTCACTTTTTGACTGGGTCATGTGTTTTCCTGGTATTCAGTTGTATGAGCTGCTTGTATATTTTGGAAATTAATTATTGTCAGTTGTTTGCTCTTATTTTCTCCCATTCTGAGCATTGTCTTTTCACCTTTTTATAGTCTCCTTTGCTGTGCAAAAGCTTTTAAGTTTAACTAGGTCCCACTTGTTTATTTTTATTTTCATTACTCTAGGAGGAGGGTCATAGAAAGTCTTGCTTTATGTCATCAAATATTCTGCCTATGTTTCCCTCTAAGAGTTTTATAGTTTCTGGTCTTACATTTAGGTATTTAATCCATTTTGAGTTTATATCTGTGTATAGTGTTAGGAAGTGTTCTAATTTCATTCTTTTGCACGGAGCTGTCCAGTTTCCCAGCACCACTTATTGAAGAGGGTATCTTTGCCCCATTGTATATTCTTGCCACTTTTGTCAAAAATAAGTTATCCATAGGTGTGTGGGTTTATCTCCGGGCTCTCTGTCTTCTTCCATTGGTCTATACTTCTGGTTTTGTGCTAGTACCATACTGGCGTGATGACTGTAGCTTTGTAGTATAGTCTGAACTCAGGAAGGCTGATTCTTCCAGTTTCATTCTTCTTTCTCAAGACTGGAAAGTCTTAAACTTTTTGAGTACTTTTTGTAAATGAAGTCCAGTGGGACAGTAGAAAACGTGCTGAGCACTTGCATCCTGGCTCATGGTGCCTCAGGCCCCACCCAGCCTGCTACCTGTCTTCTACCCTCTGACTACAGTTCCCTGCTGTTCCAAGCAGGTTGTGGAGGAGGACTGGGGTCACACAAGCATGCCAAGTGGCATCTCAGGGCAGGCCATGACCAAGGCTGGAGAGAGGCACCTTGGTATGAATTGTGAATGGCTAGCCAGGGCCCATCTCAGCAGGGAAAGCGTCTCACCCACTCAGCCCTGATCCAGGGACCCTACTCCTCCCAGAGGGGAGGGTTCAAGATGCTTGCATGTCCTCTTGTGCGTCACTGCAGAAAAGTGATGCTCCTGGCTCAACTTCCCCAGACCTGGCCCTCAGTCAAGGTAGAGCTAAGAGGACTGGCTGCTGGTGTGTACTTTTGATTCACATTTCTCCAACAATGAGGGATGTTGAGCATCTTTTCATGTGTTTGTTAGCCATCTGTATGTCTTCTTTGGAGAACTGTTTAGGTCTTTTCCTCACTTTTTGACTGGGTCATGTGTTTTCCTGGTATTCAGTTGTATGAGCTGCTTGTATATTTTGGAAATTAATTATTGTCAGTTGTTTGCTCTTATTTTCTCCCATTCTGAGCATTGTCTTTTCACCTTTTTATAGTCTCCTTTGCTGTGCAAAAGCTTTTAAGTTTAACTAGGTCCCACTTGTTTATTTTTATTTTCATTACTCTAGGAGGAGGGTCATAGAAAGTCTTGCTTTATGTCATCAAATATTCTGCCTATGTTTCCCTCTAAGAATTTTATAGTTCCTGGTCTTACATTTAGGTATTTAATCCATTTTGAGTTTATATCTGTGTATAGTGTTAGGAAGTGTTCTAATTTCATTCTTTTGCACGGAGCTGTCCAGTTTCCCAGCACCACTTATTGAAGAGGGTATCTTTGCCCCATTGTATATTCTTGCCACTTTCGTCAAAAATAAGTTATCCATAGGTGTGTGGGTTTATCTCCGGGCTCTCTGTCTTCTTCCATTGGTCTATACTTCTGGTTTTGTGCTAGTACCATACTGGCGTGATGACTGTAGCTTTGTAGTATAGTCTGAACTCAGGAAGGCTGATTCTTCCAGTTTCATTCTTCTTTCTCAAGACTGGAAAGTCTTAAACTTTTTGAGTACTTTTTGTAAATGAAGTCCAGTGGGACAGTAGAAAACGTGCTGAGCACTTGCATCCTGGCTCATGGTGCCTCAGGCCCCACCCAGCCTGCTACCTGTCTTCTACCCTCTGACTACAGTTCCCTGCTGTTCCAAGCAGGTTGTGGAGGAGGACTGGGGTCACACAAGCATGCCAAGTGGCATCTCAGGGCAGGCCATGACCAAGGCTGGAGAGAGGCACCTTGGTATGAATTGTGAATGGCTAGCCAGGGCCCATCTCAGCAGGGAAAGCGTCTCACCCACTCAGCCCTGATCCAGGGACCCTACTCCTCCCAGAGGGGAGGGTTCAAGATGCTTGCATGTCCTCTTGTGCGTCACTGCAGAAAAGTGATGCTCCTGGCTCAACTTCCCCAGACCTGGCCCTCAGTCAAGGTAGAGCTAAGAGGACTGGCTGCTGGGAGGAAGTGAAAGAGGCTGCATGGCAGAGTGTGGGTCTCAGATACCTACAAGCATCAACACTTTCCTCTCCAATAGCCCTGTATCCTGGAGGGAATCTCCTCTCCCTCCTTCCATCCTTCCTGAGTCTGGGTTGCATTTATCTCATCTGGCCAGTTTTAAGAGCTCTTTGAAAGAATGAAATTCAAATTGTATAATTTCAGTGATTCTGCATAAGTAGGATGACCTGATTTTAAACAAGCATTGTGTAATATGGTAATTGGTAAATAAGTTAAATGGTAAAATTCATGCCAATAATTTAAGATTTTAATATTTCTTAACTCAGAACAACATTAAATAGCAAGTAGAAAACAACAGGCCAAATCATGGAGGTTTATGTGAACCTTTAGTAGGCAATTTTTTTTCCTGTTCTTTGAACAAGGAGTCCTTAGATTTCCATAATACACAGGTTCCAATAAATTATGTAGCCACATTGATTAGATCATTCAATTAAAAAAGCTGTACTGAAGCCCTTTTAAGTACAAATTATTCTAATATGTCCTTTCAATAAATAATAATTTTCTCTATACTTAAATCATTTCACTCAATCTCTATATTTATTTATTTTTGTATTTTTTTGCCCTTACTAGATTTTAAATTCTCTGAAGACAAAGACTATACCTTATTTATCTTTTAACTAATTTGTCTTAAACCTAGTACAATGCTTCAAATAAAAAAGATTCCCCACTAAAATTTGCTCTATGACTGCAGAACAGCCACGATGTCAGAGAAGGAAGACTCTGAGCTTATCTCCTCCCAAGGGCACACCAAAATGCAAATATTTACAGAGAAACTATTGATCAGAACAACCTGAAAGCTAACAGAAAATATATTCCACAACTAAAGATATAAGGAGGGGTAGGGGGGCAGAGCGGAGAAGGCAATGGCACCCCACTCCAGTACTCTTGCCTGGAAAATCCCATGGACAGAGGAGTCTGGTGGGCTGCAGTCCATGGGGTCGCTATGAGTCGGACACAACTGAAGCAACTTAGCAGCAGCAGCAGGGGGGCAGAGACACAGTATAGTTGAGACCCACATCCCCAGGTGTTAGTTATATCGCTCAGTCGTGTCCAATTCTTTGCAACCCCATGGACTGTAGCCTGCCAGGATCCTCCACCTATGGGATTTTCCAGGCAAGAGTACTGGAGTGGGTTGCCATTTCCTTCTCCAGGGGATCCTCCTGACCCAGGGATCAAACCTGGGCTTCCTACATTGTAGGCAGATGCTTTACTGTCTGAGCCACCAAGGTGGGTGACCCACAAATGGGAGAATTTGTAGAGGTTCTCTCCAAGGAGTGAGGGGACTAAGCCCCACATCAGGTTCCCTAGCCCAGGGTGGGAGGCTGCATGGGAAAGGTGAGCTCCCAGAACACCTGACTTTGAAGGCCAGTGGGGATTGCACACAGGCGAGCTGGAGGGCTATAATAAACAGACTCCATTCTTAAAGGATGCATGCAAAATCTCCAACAATCCAAGAACCAGATCAGAGACAGTAATTTTAAAGGAGCCTGGGTCAGATCAGTTGATCTTAGAGAGCCTCCCAGAGAGGCAGGAGGCAAATGAGACTCCCCCTGGGGACAAAGATGCTAGTGGCAGCCGTTTGGGGGAGCACCTTTCTACCGTAAGGACACTTGCTGGCAAGTGCTACTTTGGATTCCTCCCTCTAGCCTATTAGCACTAGGGGCTTACCTGCGCCTCAGCTGGTGAGCACCACCCTCAGTATCATCCAGACCCCACTGCCAGGTGCAGTCGGACTCCCCATGGGCAGGTCACAGCTAGTCACTCCAGGACCCAGCCCCTCCCACTAGCAGGCCAGAACCCCAGGTCTGCCAAGATCCCAGTCCTACCCACCAACATGCTGGCCGCAGCCCCAGAGCTCCCCAAGGATCAGAACAGAAATAAATGAAACAGACTAAACAAGAAGAGAAAATAAAGACCAATGGAACCAAGATGGTTCTTTAAAAAGGTAAACAAAACTGATAAAACTTCAGCTAGACTCAAAGAAAATGAGACGGCTCAAATAGATAAAATCAGAAGTGAAAAAGAAGTTGTAAACACCAACACCACAGAAATACAAAGGATTGTAAGAGATTACTGTCAACAATTATACACCAATAAAATGCAAAATCGAGATGAAACAGATAAATTCCTTAAAACATATAATCCTTAGACAGAATCCAAGAGAAAAGCAAAATATGGACAAGACCAATTATCAGCAATGAAATTGAATCAGCGCTTTTACAAACTCCCATCAAGCGAAAGTCTAAGAACAAATGCCTTCACAGGTAAATTCTACCAAACTTTTAAAGAAAATAAATGGCTAGCCTCTCAAACTATTCCAAAAAAATTTAAGATTAAGAGATGCTTCTGCACTCATTCTATGAGGCCAGCATCACCCTGGCAAAAGCAAAGACAGAATATACAAATAAAACTATAAGCTGACATCACTGATAAACATAAATATAAAAGTCCTCAACAAAATATTATCAAGCCAAATTCAGTGTTACTTAGAAAGGATCATACCCCATGATCAAGGGGGATTTAGCCCAAGGATGCAAGGATGGTTCAACATCTAAAAATCAATCAATGTGATATACCACATTAACAAATTGAACATTAAAAATCATATGATCAACTCAATAGATTCAGAAAAAGCTTTAAATAAAGTTCAGTATGCATTTATGAAAAAAAGACTTTCAACAAAGTGAATAACCAGGGAACATATCTCAACATAATAAAGTCCATAAATGACAAACCTACAGCCAACATCATACTCAATATTGAAAAGGTGAAAGTGCTTCTTCTAAAATCAGGAACAAGTCAATGATGCTCACTCTCACCATTTTTATTCAACATAGTTTTGGAAATTCTAGCCTCAGCCATCAGACAAGAAGACATAAAAGCAATCCAAATTGAAAGGTAAGAGGTTAAATTGTCATTATATGCAAATGGCATGATACTATATATAGAAAATACTAAAGACATCATCAGAAAGTTACTGGAACCTATCAATGAATCCAGTACAAATGCAGAATGCAAAATAATATAGAAATTTGTCATATCTTTATACACTAATAAATTATAAGGAAATGAAGGAAATAATCCTATTTATAATTGCATCAAAAAAAGTAGAATTTCTAGGAATTAAGAGGGAAACTAAAGAGAGAAAAGACTTGTACTAGGAAAACTCTAAGGCATATAAGAAAAACTGAAGATGACACAAGCAAATATACTGTACTCACTGATTGGAAGAGTGAAATATTGTTAAGTGACCATACTACCAAAGGCAATGTACAGATTCACTGCAATTCCTATTAAAATACCAATGGTATTTTCACAAAACTAGAACAAACAATTCTGAAATTTGTTTGGAATGTGGAAACACAAAAGACTCTGAATAGACAAACAATCCTGAGAAAGAAGAACGAAGCAGAGAGTATCATGATTCAGGATTTCAAACTATGTACAAAGCTCATTTTTGTTGTTGTTTAGTTACTAAGTCATGTCCAACTCTTTGTGACCCCAGGGGCTGCAGCACACACCAGGCCTCTCTGTCCTTCACTATCTCCCAGTTCCGTTCAGTTCAGCTGTTCAGTCGTATCCGACTCTTTGCGACCCCATGAATCGCACGCAGCACGCCAGGCCTCCCTGTTCATCACCATCTCTCGGAGTTCACCCAGACTCACGTCCATCAAGTCTGTGATGCCATCCAGCCATCTCATCCTCGGTCGTCCCCTTCTCTTCCCGCCCCCAATCCCTCCCAGCATCAGGGTCTTTTCCAATGAGTCAACTCTTCCCATCAGGTGGCCAAAGTACTGGAGTTTCAGCTTTAGTA
>SJYX01000584.1:1155446-1312423 GCA_006410675.1 Oreotragus oreotragus | reverse complement strand
CTTGTGATCCACACAGTCAAAGGCTTTGGCATAGTCAATAAAGCAGAAATTGATGTTTTTCTGAAACTCTCTTGCTTTTTCCATGATCCAGCAGATGTTGGCAATTTGATCTCTGGTTCCTCTGCCTTTTCTAAAACCAGCTTGAACATCAGGGAGTTCACGGGTCACGTATTGCTGAAGCCTGGCTTGGAGAATTTTGAGTATCACTGTCTCCCAGAGTATGCTCAAACTCGCGTTCAGTGAGTCAGTGATGCTACCCAACCATCTAATTCTCTGTCACGCCCTTTCCTCCTGCCCTCAGTCTTTCCCAGCATCAGGGGCTTTTCCAATAAGTCAACTCTTCACATCAGGTAGCCAAAGTATAAAGTTACAAAGCTACAGTGATCACAGCAGTATGATAATGGCACACACACGAAAGACACATAGATCAGCGGAACAGAATAGATAGCCCAGAAATGAACCCACATTTAGTTGCTTCTCAGCCTTTTGGAAAGATCAAGTGAACACACATTTATATGATCAATCATCGATAACAAAGGAAGACAATGGAACGGGAGTACAACAGCCTCTTCAATATATGGTGTAGGGAAAACTGGATAGCTATATGCAAAAATCTCAAACTTTATACTTTCTCACAGTTCAGTTCAGTTCAGTCGCTCAGTCATGTCCGACTCTTTGTGATCCCGTGAATTGCAGCACGCCAGGCCTCCCTGTTCATCACCATCTCCTGGAGTTCACTCAGACTCACGTCCATCGAGTCCATGATGCCATCCAGCCATCTCATCCTCGGTCGTCCCCTTCTCCTCCTGCCTCCAATGTCCGACTCTTTGTGATCCCGTGAATTGCAGCACGCCAGGCCTCCCTGTTCATCACCATCTCCTGGAGTTCACTCAGACTCACGTCCATCGAGTCCGTGATGCCATCCAGCCATCTCATCCTCGGTCGTCCCCTTCTCCTCCTGCCCCCAATCCCTCCCAGCATCAGAGTCTTTTCCAATGAGTCAACCCTTTGCATGAGGTGGCCAAAGTACTGGAGTTTCAGCTTTAGCATCATTCCTTCCAAAGAAATCCCAGGGTTGATCTCCTTCAGAATGGACTGGTTGGATCTCCTTGCAGTCCAAGGGACTCTCACACTTTATATAAAAATCAGATGGTTTGAATATTTATGTATAAGACCTAAACCCACAAGAATCCTAGAAGAAAACACAGGTAGTGGCTACTTTCAAAGAAGACAATAAATATTCAGTACTGCCAAGGATGTGGAGAAGGGGAAATTCTAGTGTATTGTAGTCGGGAATGTGATTGTTGTAGCCACTATGGAAAACAGTATGGCTGTCCCTGAAAAAAACTAAGAACAGAACCTTCATGTGATTCCGCAATTTCACTCCTAAGTATCCAAAGAAAACAAAAATCACTAACTAGAAAAGGTATGTGTATTGCTATGCTCATTGCAGCTTTATTTACAATAGACAAGACATAGAAGCAACCAAATGCCCATGAACAGATGAGTGGATAAAAAAGATGTACGTGATGCAATATTACTCAGCTATAAAAAGGGTGAAAACTTGCCACTGTGACAACATGGATGAACTCAGCAAGTATTCTGCTAAGTTAAATAAGCCATACAAACACAAAACACTATATGATTTCCCTTACATGTGGCATCTAAAAAACAAAAATATAACAAAGTAGAAACAGATACAAAGAACAAACAGATGGTTGCCAAAGGGGAGAGAGGAGAAATGGGTAAGGGAGATTATATAAAGTTCCAGTTGCAAAATAAATAAGTCGCTGGTATGAAATGTACAGTGTGGGGAATATAGTCAATAAAATTATATCTGTATAGTGATAACTAGACCAATTGCAGTGATCATTGTGTATTGTACTGAATCCCCTGGACTGCAAGGAGATCCAACCAGTCCATTCTGAAGGAAATCAACCCTGGGATTTCTTTGGAAGGAATGATACTAAAGCTGAAACTCCAGTACTTTGGCCACCTCATGCAAAGGGTTGACTCGTTGGAGAAGACTCTGATGCTGGGAGGGATTGGGGGCAGGAGGAGAAGGGGACGACCAAGGATGAGATGGCTGGATGGCATCACGGACTCGATGGACGTGAGTCTGAGTGAACTCCGGGAGATGGTGATGGACAGGGAGGCCTGGCATGCTGCGATTCATGGGGTCGCAAAGAGTCGGACACGACTGAGCGACTGAACTGAACTGAACTGATGGAACAAAGTATAGTAAGTCAGTTATACTCAACAAACTAACTCACAGGAAAAGAGGTCAGATTTGTGTTTACCAGAGGCAGGGTGGATTGGATGAAGGTGGTCAAAAGGTACAAAGTTTCACTTATAAGAAAAATAAGTACAAAGAATGGTATGTGCACGATTAATAAACACTGCTATGTGTTTTATATGAAAGTTAAGAGTGTAAATCCTACCATTCTCATCACATGCAGAATTTTTCTTTTTCTTTGACTTTGTATCTTTATGTTCACTAATTTACTGTCTTCACTTCATGATGTATGTCAGTCAAATCATTATGCTGTATACCGCAAATTCCTTTTTTCAGTCATAGAGCAATAAAGAGAAACAAGGAAATACTTGAAATGTCCTCAAGGATCTTATCATCTTATTATCATCATCTTGTTACAGAAATAAGAATACAAAAAAAAAAAAAAGGTTAATTCCAAATTTTCCCTAACCAGCCCAGGTTTCTCTCCTAAACTTCAGGCCCAGAGCTCCAACAGTTAGCTGGATAAGTATCTGCATTTGCATGCTTCATGAACATCTCAAACTCAACATGCTCAGGTTATCATCTTTATCTACTTTCACCTCAATACCTGCATGCTCCATGAACATCTCAAACTCAACACATCCAGCTTAGCATCTTTATCTACTTTCACCTCAATACCTGCATGCTCCATGAACATCTCAAACTCAACACGTCCAGCTTATCATCTTTATCCACTTTCACCTCAATACCTCCTCTTCCTCCTCCTGGGGTTTGTATCTTAGAAAATGACTCCACCATCCACTCTGTTATCCAAGTGAGAAATTTGAGCACTGTGCTTAACTTTTTCCTCTTCCTATCCCTTGAATATCAACCTTCAATTCCATTCATCTCACCTGCATACGATCTTTTGATATTTGCTTCTTAAGTCTCTTCACTTCCTTCATATTGCCATTATCCCAGTTCGGGACCTCATCACCTATTGCTTGGATTACAACTGCCATTCAATCTGCCTACTTTTATGCTTTACCTTTCTCCTATTTAATTGATATATGATATCTTAAAATATTTATTTGGCTGACAAATTGATTTCAATATATTTCATTATATTGGTGAACTGATAAAATAGTTTTATTCAAAAACTCTTTATAACTAAAATTTCTCAAAACTGCAGTAGGGGCTTACTTCCTACCTACTGCTGCTGCTGCTGCTGCTGCTGCTAAGTCACCTCAGTCGTGTCCGACTCTGTGTGATCCCATAGATGGCAGCCCACCAGGGGACGTTGATAATAACAAACAATAAATTTAAGGAACAGTAAGTGCTGGTGAGGATTTGGAGAAATTAAAGCCCTTGTATGTTGCTAGTAGGAATGTAAAATGGCACAGCCATTGTGGAAAACAGTTTGGCGGTTCTTCAAAACACTAAACATAGAATTATCATGTGTCTTAGCAATCTTTCTCTTAGATGTGTACCTAGAGAAATGAAAACATGTACTAAAAAAAAAAATCTGCTTCATTTACTATGCTAAAGCCTTTGACTGTGTGGACCACAACAAACTGTGGAAAATTCTTAAAGAGATGGGAATACAAGACCATCTTACCTGTCTCCTTACCTGAGAAGCCTGCATGCAGTCAAGAAACAACAGTTAGAATCAGGCATGGAACAGTGGACTGGTTCAAAATTGGGAAAGGAGTATGTAGAGGCTGTATATTGTGACTCTGCTTATTTAACTCATATGCAGAGTACATCATGGGAAATCCTGTACTGGATAACTCACAACCTGGAATCAAGATTGCTCAGAGAAATATCAACAATCTCAGATATGCAGATGATACCACTCTAATGGCAGAAAGTGAAAAGGAACTAAAGAGCCTCTTGATGAGGGTGAAAAAGGAGAGTGAAAAGGCTGGTTTGAAACTCAACATTTAAAAAACTAAGCTCATGGCATCCAGTCCCATCACTTTGTGGCAAATCGACGGGGAAAAAGTGGAAACAGTGACAGACTTTCTTTTCTGGGGCTCCAGAATCACTGTGGATTGGTGACTGCAGTCATGAAATTAAAAGATACCTGCTCCTTGGAAGAAAAGCTATGACAAACCTAGACAGCGTGTTAAAAAGGAGAGATATCACTTTGCCCACAAAGGTCCGTATAGTCAAAGCTATGGTTTTTCCAGTAGTCATGTAAGGATGTGAGAGCTGGACTGTAAAGAAGGCTGAGCAATGAAGATCTGATGCTAGAGTTGTGCTGGAGAATACTCTTGAGAGTCCCTTGGACAGCAAGGAGATCAAATCAGTCAATCCTGAAAGAAATCATCCCTGAATATTCACTGGAAGGACTGATGCCGAAGCTCCAATAATTTGGCCACCTGATGCAAAGAGCTGACTCCCTGGAAAAGACTCTGATGCTGGGAAAGACTGAGGGCAGGAAGGGGATGACAGAGGATGAGATGGTTGGATGACATCACCAATTCAATGGACATGAGTTTGAGCAAACTCTGGGAGATACTGAAAGTGAGGAAAGAGTGGTAGGCTGCAGCCCATGAGGTTGCAAAGAGTTGGACCTGACTTAGCGACTCAGCAACAACTCAAACAGATATTTATATACAAATGTTCATCACAACATTAATCATAATAGCTAAAATGTGGGAACAATTCAAGTGTCCATCAACAGATGCATGATAAGCACAATGTAGTATATACATAAAATGGAATAATCTTCAGATGTATAAAAAGAATGAAGTTCTGATATGTTATAATACTAATGAACGTTGAAAACATTATGCTAAGTGATAGTAGTCAGATACAAAAAGACAAATGTGTGATTCCACTTACATAAAATAATAGAACAGACAAGATTAATAGACACAGAAAGTAGGTTAGAGATTGCCAGGGGCTGGAGTGACAGGGAATACAGAGGTTTTGTTTAGTGGGTACACAGTTTCTGTCTGGGCTGATGGCAGTTTTGGGAACAGTAGTGGCAATGGTTATGTAACACTGCTAATGTAATTAATGCCACTAAAGTGACAATGATTGAAATGGCAAATTTTGTTAATTCTTTACCATAATACAATTTTTTAAATAACATATTCATGTATATTAGAGCAAAAAAATTTTTATAAGGTTATTTGAAACTAGTAGAATAATTATTCTTTGCAATGGCACCCCACTCCAGTACTCGTGCCTGGAAAATCCCAGGGACGGAGGAGCCTGGTAGGCAGTCAGTGGAATCACTAAGAGTCGGACACAACTGAGCAACTTCACTTTCACTTTCATGCATTGGAGAAGGAAATGGCAACCCANATGGCACCCCACTCCAGTACTCGTGCCTGGAAAATCCCAGGGACGGAGGAGCCTGGTAGGCAGTCAGTGGAATCACTAAGAGTCGGACACAACTGAGCAACTTCACTTTCACTTTCATGCATTGGAGAAGGAAATGGCAACCCACTCCAGCGTTCTTCCCTGGAAAATCCCAGGGATGGGGGAGCCCGGTGGGTTGCCCTCTACGGGGTCACACAGAGTCAGACACGACTGAAGTGACTTAGCAGCAGCAGCACATATTTATATGCTGTACTCACTTTCTTAGCTGTATCTGTTTTTACACTGAATGTTATTTTTCTAATTCATTGAAATATTTGTTACAAAATTATCTTCTTTAAAGTTGAATGTTATGGTTAACACATTTGGTTTTTACACATTTAATTGACTCTTCTCTGTAGTCTTTAATGTTTTCATTGAGAAAGTACTCTTTACAGTGCCTGATACGCCCAGACCAATGTTGAATTTCGCATATGGAAGTTGGAGGTAATTCAGCTTAAGTTTTTGCAAAGATACTATCATTTTGCCATGCTAAAGAGAGCATTTCTTTGATATATATTTTTGCAAAAAATAATTTTGGCCCAAAACTTGCCTCTATGATCTTTTTGAATGTTTTACCAAACTTACATGTTGAAAACCATAAACTTCCATTTCCTTCCATCTTGATTTTTGGAATATAAAGTTAGTCATTTAACAACAGGAGCTCCGTTAAAAGATTCTTCCCACAAATAGAAATACTGCAAAAAATGTGAAACTTCAGAATGAAATATTATATACCAGTTGAGTCCTCATTATGTCCATTCTTCTCTTGCTTTTTCAGGAATAAAATGAAGGACTTCCCTCTTTCTAAGTCCACCCCCTCCCTCAATAATTGTGATTTGCCAAAAACATATTTTGGTTGCTCCATTTTAAAAAATACTTGCATTTAATGTTCCCAATTTATTTTAAACAAAATGCAACAAAAGTCAAAGAAATTATCTCCAAAAGGTTCAGAACCACTGTAAATCAATGAGATTGATCTACAAGGAGTTCTTCAAAGACTCAGTCATTTGTAAGATGCAATTAGTAATGAGCAGCAGAGAGAAAAAAATGTTAAGTTCTGCCATGCTAAAGAAGTTTTATGTATCCTACATCATCAACATCATAAAAATTTGAGTAACTCTGAATATAGAAAAATATATCTAATTAGTAGAATAATACAGCTTGTTTAGCTACAGCAATAAAATGTGCATGCATTAGAAGTAATCCAAGTAAATTCAGCTCCATAAGTTTCTTGAGTATGAAAACAATAATTATAGCTCATGTCTATGTTTCACTAAAACTTGTATTTATTATCCAAAGTTGAATTTCTTTTTAAATTAAATTTGCAAAATTTAACAGTTACAATCATATCAATCAAATGAATACCCAAAAGGTTTGATTTAATTCCATGAATTATAATTTTTAAAGGACCATTGTTAGACTGATTTTCTATTTCAGGCATCTGATAATACTAATACAAAACCAGCATCATGTGAAATTCTCTTCTGTTAATGGAACAAATAGTTGTCACTTTACATTTCACATGTGTATTACAAAACCCAGAATTTGGAACAGACTCAGACATAGAAATCAACTTATGGTTACCAAAGGGGAAGAGAAAGGAGGAATAAATTAGGAGTTTGAAATTAGCAGATATAAAATACTGTATATAAACTAGATAAACAATGTTTTGTTTTGAAAAGTAAGCAAAATATAGAACTGCCCTCAAGTAAATTTGATTGCAGCCTGAAGCCGTAGAGACTGGCTTCAGATCCCAGATACACTTAGAAAAATAGAGCACCTCGGGCTCCCAGTACCTACAAGCTCTCTGCCCCTTGTTGTCCTCCTTCTGGGCAGCAGAGGTTTCTGGAAAGTTGCCTCTGGCCTGGGTCAGATTGCTTACACACTGCCGGCTCCCAGGCCAGCGTTCCCAACCTTAAGCCAAGGCACATTTATAGAACGCTTCCATGTGATCCTGGGAAGACAGACCGCGGGCAGAGGGCAGTGCTGAAGAGCTGTAACATCAGGAAGAAAGGGCCTCTCCCCCTCTCTGCCCCTCATGCTGAGAGGATACTGGGTAAGTAAGCCTCAGATTGATGGCTTTATTCCTTTGAGCAACGTGTGCTTTAAACTGGTTTGGCTGCCGAGATTAGCGGGGTAAATGCATTTCTTTCTTTTTTTCCCTTATAAAGGGAAATTGAAGGCCCATCTGTGCTTCTTATTTCTCCCCTTCTGATTGTCTCCAAAGCCACATAAACCGTATTTTTTTCTTTCCACTTAGTGATTTGTTGCTTTTGGTAGGACAAGTCCTCATTAACATAGACCTCCGTCTCTTCCCTGGTAAAATAGTTTGGGCTAGGTGATTATTGAAATTTCTTCTGGCTTCTGTGATGATTCTGCC
Organism: Oreotragus oreotragus; assembly: GCA_006410675.1. Taxonomy (NCBI): domain Eukaryota; kingdom Metazoa; phylum Chordata; class Mammalia; order Artiodactyla; family Bovidae; genus Oreotragus; species Oreotragus oreotragus. The sequence continues at coordinate 1,304,453 of SJYX01000584.1, read as the reverse complement.
AACAGCAAACTGGATTTTCAAGTATTTATGAGCCTGTGGAATGATGATTTAAGAGAGCCCTGAGGGCCTGAGACACCAAGACTTTATGACAACAAGTTATTTTAAAGCTGGCGATGCTGTTGATTTTGACATGTTTGCACAGCGTCTCTCTAGACTCCACAAGTACCTTTTCAGACCTGCTTCTGACGTCATGGCTGCCAACTTGAGCTGCCATGTGATTTCAACAAAAGCCGAGTGTTTCTGAGTTTGACTTGGTGTCAGCTATAACCCAGTCATCAGATCACACTGAAGTAAGGCAGTAAACTTAGCCGCAGGAGAGAATCTAGCAGCTCAGTTAAACACAGTGGAGTGTGGGAGTGTGTGTATATATGTGAGTGTGTGTGTGTGTTTTATTTCACAGCACGTTCCATGCAACAGAAATGCACAGACTGAAATTCTTTATCCCACTTACTCTTGCGTATAATCCAGTGTGTAATAGCTGAGTTTGTGTGGATGCGGGGGACAAAGCTCCTCCCAGTTTTAGCTGCGGCTCCCATATTGGCCCACCATTCTCTCCAGTGAATACCCGTGGGCTCCCTGGGGGGGTTCCTGCTCCCAGGTCTAGCTGACCTTGCCCTGTGGCTTCTCTCTGCGTCCTCCTGCACAGATGCCGAAACCAGGTGGGCCCTGTGGATGGCTGAGGTTAGGGGAACCCTTATAATCCAGTTCTCTTGTGAGTGTCCACAGGTTTTTACTTTTACTCTGCAGTTTGTTCTGTCTGTTTACAAGAGGGGTTTTGGGAAGACCTGAAAACTCTGCTGCCACCATCCCAGATGGTGGCATTTCCCACTCGGCAGGCATTTAATTGCACTCAGGGAGACCAGCTCACTTCTGCAAGAGCGCTTATGGGTAGTCATGAGGGTCCGGCCCAGGAGCCAAGGCAACGGGCAGGAAGGGGACAAGAAAAGAGACCTCAGGAAGAAAGAATTCAGAGAGCTTGGCGAGTATGTAAGGAATGAAGCAGAGGGGCAAATAAAAGATAATCATCAATTCATTCAGCGAACATTTAAGTGATCGCCATGTACCAGACCCCTGGAAACAGTGGCAGGAAAGTCACATAATCCAGGCCCTTGTGGAGCCCCCAGGATAGTGAGGAGATAGAGACTAAGTAAGCAATCATCACACAGTGTAGAGTTACCGTGAGAGCCCCAGGGGATGTGGCTGAAAGAACTGGGGCCTCTCAGCGGAAATGGGAAAGTCAGGAGAGGGATTGGCTGCTGCTACTGCTGCTAAGTCACTTCAGTCGTGTCCGACTCTGTGTGACCCCATAGACGGCAGCNACTCTTGTGAGTGTCCACAGGTTTTTACTTTTACTCTGCAGTTTGTTCTGTCTGTTTACAAGAGGGGTTTTGGGAAGACCTGAAAACTCTGCTGCCACCATCCCAGATGGTGGCATTTCCCACTCTGCAGGCATTTAATTGCACTCAGGGAGACCAGCTCACTTCTGCAAGAGCGCTTATGGGTAGTCATGAGGGTCCGGCCCAGGAGCCAAGGCAACGGGCAGGAAGGGGACAAGAAAAGAGACCTCAGGAAGAAAGAATTCAGAGAGCTTGGCGAGTATGTAAGGAATGAAGCAGAGGGGCAAATAAAAGATAATCATCAATTCATTCAGCGAACATTTAAGTGATCGCCATGTACCAGACCCCTGGAAACAGTGGCAGGAAAGTCACATAATCCAGGCCCTTGTGGAGCCCCCAGGATAGTGAGGAGATAGAGACTAAGTAAGCAATCATCACACAGTGTAGAGTTACCGTGAGAGCCCCAGGGGATGTGGCTGAAAGAACTGGGGCCTCTCAGCGGAAATGGGAAAGTCAGGAGAGGGATTGGCTGCTGCTACTGCTGCTAAGTCACTTCAGTCGTGTCCGACTCTGTGTGACCCCATAGACGGCAGCCCACCAGGCTCCGCCATCCCTGGGATTCTCCAGGCAAGAACACTGGAGTGGGTTGCCATTTCCTTCTCCAATGCATGAAAGAGAAAAGTGAAAGTGAAGTCACTCAGTCTGTCCGACTGTTAGCGACCCCATGGACTGCAGCCCACCAGGCTACTCCGTCCATTGGATTTTCCAGGCAAGAGTACTGGGGTGGGGTGCCATTGCCTTCCCCCGAGGGATTGGCTGGGAGATATCAAATGTGCATTTCAGGAGGGTGAGTGACTTTGCCTCATCCAAGTGGAGATATCCATCAGAGAGTAGAGAAGTATAAGCTGGGTGGCTGTGACAAGTGCAGGCAAGGATGTGGATTTAATAGGCCAGGGGTAGGGGACGGCCGGGGAAGGCAATGGCACCCCACCCCAGTACTCTTGCCTGGAAAATCCAATGGACGGAGGAGCCTGGTGGGCTGCAGTCCATGGGGTCACACAGAGTCGGACACGACTGAAGTGACTTAGCAGCAGCAGGGGACAGCAGTGGGTGGCTGATAGGGAAGGGAGAGAGCCAGGACAAACGCCATTGACCAGATTGTGGAGCATCAGCCAGCAGAAAACCAAACTCACTGTGATGCTCACGCTGGTCCAATGCTCTGATTCCCAAGGAGAGGACAAGCCTTGGTGAGGTTTGTCCAGCTCAGCACAAGAGATCCCATCCCAACACCAAAGGCAGGGCATGGGGACCAAGACTCCATGTGGTGAGACAGCAGAGGAGCAGCCAGACACCAACCAAGAAACTCAGACAATCTTTGTGGGCTTGGCTGCACCCTCGGACGGTCGCTGAATAGCCCACGACCCTTGTCCTGGGGTTCTTGAATCAGTTGTGTTCAGAAGAGGTGGAGATCCATGTCTTTTTACAATCCTAGCCTGGCAGGCAAGTTTGTGTGTGTGTTTCAATCTTGGGCAATGCCTACGTACAGCAGGGGCAACTCAGGATAGCTGCCACTTTGCTAACATTTCGTAAATGTTAGTGGAGATGTTTAAAATTGACACGGTGGGGTCACTGGTGTGAGTGGGTGCTCTGAGTTTGTGACCTAAAAAGGGGAATTTCTGCTCCACACTCGAGTCAGGGAACAACTTGGCTGAGCCCAGTGCCAGAAGTGGTGCCAAAGAATTATAAAGAGATTAAACCCAGCAACGCAGGCTAATGTTGTTCCAGCAAAGAGGGCTCGCTTTCTGTAGCCAGGCTGTATCTGCGCGAAGTTCTGGAATGCCTAAAACTGGCTGTGGCTCAGGGTTCCAGGGCACCAAGGTAACGTCCAGACTTTACCGAGGTCCAACTCACCCCTGAATAGTTGCCTTTGGTGCCGATCAGATCTCGAGTTGCAAGATTTAAACCATGAACTATTATTTCTTTCTGCTTGTGCTCCTTTGGTATGAAAGGACTGTGAGGGGTTTGGAGGTGGTTGAAGCTGGAGTGATCATTTCCAAGTAGGACCAGGTTTCTCATTTTGTGGGGACACAATTTTGTAGGTGACTCTATGACTTTAGAAAACATGGCCCTGGGAATTCCCTGATGGTCCAGTGTTTTCACTGCCAGGGACCTGGGTTCAATCTCTGGCCAGGGATCTAAGATCACACAAGCTGAGGGGCATAGCCAAAATAAACAATGAAACAAAAAACAAGAAAAAAAAAAAAAGGAAAAACATGGCTCTGTATTCACTTTTGGTCACTCAAGAAACCATCCCTATGACTACACTTCTGCCGAAACATAGTTAGGATCTGATGACGTTATTTTGCATCTCGTATTTCATAGCAAACAGATGAGACAACAACTCTTGAATCCTGTCAGTCACAAGATCATCCTCTTATGTGTTCCAGTTCTCTGAAGAACATTTGGTGAGGGTATTGTGTGCAGCAGCGTCTGGCAGAAGCATCACGATTTGACGTCTGTTGAGGGTACTTCCCTCTCCCCCAGCACCAGCCCCAGGCTGTCTAAGGCTGAGATGCTTTTGCAAATGCCTCATTCCTTGGTGGCTAGTGGTAAAGAAGCTACCTGCCAATGCAGGAACCATAAGAGACATGGGTTCAATCCCTGAGTCAGGAAGATCCTCTGGAGAAGGGCATGGCAACCCACTCCAGTATTCTTCCCTTGGAAATTCCATGGACAGAGAAGCCTGGGGGCTACAGTCCATGGGATCGCAAAGGGTTGGACACGACTGAAGTGACTTAGCACACAGCACACCACACTGGTAGCCCACTCAGTAAAGAATCTGCCTGCAATGCAGGAGACCACCTGCAGTGTAAGAGACCAGGGTTCGATCCCTGGGCCAGGAAGATCTCCTGGAGAAGGAAACGGCTACCCACTCCAGTATTCTTGCCTGGGAAATCCCATGGACAGAAGAGCCTGGCAGGCAATAGTCCACGGGGTTGCAAAGAGTCGGACACGGCTTAGCAACTGAACAACAACAACAACAAATCACTAGCAGGTCACCTTCGTGCATGCTTGAGAAGGGATGATCTGATTGCAGTCATCACCGTGGACGGGGCAAAGATCGACTCAGGTGGGGTTGTTGGAGAACTGGAGTCACACACGAAAGAGGAAGAATTTCTTTCCCTCTCTCCCAACCTCCTTCCCTTTCTTCACTTTTTATTGTGCTTTTCAAGCATGCACAAAGGTAAGGAGAATATTATAAGAATCCTCATATACCAGTTACTAGTTTCAATGATAATCCACATCTGGACAATCTTATTTCATTTATAACTCTACTTGCCATTAATGTCTGTCCCAACTATGATATTCTTTTCAAGCAAATCATTCCATCATTTAATCAGTAATATTAAGGTATGTACCTCTAAAAGATGAGCAGTCTTGTTAATATGTGTATAACATCATACGTAAAAATAAACGATAACTCCTTAATATTAAAAATCCTGTTGGTATTCAAAATCACTGGTTGTCTCATTTTTTAAGGCAGTTTATTTCAATCAGGGCTCAAACAAGAACCACAAATTTCCTTGGGTTGATATGTCTCTTAAGGTACTTTTCTATTTCACACGCCACTTCCTCCCAAGTTTCCATAACTCTCCTATATCCTCCATTATATATGTCCTCCAGAAACTTCCTGTCTTTCACCATTANACTGATCATTTTGCTTCACACTTGAAGCTAACAACATTGCAAATCAACTTTCTGCTGCTGCTGCTGCTAAGTCACTTCAGTCGTGTCCAACTCTGTGTGACCCCATAGACGGCAGCCCACCAGGCTCCACCATCCCTGGGATTCTCCAGGCAAGAACACTGGAGTGGGTTGCCATTTCCTTCTCCAATGCATGAAAGAGAAAAGTGAAAGTGAAGTCACTCAGTCTGTCCGACTGTTAGCGACCCCATGGACTGCAGCCCACCAGGCTACTCCGTCCATTGGATTTTCCAGGCAAGAGTACTGGGGTGGGGTGCCATTGTCTTCCCTGAATCAACTGTATAGTTAAACAAAAACAGAATTGAAGATGAACAGAGCAGTCATTTGACTGAATGAAAAGTTATATTCACAGAGTGATAAACTTTCTGTATCCACACATATTAGATTGCTGTTGTTAGAGTTTTCTTACAATACTAAGTTTTGAAATAGATGATCTTTTAGGAATTTCTGTCTTCCAGTTTTCATTTGATTAGTGCTATCATTTTGTTCAATCATTCTGCTGATCATAATCATCTTCCTTAAGAGATTAACATTCAATACTTAATTTTTCATTAAATATGTACTTTTGATTTTTTTTGTACCCATGGCTGCTAAAAGGGTTTATTGCTACATAAAACACTGTTAAATAATAAAGTCAAATAATGATATCTTTATGACATACAATAAATGACAAAATAAAGAGAAACATAGAGGTACAGGGAGCACTAACTTGGTTTAGCTGTTCAGTAAAGAACCCTGCCATGATTTCCTTGTAAGAACTAAGATCTCTCAACTGCAGGCCTGGTTGACTCTACCCTTCCTTCAGGTGTCAGCCCACATGTCACTTCCACCCAAAGAGGAAAGACTTCTCCTTCTGAAACCTGAGTCTGGATGAGGGGTTCTTTCGGTCTGCTCTCCTTGCTTCCTGTGCTTCTCACTCATACTACTTTCTGCCTCCTGTTATAATCACCTGTTTTCCTCTCTGATTCCCTTATTCAACTACAATGGTCAAGAAACTAGGCACATTTTTTTAAAATTGGAGTTTAGCTTCTCTACAATGTTGTGTTGGTTTCTACTGTACGACAAAGGAAATGAAATGCATGTGTACATACATCCTCTCTTTTTGGATTTCTTTCCCTTGTAGGTCACCACAGAGCACTGATAGCACTCCCTGTGCTGTGCGGTAGCTTCTCCCTAGTTACCGATTTTATCTATGGTATCAACAGTCTACACGTGTCGAGCTCAGTCTCCCAGTTCTTCCCACTCGGCTCCCTTCCCTCCTTGGTATCCACATGCTTGTCCTCCACATCTGTGTCTCCATTTCTGCTTTGTGAATAAGACTGTCTATACAATAAAAAGGAATGAAACTGGGTCATTTGTGGAGACGTGAATGGACCTAGAGTCTGTCATACAGCATGAAGTAAGTCAGAAAGGGAAAAACAAGTAACTTATATAAACATATATATGTATGGAATCCCAAAAAACTGGTATAGGCACATATCTTATTTATCATTGTATTACTAACATCAAATGCCATACACTTAGTTTGCCCTTAAAATGTTATTGAAATACATAAATAACAATTAAATGCAATATATAACCAGGGCAAAATTGGTAGAGTAGCAGTAACTGCCCAGCCAGAGTTCAAAAGAGATAACATCCTTGCTCTAGATCCCAAGACACTCAAATAGGAAGAATCAAGGTCAGGATTAAAATTTAAGTTAATCCTAGGTCTTGGATTCTAGTCTAAAGCATATTTACTTTATCTTGTAGGCATTGAAAAGCCATTGAAAATTCATGAGCCAGGATGTATCACAATACAGGTAAACGGATTAGTGTTGCTAAAGAACAAACTTGGGGAATCTCAAGCTCAACATTCTCAGCTTCCTTGATTTAGACCCAAAGCTGGGCCGGTTTTTTTAGAACCACAGTCACAAGCCCACATAATCAAAATAAAACAGATGACTAATTTCTGGGGCTACTTCAGATATTCCTGGGAAGATGAAGCATATCAAGTGGTCTCAAAAAGTACAGTGCATACAACGTTAGTATTTCAGTAATTCAGGAGGGAATTCAAATGCTTCCATTAATGGGAGTTTAACCTCTTTTTGGCAGTGGTATCAGGCTATTTCCCCAAATATCAATAGAAAACTTTCACTATATAGTTTTACACAGGATGTTCTCACCTATTTGCTCTTTTATCCCTAAGGGTAAGTTCCTCTGTCAGAAACACCTCTTGCCAGTTGAATGGAAGTCAGTGTAAAAACATAGTCTGTCTCTCTTGTCCATCAGTCTCAGTCTCTCTCTCTCTGTCTCACACACACACACACATAACCTGCAGCCAAACATCATGACTCAGCAGGGGATCACTGACTTACACAAGTGTCACCAGCCACATCGCTGCATACAGCTCTCTAGTGAGGACTGCCCCGCTCAGTGCCTTCAGCTCCCCTCGGGCTGACCTGGCTGCTCTTCATTTTGAACTGAAGCGCCCCTTAAAACAATCCAGAAAGGCTCTTTCTCTGTTAACTCAAGCAACATTGTCTCAATCTGGTTGGTTGCCTTATCTTTCCAGCCATAATAGAAAAGCACATGTGCCACATTTGTCCTGGCTAAGTACCAATGAACCTGACGATCTGGATGGACTTCGCTTTGTCAATCTGAACGCCAAAGGAGATGAAAATGGCAAATTTCACAGTTCAGCAGTAAAATAATAGTAACCTGTTATTTAGCTGACGTAGCCAACAATTCTGTCTTGAAAATATGCATCTGACAATTTTCCTTTACTTCCAGGGATTTTCACCTTTCAGGGACGCAACCCATAATTTTTCTCAACCAGAGACATAGCTGACAATTCTCTCTTCCACAGTTTAGATTGACAATTTGTTCATGAAGAAACAAAGCTGATAGTTTTGTACCCATCAGTCACTATCCAAATTCGTCATAGCTAAGATAACGTAACTTAGCTATTTTCCTACTTTTAAGACAGCAATCTTTCCTGCAAACTTTATTTTTGCTATATTTCAATTAAAAAAAAAAAAGAGTCCTGAAAAGTTTGCTTCTGACAACAGAAACAAATAATTCCTCATACCCTGCTTGCACATGCACCTTGCTTTCATCAGCTGTTCTCTATTTTTACTGTTAGGAACTTGGATGATGGTTTATTTTAATGCAAAAGATGTGTGGATCACATTACAGGAATTTTTTTTATTTATTACTGCAGAATCACCAAGAAAGCCTAATCTGTTTCGAGTGGAATAAAAGCATTTAGGCACTGAGAATGTTTCTTTAGCCATGAAAATCTAAAATCTAGATCAGTTATAGCTAGGAAATTTTTAATAAAAATCCAATTATATACACTCTTACATTTTGCCCATCAAATACCCAAAGTAACAAACCTATCAATTCACAGGAGTTCAGGAGACTGAACCTCTGAATCGCGCGTCTTCGATTCTGATGGGTTCCACCTTCCCCACCCACGCCCAACGCATTGACGTCATTGCTCATTGTTTTCCTCTTGCTGTGTTTTCCCAGACTAAGGGAGATAGAGGGAGCGTAGGGAAGGCAAAACTAAGTCTTTTCCTGATAGAAAGAATAACACAGATCTCTTGGATCCTGTACTCATGCTACTTCGACGTTTTTCTCCACATGGAGTTTCTACTTGGGAAATCATACCAATCATACAAATACTAGCAGAGCAAAATAAGTCAAAATGCAATAGTGAAGACACATTAGACACTGCCCAGACAACTGATATTTTTTTTTTCCTTTTGGTGGGTGGGTTAAATTCTAATAGCCATAATGCCTATGTCCTGTCTCTTTAAGAAATCTGTTTGATCCAAAGCACTTTATTAGCCATTTTCAATTGTAGCATGCACAAGAGAGCCAGAGGCCCTTAAGAATACAGCCTTCGTAGGAGGGCTTCTGACAAAGCTCCTCCATTACACTCCTGTACTCTCTCTGGCTCACTCCTTAACCCATGGTTCCTGCTCTCCTTCCTAGGGGTGAGTTTTGTTTTCAATGAGCAAGTGTGATTATTATGAACAAAGGAAATGAAGGGTTTCTAGCCTCTGCTTTTTCTCTGAGCATCTTCAGATGAAGACAGCTGCTCAGCATCTGTGGGAAATGGTTTTGTTACATGAATGGGGGAGCACTGATTCAATCCAAAGGACAGGGGACATCAGAATTACAGAGAGTTGCGTTAGTGCTCTTGCTGTCACAGCCTGGGAAGGAATGGTGAGGCATCTCACTCTGGGGCCACATGAAGGCAATGAAGGAGACCACAATTGCTTGCTGAAGAGCCTCTCACCAGGGCTCTAATTGGGCACCCATGCTACTCAGTTTTAAACTTAGTGATGAACAGCCAGCCCATCATCGAAAAACATCCTGGAGCTAAAGGTACGGGTGACTTTTGAGTCAATCTCTCATAATGTAATCAATAAAATGCCTCTTCACAATCCACTGAATTCTCTAGACATAACTAGGAGATATGAATGATGCTTTTTGCATTAGGCTCTCAGATTGCCACGAAAGAGCAAATGCAATTCTCTGAGCTTACCACTTATGAAAACCTACAGATAAGAAAAAAATCTTACCCACACTCCCCAACTGGCACATCCTTCCATGACAGCTCAGTTTTATTTACTCTCTAAAACTGCCTTTAATTTTGAAGAAGTGGTGTCTTGTTGTGTCAAAGATGTGTTTCCTCGAAAACCTACCCTGATTTTGTTTTAAATTTAGGCCCTGAGAAACAATCAGGGGTGTAAAGTAAATTGTACTGCATTGTAGCTATTGCCACTTACAGCTTGGGGGAACAAAGCCCCACAATCCCATCCTTGCATTTTTTCTCACCTCTTCTGATGAGATCCCAAACCCTAATTCTAAATTTCTATTTTTTGGTGTTTCCTCCCAGCATTTTATTATGAAAAATTTCAAATCTAAATTGTTTAAGTGATTACTAAGAAAACCTGAATCCCAAACCAAAAGACTACTGAAAAACACTTAATGAGTTGGAAAGTGTGATTTGTTTCCTCTTCAAAACTATGAGCATGAAAAAATAATTTAGATCACAGAGTCAAGCACATGGACTTTCCCTAGAAACAGCAAAACCATATTTCCTTGCTGGAGAAAAGGGTTTTCATCCCTCCTTTCTTCCTCTCCAGTCACAGCTAAATTGACCAGCAGTGGATACCTGTTAAAAGGGAACCAAGATGTAAGCTGAGCAGAGTGAACCAGATTATCTCTTGAGAACTTGAATTGTGAGACACAAGGGCTCTGATAATATGATCATAGGGACAAGAATTATACGAAAGGTCATGTCCAGTTGGGTTGAGGCTGCCATATTGGGCCATGTGATAAACTCACTTAGGTTTGGGAAGAAATGTTCAGAAGCAGGTATAAAAAGAACTTGCAGAAATAAATGTGGCTAATCACAGAAATTAAATCACAGAGGAAGTATCTAATTTCTTGAATTTCCAGTTCTAGTTTCTGTATTACCATGCTCTATGTCATTTGCTGTTTGGGAGTTCGTGTAAAAAAATAAATAAATACAAAAAAAAAAAAAAAAGTTCATGTTCTTCTCTAGTTTTCATGGGTTTTTATTCCTCATAAGCAATAAACTTTAAAAAAAAATAGGGCTATATTTTTGGCAGCTAAGGCTGCCAATTCATGTGTAAGGTCAAATAGCTTACTAAGAAAGAAAATATTATACAAGAGAGAGGGAAGAAAAGGCATTTCTTAGCATAATGGGTACTTCCATTTTTAATGCACTAGGAAACATACAGAAGTCTTCAGTCATATTTCCAACCCTCTGTTACCATTTCCCTGGAGAAGGAAATGGCAACCCACTCCAGTATTTCTGCCTGGAGAATCCCATGGACAAAGGAGCCTGGCAGGTTACAGTCCATGGGGTAGTACAGAGTAGGACATGACTGAGCGACTAAACAACAACATTTCCAAGCAGTGTGATGTTGTGTAGCTTCTAGACCATAGAAACCATGTACTGTGTCTGTATCTAAGGTCCTTTGGATAACGCTGTCATAGTTAAATTTTACTATCTGGAGCTATTCAGTCTATTCCTGAGATCTCAACAAAGCTTTTGAGAAAAAGAATGTTTTAAATAATATTATTCCGTTCATTTTCTCAACCTTTGGAAATCCCACAAAGATGGCATGACTTATCAAAAATTAACCAATTCATACAGTCATAGCTTATATTAAGATAAGTGACATTAGAAGAAATTTTGGGCTCAGACAGTCAGAAAAAAACAAGACGAAATGTTATCAAGTTTTAAGAAACACTAGTTATACATTTTTCTCTTGTACCCCCACCTACTGATACATAAAAACCTGTGTCATTTCCTTTGTAACAACCACAGTCTGCTGGTGAACCACTGTTATCTTCATGAGCCCACTACTCTCCTGGGGCTTGGGATGTCCTCTTTCACTTTTTCTTATCAGGACACCCTGCTTATTTCATTTCGTCCTTCCCGGTACACCTCTTACATTCTCCCCCTTGAAGTTTCTCCATCTTATCTCACTTGTGCCTCACTTGGTTAACATTCTCCATATCCCAAAATGTCCAAGAAAAAGAACTAACTAAGAGATGGAAGATACAGGTACCAGTCCCAGCTCTGCCATCCATTAGGGGTAAAATTCTTTCCTTAGTTTTTCATCCATTTAATGATGAAAAGTTCAAACAGCTGACCTCCAAGAGCCTTCCTAGTTGGCAAGTTCTGTAACTTTCTGTTCTTTTCTTCCTGTGGAAAAGACTTTCAAAAACATTTCCCTCGTTACTATGTCTTTGTATCCCCACCACTAAGCACAGTGCTGAGTACTTGGAGGATGTCTAATTGAGTGAGGTTATAAACAAAACAAAAAGACAACCCAAAGAATGGGAGAAAATGTTTGCAAACAATGCAACAATAGAAATTAATCTCCAAAATTTATAAACAGCTCATGCAGTTCAATATATTTTTAAAAAGCCTCAATCAAAAAATAGGCAGAAGACCTAAATAGACATTATTCCAAAGAAGACAAACAGATGGCCAAGCAGCACATAGAAAGATGTTCAACATCACTAATTATTAGAAAAATGCAAATCAAAACTGCAATGAGATAACACCTCACAACCGTCAGAGTGGCCATCATCAAAATGTCTACAAAAAATAAATGCTGGAGAGGGCACGGAAAAAAGGGAATTCTCCTATGCTGTTGGTGAGATTGTACATTGGTATAACCACTATAGAGAACAATATGGAGATTCCTTAAAAAACTAAAAATAGAGCAACCATATGATCCAGCAATTTCCAGTATTCTTGCCTGGAGAATTCCATGAACAGAGGAGTCTGGCAGGCTACAGTCCGTGGGGTCGAGAAGAGTTGAACATGACTGAGCAACAAACACTTTCACTAGACTTCTAATTCCATGGGACTTTGAACTGCAAACTACCCTCTCAACACTGGGCAGTTGCTATAACCCCCTCTCAGATCTTTTAGCTTCTGGCTGTTGCTTTTTCTTGAGCTCTTTGGAGCTCACCCTGAGGTTGTGCATTCTAGGAATTGGTCAGAGACTTGAGGGGAACCTGTGTACAGATTTTGGCTCTTTCCCTAAAGAGCTTCCCCTTCAATTCTATCCTCTCTGGCAGACTCAAACTCTGTTTCTTTAACTTAGCAACAGTGAGATTTTCTGCATGAGTTTTGGTCCCCATTTATCAAATAATAATACTATTAGATTTCAAAGATAAAAGATAAAATTCTCATGACCTCCAGAGAGAAATATCAAATCACTTATAAAGCCAAAAGAATTAGAGTGCTTTCGTATTATTAAAAACCAACACATAAAGCAATCATGCAATAGCATTTTAAAACTCCTCCAAAACCCAATGAACTAAAGTGTGAATGAAGGAGTTCATCTTCAGTCAACCTGTTCTTCATATTCAAGGCTAGAATAAAACAGGTTTCAGCGTATAATAACTTATGAATTCTGCTGCCTTGGGAACTGATTGTTCTGGGTAAATTTTCCCAGGTATTCAGTGATTCCTTTCAATGTGTACAGATTCAGGTATTTTTCTATTTCAGAAATTTTTTCTTGGATCAAAGTTTTTAAATATCTACTCTCCTCCATTGTTTTCTTTTCTTGTTCAAGGACTTCAACAAAAGGGATATTACTCTCTTTGTCTCCCATTTCCATGTTTTCTCTCTGACCCTATTTGCCTCTTTCTACTTCTTCAAATAAAAAAATAGTTTTAATTATGGCCCATGCCACAATTAGAATCTGTTTATTTTAAAATGTTGCTCAGTGCTTTTGGCTGCACTGGGTTTTCATTGCTGTGCGTGGGCTTTCTCTAGTTGTGGCGCGGCGGCTGCTCTCTGGGTGCAGTGTGGAGGCTTCTCACTGAAGTGGCTTCTCTTGTTGCGGAACACACAGGCTCTGGAGCATGGGGTCAGTAGTGGTGACTCATGACTTAGTTGAGCCGGGGCACGTGGAATCTTCTCGGGCCAAGGATCGAACCGTGTTCCCTGCATCGGCAGGCAGATCCTTACCCACTAGGTCACCAGGGAAGTCTTATTTGCCTCTTTATTGTGTCATTTCTCATTCTTGTCATCATTTACCTGATTTTCTTCAGTGACCTTGTTTAACTTTTTTTTTTTTTGGAATCTATTCTTTTTTGGGTGCCTTGTGATTTATTTATTTCTGAGGTAATCCAGCTGTTTTCTATTTCCTTCCTGAGTCCAGTCAACTGTCTTTACATTTCTCCCTGATTTTTGTTCATTGAATTTTTGAGTTTCCGATCTGAAGTGTTTTACATATGCTCGACAGCATGTTAAAAAGCAGAGACATTACTTTGCCAACAAAGGTCCATCTAGTCAAAGCTATGATTTTTCCAGTAGTCATGTTTGGATGTGAGGATTGGACTATAAAGAAAGCTGAGCGCTGAAGAATTGATGCTTTTGGACTGTGGTGTTGAAGAAGACTCTTGAGAGTTCCTTAGACTGCAAGGAGATTAAACCAGTCCATCCTAAAGGAAATCAGTTCCAAATATCATTGGAAGGACTGATGCTGAAGCTGAAACTCCAATTCTGAAACTCTGGCCATCTGATGTGAAGAACTGACTCACTGGAAAAGACCCTGATGCTGGGAAAGATGGAAGGCGGGAGGAGAAGGGGATGACAGATGGTTGGATGGCATCATGGACTTGATGGTAATGAGTTTGAGCAAGGTCAAGGAGTTGGTGATGGACCGGGAAGCCTGGCGTGCTGCAGTCCATGGGGTCGCAAAGAGTGGGACGCGACTGAGTGACTGAACTGAACTGACATGTGCTCGAATGCTTGTTTAAGAACATTTAATTGTTTGGTGTTGTTGTTCAGTCACCAAGTTGTGTCCAACTTTTTGTGACCCCATGGACTCCAGTACATCAGGCTATTCCATCCTTCACTATCTCCCAGAGTTTGTGCAAATTCGTGTGCATTGAGTCAGTGATACTATCCAACCATCTCATTCTCTGCCACCCTCTTCTCCTTTTGCCTTCTATCATTCCCAGCATCAGGGTCTTTTCCAATGAGTCGGCTCTTCATCAGGTGGCCAAAGGATTGGAGCTTCAGCTTCAGCATCAGTCCTTCCAATGAATATTCAGGGTTGGTGGACTGACTTATAATTTTCTTCTACTTTCTAGCTGTTTTGAGGGTGGGGGAAAGATTTTCCCCAGGTGATATATATGAATTGCTGTCTCCTGATATTTTCTGTTTTGCAATAGCTCTGTATAGATTTGTTGACATTCCTCTTTTGCATTTTTATAACATTGGGATGCTCTCCAGGATTGCTGGGTTAATACTGCCCTGTTCTGTCTGTACAGCTGCCAAGGTTGGTGACACAGGGTGCAGAAGGTATGTGGTTCTCTTTTTTCCTTATCAGTCTCTAAATTTTCTCTTGCTCCTTCTTTTCCCCATTCAACACACAGTTGCCATAGAGTGCTTCTCCTGTGGTTTTTGCTTTTTTTCCCCTCCCCCAGAGCACTGCGTTTTACATCATGCCTGTCTCTTTAAATGCCCCATGTTTTGAGGCCCTGCCCCTTTGAAGTCCAGGCTCTGATTGCTCACACACTTTTTTTTTTTTTTTGGTGTTTTCTGACTTAGAGTGGGCTTAATCATTCTGACAATAATTTTAGACCAACTTCATCTTCCTTCTGTCTTCACTGTTTTTCTGAAAGCAAAGAAAAAAAAATCATTCAAAGTCAATCTGAGAAAGAGGAAAATTTCATTCCATTCAAATTGAGGATTATAATCTATGAGACAGCCTCCCAGAGAGCTCTGAGAAATGCTCTGAAGAGGTAAAAGAGGAGGGCAATATGTCTGTGATTTTGCAGAAGAGGATACGTGCAATCAGGGACACCCTTGAACAAAAGTTTGCTGCTAGCCACAGAAGCAGACATTTTAGTTAATAGTTTTAGAGCTTTTTTAAGTAGGGAAGATGCAAGAATCCAGGTTCATAAAAATTTTCTCCTGAAGATATCTAACTATCTGAAGGCCTGTTCTGTCAGTTTTCCCAGAGTACAGAGTGCCTCATCCTGATCTTTGCCCTGTATTCCTTTCAAGGTATATCCTATGCAGGTCTGTGACTGTAGTGGCTAATGACTTGTGTCTGGTAGAACTGGGTAGTGCTTATCTTTTGGAAGCATATTAATTCCTCCCAAGGTTTGGGAGGCATTTCGTGTCTAATTTGTCCCACTGCCCTGGGAATTCTTATTCCTTTTTCAGGTGATGATTTTGTTGATAAGCCCCCCAGTGTGCTGTTGCTGGACTAGCTCTGTTAACAGAAGTCCAAAGCCTCTGGGCCATCTGTCTAATTAGTCTGTTTGGTTCAGGAAATGGTTTCTTCTTGTTGACGCTTATCTAGATATGAGACTCAGATTCAGTCCCTGGGTTGGGAAGATCCCCTGGAGGAAGGCATGGCAACCCACGCCAATATTCTTGCCTGAAGAATCCCATGGACAAAGGAGCCTGGTGGGCTACAGTTCCTGGGATTCCAGAGTCAGACATGACTATAGCAACTTAGCACACATACGCAAGTGGGGAATTAAGCAAAGAACTTCCATTACGAGCCACCCAGTGTCTTCCCAGGTTATCTAACCTGTCTGTTCTGCACCAATCACTATCTTTAAGGGAAATGATATATCGACATTATACATAAAGTTCACCAAAGATGTCCACATGTACAAGGCAAGTGGTGGGTCATCATAACCCCTTATAAGATTGAGAAAGAAATATTTTATTCTAAGGAGTTACCTAACTTTGCCAGAAGGAGAAAAATTGGTCTTTATGGTTGAATGGGTATTTCTGCCACTGTTGAGGGGGAGTCTGTTGAGGTATAATACAGATACATGATGCATCCCAGAGGGAAGGGAGGAAACTCAAGTGGGCAGAGAAAATTTTTCTGTTTAAATTTTTCTTATCTTGCCTTGAAGTGAATTTTTCTTGGCTACACCATGTGACATGCAGAATCTTCCCTGACCAGGAATCAAACCTGTGCCCACTGCACTAGAAGAATCTTAACCACTAGAGCACCGGCAAAGTCCCTAAAGTGGGAATTTTTATTTCATCACTAGGGTACTAGGTCTGTCTATGCTTTCTACAAAGTTCCATGCTGGGGTGAGCATGGTAGCTGAGGAATTGTGCCCTGGGACTGTCTGAGTTTTCTCTTTTTATTTACAGTTATTTTGAAGACTGCTTAAACTTCTCTTTTTTTACTAAGGACCTGGTTTTTGCATACAGTTCCTTTCTCTTTCTCATTGTTTCGTATCATCTGGGGCGGAAATAGTGGGAGGCAGGTGGTTAGGATACCTCTATTGTTTCATCTGTCCCCATAGCTAACTTAAGAACAGGAAAACAGGGGCTGTCTGTAGCTCAGTGATTCCTTCGACTACAGAGTGATCAAATTACTCAATTACCCTCTCTGAGGCTGGTTCGAGACCAGCAGATGCTCTCCAGTCCTTAAAAAAAAAAAGGAAAATAGGATTAAGATGTTCTTTTGTTCTTGCTGAAAAGAATAAGATTTAACAAAGGCTTAAAAAAATAAGACTTAACAAAATCTTATTTATTAAGACTTTAAAAATTATATAATAAAAATTATATAATAACTATTTTTATCCTTATTTTAAAAAATCAATTAATTGGTCTTAGTTGTGACAAGTGGGACCTAGGTCCCTGACCAGGGATTGAACCCAGTCCCTCTACACTGGGGTCATGGAGTCTTAGCTACTGGAACCACCAGAGAGGTCCTCTAATATTTTAAAGATAAATTTACAACAAACTTACCTGAAGAACAGAAGTTTTAGAAAGCTGTGCATAATGAAAGTGCCTGATGTCAGCCAAAACTCTCTCTAAAGCCTAACAATTACATTTGCAAAGTCTTAGGAACCGTGTCATGTCACTGCGTGTTAATCTTCTAGCTGTGTTGACTTTGCACTCCCATGGACTGTAGCCCACCAGGCTCCTCTGTCCGTGGGATCTCCCAGGCAAGAATATTGCAGTGGGTTGCCACTCTCTTGTCCAGGGGATCTTCCTAATGCAGGGACTGAACCTGGGTCTGCTGTGCATGGCAGGCAGACTCTACCGTCTGAGAAGGCAAATAGCTTCCATTTCTTAGCTTAGCTCTAACTCATGACTCATCCGTGTTAATATCTTCGGCTCTGATGTGATTGGCAGTGGTACTACATCTACACTCAAGATCTTTACCGTGTTGTTTGCATTGAAACAGCCTTCTGAGCCCTCGTTCCAGCTTCCTTCCACCCTCCCCTTAGCCTACAGTTCCCAATTAGGTTGATACCGTATTTAATTTCCAAAAATGACAGTGCAGTTCAGCTTTTGGATTCAAAGTGATGTCTGAATTTTTGTGGGTTTCAACAGCTTGTTTTCATAAGAAATAGGTTTTGCTAGTATACAGTCCACAGAGAAGGACTGTATGGAAATTGTGAGTAAGGAGAGCCTTATATTTAAATGCATCAGCAAAGATCTGTTTTGACAGAAAAAAAAAGAGAAACCCCTTACTACAAATCAATACTCAGCTTCGTGTTTTCACTTTGGGCTAAGGTTTTATGCATGGTTTGTAACATGGGATCCTCAGAGCATCGTCCTCAGGGATCGACAGGGCAATGACAGTCTGGTCCAGACCACGATGCCACTAGTGGCCACCCGTCAAGGAGCTGTTCTTGTAAGCTGTCATCTCACCGCTCGAGAGGGATTTGATCCATCCATTGATTCTCTCTCACGTAGTGTTCTTTGTGATGTTTTCAAGATGGCCAAGCAGAATTGGGTGCAGGCTGGTATGAAGGAATATTAAAAGGATACCCCCCCAAACCAGTCAATCCTAAAGGAAATCAACCCTGAATATTCATGGGAAGGACTGACGCTAAAGCTGAAACTCCAATACTTTGGCCACCTGATGCAAAGAACCGACTCATTGGAAAAGACCCTGAGGCTGGGAAAGACTGAGGGCAAGAGGAGAAGGGGACAACAGAGGACGAGAAGGTTGAATGGCATCACTAGCGCAATGGACATGAGTTTGAGCAAGCTCCAGCAGAAAGTTAAGGACAAGGGCGCCTTGTAGTTTATGGAGTCATGAAGAGTCGAACATGACTTAGCAACCAAACAACAACAGTGTAATAAGCCATCCAAAACTTGGTGGTTGACAACAATAGCCACTTGTTTAGCCTCTGATTCTGTGGATTGGCAATTTTGGCTGGTCTTAGCTATGGTCCCTCACGTGTCTGTGGTCAGCTGAGAGCTGGCTAACTGACAGCTACCACTCATCAGTCATGAAGACAAGAGAACATGCTGACTGAATGCAGTCTCAGAACAAGGCAGATTCAGACTGGCCCTTGACTAAAGGTCTGCACCCATGTCTCAGATAATGGTCCAGAAAGTCAGCTAGATTGGCCCTGTTGGTTCTCAGGCCTCAGCACTGGCTACTGCCCAGCCCACGTCCAAGTTGTAGTCACTATTGTCCAGAGACCTTAGTTCAGTTCTCATGGAATCATGAGTGGGAATCTAGATTGTGAAGCAACAGAAGTAACTGTCCAGTGAACCAGTATACCTCTCTCCAGACAAGATGCCTCAGGATGGAGTGAGTTTCCCATCACTGCAGGTTTTCAAGCAGGGATTCCATGATTATCCCTAGGTTCCAGTTTAGAGATTCAAAGTTTAGAGGGTATCATCACCCTGGATACCTGGCCTCTGTCCCCAAAGAACCAGATTCCAGCTCATGAACTAGACCTTTCAAGACCTGTGTCAAATATCCTGGGATGTGACTGCCAGTAGAGACCCCAGATCTCCCTGTTAAAAAGAAGCACAGGGCTCCAGAACTCTCCTAACATAAGGATCCTCCCCCCTCTACCCTATCTGCTTGTGCTGCTCTGTCCCTGCCCCCATTTCTGACCCTGCCAACCTGATTGTGCCCCTAAGTCTATCCCCCCTTCACAAGTCTCTGGATTCAGTACCTTCCTGCTTCATCTAACCTAGGGCAGCCATTCTAGGGTAACCACACCCCCGCCCCCCGCGACCTGCCTCACTCTACAACCTCCTCCACCATCCCAGGCAGAAAGAAGTTAAAGGGAATGAGATGTGTGTTTTTAAACAGCTAAGATTTGGCAACCACTTAGTATGCACTGTAGCTATTAAATACGATACTGTAGCCATGGGAAAATATTTTTAATATGTTACTGTTAAGTGGAAAAAAAGAAGTTTCAAAAAGAATACAAACAGTATGTGTGACCCCCGACTTTTATTTTTGTGGATTTTATTTAAGTTTATAAATACACGCTTACCCAGATGTCAGATGGGGTCTCCCTGCCCTTTTTTTTTTTTTAATTTAAAAGCAGAATAATTTATTTGGAGCGATTTAGAGAATAAGCATAGTTGTCAGTTGTCTGTGATGGTTAAGATGCAGTTTGAAATGCAGAGTCTGATAAAATGACGTGAGCAATGAACAATCATGAACACTTCTCTGGGTCCAGATGATTCCTCGATGGGTCATGGAGATCAGAGGCACAGAACTTGTTTATGGCATCTGTCATAATACCATAACAACAAGCAGCTTTAGAAATGCCGTAACGTTCTTCACCTGCTGGTGCTGGAGGGTCTCCCGCAGAGGCGTGGGTCAGGATGGCTCACCACAGGGCCAGAGGCACTGGCCGCCGTAGTTCTGGGAGGTGCCCCTTGGTCTGAGCACTTTTGGAGGCTGCCATCAGCTCTACCACAATGCCTGCAGACCTCCCTGCCCTTCTAGACTCCGGTTCAAGTCCATGCCTATGAGATCTCCAAAGTCCACCCTCAGATTTCCATGAATCCCCAAAGGTTTATGATACTCTCTGTCGCCTCTATGTCAGGCCCCTACTTTATGCTGTCTTTGTTCCATATTGTACTGACTCAAATATGAATAAAACGCAGCCCTTTCCTCAAGCTGCAAACCCCAGCCATAGCCCAAAACCAAATAAACCAAGGCACAGTACTTGCGAAGCACTGGTGAACGTAGCGTGAAAATCTGGGGGAGAGAGCAGGACTCTGTGATCTGTTCTGTTCAGTTGTTCAGTGTGTCTGAGACTCTTTGCGACCCCATGGACTGCAGCACGCCCGGTTTTCCTGTCCTTCGCCATCTGCCGGAGCCTGCCCAAACTCATGTCCACTGTGTCGGTGATGCCATCCAACCATTTCATCCTCCGTCATCCCCTTCTCCTCTTCAATCTTTCCCAGCATCAGGGTCTTTTCCAGTGAATCAACTCTTAGCATCAGGTGGCCAAAGTATTGGAGCTTCAGCATCAGTCCTTCCAGTGAATATCCAGGGTTGATTTTCTTTAGGATTGATTGCCTTAATCTCCTTGCTGTCCAAGGCACTCTCAAGAGTCTTCTCCAGCACCATGGTTTGAAGGCATCAATTCTTCGGTGCGCAGCCTTTTTTTATTGTCTAGCTCTCACATCTGTACATGAGACTTTGTGATACAATAACAGAAAACAATGTTAAAATGATGTTGGACATTCTTATTATTCAAGTGACCCCATTTCAGGGGAAGTTCCACTTCCCCTTTACCTTTTTCTCTGTCTCACACCAAAGCCCAGGTTCATCTCCTCCAGCCCCCAGTTCCTTTCTCTGATCTTGTGACCTCTTCTCTGACCTTCCACCTCAGGAACCAAACCCCAAGTGCTGTCATTTTACACGCGAGCAGGGTAAACAATTCATTTTCCTGAGCTCCAGCTCCTGCCAGTATTTGCATCTACACAGATTAAACCAAGTTGTTCTGCTACAGGAAGACCATTTCTTCTCTGGAGGAAAACTGAGCTGGGTTTGAAAAGGAACCCAGTCTGGCCTGCTGCAGGATGGAGGAGAGCTGGGATGCTCCACCAAGAGTGAGGCTCTTTACACTGGGGCCAGGTACCTAAACTCTCTGGCCTGATGCTCAACATCTGTCAACAAAAGCCTTATATTAGCTCTCTGCTTCTCCACTCTAGGCCAGTGGCCCTCTGCTGGGTAGACAAGTTACAAGATTTTGATATCCTCAATTCTTGATGTGACCAGATGGGGACTGGGCAGTGGACAAGCCATCCAGGAGCCTTGTTCCCAATCAGGGGCTGTATTTCTGTGATTGTAATCTGTGTGAGGGGGCTTCCTTGGGGGCTCAGAGGTGAATAATCCACTGGCCAATGCAGGAGATGTGGGTTCGATCCCTGGGTTGGAAAGATCCCCTGGAGAAGGAAATGGCAACCCACTCCACTATTCTTACCTGGGAGATCCCATGGACAGAGGAGCCTGTTGGGCTGCAGTCCACGGGGTCTGCAAATGAGTCGGACACAGCGTATCCACTAGACAACAACAGTAAATTCTGTGTGCCATTATGTGAAAAGCTCGGAGCCTTAGAGGCCAGAGCTGTAGTCCCTCCCCATTCTAATAGCTGGTAATAGAGATTGACATTCGGATGACAGAAAGTCCAGGTTGTAATTGGGTTTGAGTGCATTGTTGGTGATGGGGAATCCTAAACAACTCCCTAAGGGCTTCCGTCCCTGGGGCTCAGTTGGTAAAGAATCTACCTGCAATGCAAGAGATCACCTGTAGTGCAGGAGACCTGGGTTCGATCCCTGGGTCGGGAAGATTCCCCTGGAGAAGAAAATGACAACCCATTCCAGTATCCTTGCTTGGGAAATCCCACAGACAGAGGAGCCTGGTGGGCTACAGGCCATGGGGTTGCAAAGAGTCAGACAGGACGTTGCGCTAAGCCACCATAAAAGTTAGAACTGCTGATGAACTGGCTTTACTTTTTCATTTAACTGGACCCATGATTATTGGGTTTCAGGACAGAGAGTCCGGAACCAGTAGAAAGAAGACTTGGGTTTGATCTCAGCTCTGCCAGCATATCAGAGTCAAGTCAGAAGGCAGAATGTCCTAGTTATTTTAGCAGCAAGAATTTAATGTAAAGGATTGCTATCTAGGTAGATACAAAGGCAGACTCTAAGGGATGATGGAAGGCAGCCACTGCAGGAAGCAGGTGTCACACTTAGGGCTTAGGGAGCACAGAGAAGTAAGGGTTATTATTTAGGGGCGTGGAGGAGGGCCCCCACGGAAGGGGACCTCAGACCTCTGTGGAGGGATTTTCAGTCAGTTGGGGCTGGGGCTGATGTCTGTGAGGCTAGCTCTGTGAGAGCTGGGAAAACTGGACTCCTCTGCTGCCCCGGGAGGGGACTGTGGCTGCTGAAGGGGAGTGGTGAGCCTGGGGTGATGCTCCCAGAGGCAGGGGGCAGACAGGAAGTTGTGTGCCTTACTTCGGCCTCACTCCTCTGGGCTCTGCCTTCCCCTGGCAGAGACTCTTAAGGAGCAGTTGGCAAAGCAGAAGTGGGGTTTTCGGAGTCTCCCAGCATCTGAATAGAGTGGATTTGGAGCTGAGAAACAAGAACTTATTAACTGGCCCAGCCGAGCAGAGTCTTGTGTCTGATCTCCATGGTGTGAGAACAGGTGATTTCTAAGTTCCGTGAGACTCAACTTTTCACATCAAAGTTTCCAGGTGGCTTCAGAGATGGGGGGCTTCCCTGATAGCTCAGTTGGTAAAGAGTCTGCCTGCAGACCCCAGTTCGATTCCTGGGTTGGGAAGATCTGCTGGAGAAGGGATAGCCTACCCACTCCAGTATTCTTGGGCTTCCCTGTTGGCTCAGCTGGTAAAGAATCTGTCCGCAACGCAGGAGAACTAAGTTCGATCCCTGGGTTGGGAAGATTCCCCTGGAGAAGGGAAAGGCTACCCACTCCAGTATTTTGGCCTGGAGAATTCCACGGACTGTATAGCCCTTGGGGTCACAAAGAGTCAGATGTGACTGAGCGACTTTGACTTTCAGATGGGAGAGAGAAGATGAGGCTAAGGGAGGATATGAAGGGAGAGCTGTGATTTCACTCAAACCCCTGGAGCAGCCAGGTCCACGGTGCTCAGGGAGGGCCTCTGCCAGGGCAGAAGGCAGGCAGTGCCTCTTAATATTAATAAACCCCCTTCCCAGGTTACGGGTGTTTGTTTGTAGTAAAACAGGAACATGATAACAGAGCTATAAGTAGCTCCGTGCTCAGCTGTGCAAGGTAGGGACTTAGTAGAACTGAACTCAGCCGCTGGAGGAAGAGGCTGAGGCTGCTGCCTCCCTAGAGTGAGGGTTGGGGCCATTTGTGGGAACAGCAGCTAGCTGAGGTCACTGGGTTTGCCAAGCAGCCAAAGGAGCTGCTGGGTCAGGTGAATCTGAGCTCACTGCCAGTGAGCAAGCGTTCCCTCCCAGTCAGGGCCCCCCACATCCTGGGCTGACGCTGGGCTTGAATGGTCAGAGGCCACTGTGCCCAGAGGGCAGTGCCACGCAGGATCTTGCTAGGCTGGTCTGGAGACCACTCCAGAGCTTGCAAAAGGCCTTGGCAGGGCAGCCTGCCTCTTGGAAGCAAACGTGGTCTGAGTCCAGTACTGGTTCCAACCTGGGTTTGCTGTGAGAGGACAGGCAGATCATTTTCACCCTCTAGGCCTCCACTTCCTCATCTGTGTTGGAGTAGGCGATCTCCAAGGTCAACAATCGAGAGGATTTCATGCTGAAGAAGAATCAAAATGTATTAAGCCTGTAAAATACATACATTTCCCCCCATACACACACACAAAAAGAGTTTTTAACATAGAGAATAAAAGCCCTGCACAGAAAACTCAATGAGATTGATGAATCAACACATCCCAGTAGATCATTCACAGGACAGTGGGAGTTTGGTTGGCTGCAAAACTCTGAGTCCAGGTGTTATCATCAATGAAACCAGGCCTGCATGATCTCAGCTTCATTTCTCCAACTCCTTGTGCCTCCCACCCTGTACACAGCAGATAAAGTGTCAGCCTAGACAGCACAATCTGGGTTCTGAGCCGAGTCCTCCACCCCCATCCTGCTCCGCACCCCCTGCCTGCTTCTCCTGGCTTCATCCCCTCCTCTGTCAGACTTGACTCCAAGTCCCATTTCCCCAGTGATGCTCTTAGCTCTTCTCAGCAATGCTTCTGGCTACCCACCCCCGCTAGGCTGCCCCAGCCATGATTGTTCATCACCAGACCAAACCTTACCTTCTACCCTCCTCCAGATTAGTGGCGGAATTCATAAGCTGGGGCCTTCCCAAGAAGCTTCAGTGGACAACAGCTGGAAACTCCATGCTCTGCTACAGAAATGTATGAGTGAGCAATAAAGGCAGTTAGTTACCTTTCGACTCTAGGTGAAAATCTTCCAGGGTGACTTCACTGCATTGTTCATTGAATACTGGGGTTGGACCAACCAGACTCCATCCCTCCTCTTACTCTCTCCTGGACTTCAACTGTTTACCATACAAAAAGAACATACCTGCCTCATATTAATAGTTTTGCTCTAAATGCAGGGGAACATAAGCATCTCAGTGCTCAGTGTGTAGAAAGAGCTCAGTATTTATTAAATAGATGAGTAACTGTGTGAATGAACTGAAGACAGTCCTGATTGGGGACTTCCCTGGTCGTCCATTGGTTGGGATTCTGTGTTTCCAATGCAGGGGTTTGATCCCTGGTTGGGAAACTAGATCTCTCATGCCACAACTAAGACCTGACACAGCCAAATAAATGTCTTTTTAAAAAAGGCTGTCCTGGTTTATATTTGCAGCTGTGATACTATGACACCAATCCATATACCAGCTGAAAAATAAGAATTCTTGCAAACAACTATCTTTTAAAACAAAGTTTACATTTGAATCTACAGGAGACTAGGTGGGTAGAAGAAATGTTTGTGAATTCAGTCTTGCTTGTGGCGAGCTGCCTTGAATCAATTAGAAACCTAAACCATGGGTCATTTTTGAACAAGTGCAGCTTCATTCACCGAGGGACATAGAGTAACTCTAGTTAAATTACCGTCGGGCACCTAGCGATGATCACATAGAGGGACAGAATTGGAACAATGTGTCTCTTGCCCAGTAAATATTTCAACGTCAATTGCTTTGTCAGTGTTAAACCATGTACTTCTCATTGGCCTATGTTATACATAGTCTTCATCAACATCTGTCTCTTAATGCACGAGTCAGTTTAGCTGATAAACCGATTTCTAGTTAGTAACACCTGAATTCGTGATTTTTCTGAAGGGATAAAAAAGAAGGCAGCATAAGCTTTGTTTCACTGTGGGATTTGCCTGTTGGGGGCTCCAAAGAGACCCATTGCCAGTAATAGTATAATAGCCAACAATTTATCAAGTACTTAATCTATGGCAAGAGCTTTAAGGAACGTATCTCACCACAGTCACGAGGGATGAATCATTCTGATTCCCATTTTAGAGATGGCAAAGCTGAGCACAGAGAAGTTAAACAGTCTGCCAGCATTTAGACCTCAGATAGGTGGTGGAGTTGGTGTTCCCAGGGCAGTGCTCTGGCCCCAGGGGCTGGTTCATAATCATAACCTTATCCTGCCTCCAAAGGCAGGTTGTCCCAGAGACAGATGACGGAGCTCACATATGTGAGCCTTTCGCCATCTGTGGCAGGAAGTGGAGACTGGTCAGTTGCTGAATGTCCAGCTTGGAAGAAAACAGCACAAAGAGAGGGAAGCTGATTAACTACAAACATGTATAGACTGTGATAAGACTGCTGTTGGGGTCCTGTCAGAGTATTGCCTTGAGGAAAAGGGGTCACGGCTAAGGAATGAAGGTACTCTGGATTCCATGGTGCCCTGCCTCTGGGTCCATCCCCTGTGTCTGGGAAATCTGTCTTTTTAAAAGACGCCCAGCACTTGTTCCTGGGATAGAAGCTGCAAAGTCTGTCTGCTCCTTCACTCTCTTCCCCAGTGGCAGTGCTCGGATGCCTGATGGTGGTCAGGACAACATCAGTGAGACAGCTGTCCACAACGATGCTTAGCGTCCGGTAGCCGTGGTCCAGGGGCTAGTGGTGGTCACAGCAACAAGCGAGGCTGCAGAGTTGACCAAGGGAGTGGTTCCTGGAGGGGATTTGCCCTGCTGAAGTGTACACAGCTGAAAATTGAATACCGGACATCCCCCACCTTCACGGTCTTTACGGGACTCTGCCATTTGGGTTGGCCATCCTCTCTCTGCCCTTCACCCTTCTCCTTGGAAGGGAGTCCCCCATTCCCTCCTTCTCTTTGTCAGGGTTTTGCTATGTTTGCTCACCTGCTGAAGACTTGCTTGGGACCTTTCTTCATTCCCAATGGGCTCATCTAAGATATTTTGCTTAAAAGGTTTCTCTTTCCTATAAGAATTCTCTTGATTTTTTGATGAGAGTGGGGGATGAACGTAGGCCAATGTTCTTGTTTCTTATCCCTTGAATTCTCAATTTTATGGAACTCTAGTATTAGTAAACCCAAAAGCAATCGTTTGCAAAATTTTCCCCCAGTAGTAGATTTATTTTTTCAAGCAATATCTTATGCAGAATCTCAAGATGTGAAACACATTCACTTTTAAAATTTGAGGGGAAATTCACATGACACAAAATTAACCATTTTATTTTATTATTATTATAGTTGATTCACAATGTTGTGTTAATTTAAGGTGTACGGCGAAGTGAGTTACCCATTCTTTTTCAGATTCTGTTTCCATATAGGTTGTTAGAGAATACTGGGCAGAGTTCCCTGTGTTATACAGTAGGTCCTTATTAGTTATCTATTTTGTATACAGTAGGGTATATACATTAATCTGCACAGCATAGGTGGGATCTCAGTTCCCTGACCAGAGATCGAACCCTGCCCACCACTCCTGCAATGGAAGTGCAGCATCTTAACCATCGGATCTCCATGGAAGTCCCTATCTCTGTTTTAAAGTTTCTTAGTATCATTTTTATTAGATCCCACATATAAGTGATATCATATATTTGTCTCTGTCTGACTTCACTCAGTATGATAATCTCTAGGTCATCCATGTTGCTGCAAAGGGATTAACCATTTTAAAGTGAGCAATTAAGTGACATTTGATACATTCACAATGCTGGTATCTGCCTCTCTGGATTTACCTATTCCGGACATTTCATGTCAAAAAAAAAAAAAATCACATAATATGTGACCTTTTGTGTCTGGCTGCTTTCATTTAACATAGTACTTTCAAGGTTTGTCCAAGTTATAGCATGTATCAGAATTTCATTCCTTTTTACGGCTGAATAATGTTCCACTGTATGGATAGATCTCAACTCACTTATCCACTGCCTGCTGAAACATACACATTTCAGCTCTGTTTGAAGCAGAAGTGGGGCCCTGAGATCCCCCTCCACATCCAACTTTCCCCTCCAAGGAGGTCCTGACACTCCTCTGAGCTTGTTGACACCTGGTCTCCAGGAAACCATTGATGAAATGCTGACTTGTTTACCTGGAGGAGTCACACAGTGGGGACAGAAGTAAGGGTTTTCTGCAGAATGAATGAAAGTCTGCCACTACAAAAAATATATGCATATTACATGTTAAAATTGGCTGCATTCGGCTGCATTCATGCAAATAAGTGGCTGATTGTTAATCACTGGAATCCGGGGGAGGAAGGTAGCTGCCGAACACAAGGGTCTTCGGGGGCACGCCCATCCCTAGCCCCACCCTCGGGCTGCAGAGCCTCCTCCTTGGGCAGACAGGTCTGCCTACCCGCAGTCTGGGCTTTTTACAACAACTTCACTTGTTGAAACTCAAGCCACGCCTGGGTAAGTACATTCTGCACGCATCACACCATAAACAGGTGCCAGATTGCTGGCGTCATCCTGTTTCCACAAGTTTTCTTTGTCTTTCCACGTTATTTACGGTGGAATTTTCCCAGGTGCAAACAGGAAGCCGTTGGAGCATTTTCTAGAAGGAAAGGTTTGGCCCTCTCTCTAAACCGTAAGGGCGCGAGAGTGACTCATGGTGCCCCTGCTCCCCTAGGTGCGGCCAATCAGATCACAGGGGCCAGTGTTGGTTTAGATAAGCCTTTGCTGAAAGGAGCCCAGCTCATGTACAAACGGGGAAAATCCTCCGCGTGAAAGGCCAGCCTCAATGGGCTGGGAAATGCTGATGTCTGTGTATTCACTGCGCGGCTCGCAGGCTCTGCCCAGGTATGGGGTGCAGCTGGTTTGTGTCAGCCTCGTGGGTGGAGACTGTTTGGGCTGCTTGCCCGACGGCTTTAGGTGGGTCAGCGCCTCTGCTTAGACCTCGCCTGCTTCTGAATGGAGGAAGAGAAAGTGCAGTTGCTGACACGCAGACTTTCCGTGGGCCTCAGCCTCCAAAGTCAACAGACTGTCCCTGACCGTAAGTAGATGGCAGAGTGGTACTTCCCCCCCTAGTCTTGGGGAAACCAAAGCGGGGCAGCTCTAGAGGCCACTGGGAGAGACTTCCAGACACAGTCAGGCCTCCCTCCAGGAGGTTTTGAAATTCACACTGAGCCAGAGGCCGTTTTAAAAGCTAGTGTAAAAAATCTAGTTCAATAGATAAGGAAGGAGAACCTACTGTATAGCACAGTGCTCTGTGGCGACCTACACGGGAACAGATCTAAAAAAGAGGAGATAAATGACTATGCCCATCTGATTCACTGTGCTGTAGGGTAGAAACTCACACAACATTGTAAAGCAGCTGTACTCCAGTAAAAACTTAAAAAACTGAAAACCTACTTTAGATGTTCTGATTCTTAAGAAATTTGATTGAATTTTATTTGGTGAATGAGTTTGAAAAATTAATGTCAAATCGAATCATGTGTAATCCCAGCTGTGTGTGCTTCAGCCTGGCAGGTGCAAGGAGGTTATTTTAATGGAGAAGGGCGCAGTCATTTTAACACTCACCATTGTTTCCTAGCAAGGCATCATTTTGAAAATGAATAGAAAAGATACACTGAAGTGATTGATTTTAAATAAATGAACATTTTACATTCTATAAGTGAGCATATGCTTCCTTTTTTTTGGTCCATCTTATAAACAGCAAATGGCAAAAAAGGATTGAGCAATTGCAACTTTTTGATTAAAGAGTTAGGAGGGAGAGAGTTGATCATTACAGTGATGCCACTCATAATTTTCTCTGTTTGGGGCATTTTATTTATTTAATTAAATTTTTGAAAAGCTTTTTATGTTGGAGTATAGCCAGTTAACGATGTTGTGATAGTTTCAGGTGGACAGTAAAGAGACTCAGCCATGCATATACATGTATCCATTCTCTTGGGGGCTTTCTAACTGTACTTGTTCAAAAATTTATATTTTATTTTCCTGGAACTGTTAATTACACATAGTATGTGGTAGCTACTCACTCGTTGGTTGAATGGCTAAGAAAATCGATGGACACGTTTTATTTTGAGTACGTCCATCGCTGAAGTTTTCTGAGGAAATGCTATGATGACAGCCATCCTGCCATGGAAGAGATCTTGAATCAGAAGGAAGAGACTGGGGTCTGTTTCCAGCTCTGGCTTCTCCAGCTGGGTCTTCAGCAAATGCCTGGCCTTCTCTGCAGCCTGTTTTCCCACTGGATTGAATTGGTGATCTCTAAGGCTCCAGCTCAAAAAGTCTGTAATTTAATTTATGTATTTATTGAAGTATAGTTGATTTAATACAATGATATGGTGGGGCTTCCCTGGGCGGTCCAGTGATTTGAGACTTGGTGCTCCCAATGTTTGATCACTGGTTGGGGAAGTAGGCTCCTGTGTGCCACACGGTGCAGCCAAAAGTAAAAACAGATTTTTTAAAAGACATTTATTTTATTAAAAAAATACAATGTTGTGTTGGTTACTGCTGCATAGCCAAGTGATTCAGATACACACACACACATATATGTTGTGGTTTAGTCGCTAAATTGTGTCTCACTCTTTTGCACCCCATGGACTATAGCCTGCTAGGCTCTTCTGTCCATGGGATTCCCAAGTAAGGATACTGGGAATGGGTTGCCATTTTCTTCTCCAGGGGATCTTCCCAACCCAGGGATCGAACCCACATCATTTGCATTGGCAGGCAGATTTTTTACCACGGAGCCACCAGGGAAGCCAATACATACATATACACATTCTCTTTTAGAAGATTATTGTCCATTATGGTTTATCATAGGATATTGAATCAGGATATTGAATATAGGTCTCTGTGCTATATAGTAGGACCTTGTTGTTTATCTGTTCTATATATAAAAGCTTACCTAGTAGCCATATTGCTGCAAATGGCATTATTTTATTCTTTTTTTTTATGACTGATAGTATTCCATTGTGTATAAAGTACCACAACTTCTTTATCCATTCATCTGTTAGGCTGCTTCCATGGCTTGGCTCTTGTGAACAGTGCTGCTATGAACGTAGGGGTACATGTATTGAGAAGTCTGTAATTTTGAAAGCTTTCTGTCACTTGGTTTCTCCACCTGGAAAAGAGAGCAAATAGTCCCACTCCTGCTTCTGTTATGGGGTCTCAGAGCTGGAACTCTGTTGGGTGATGTCAGCAGACACCCTGGGTTTCTCCGTGGGCTGTGTGGGAAGCACCTTCATTACGACGATGATTAATAAGCAGTGTCATCAAGGGAGCCCGATGCAGTGACTCTGGGTGTCCGGGCAGCAAGCCGCCTTTCATGATTATTGATTCACTGTCGGGCTACAACAACCCATTTTCCTCAGCAAGAAAACCATGCTGCCTTCAGAGAAATACGTGCAGAAGTGAAACTGATTTGCTGAAACAAGTGTTTAGAGTAAAAAATATCAAAACCACATGTTCCCGAGGAGCAGCGGATTTCACGCCTGCTAATGTTAGGCACCCAGCTCTGCTGTCCCCGAAGGTGAGACCCCAGCCGCGCTCTGGATTTCCAAACTGAACACAATTGGAAACACTCTGACAGCGGCGTGCCTCGTGCTCCCCTTGGCACACCAGCCCCTTTTGTCACTCCGTTTGTATATATCCGTATATGTGTACCTTGGCATTAAGTCAGAGACTCAGTAACAAACTCGTCTTTCAGAAGTGCCTGCCAACCGTGGATGGGAGTTAAACACCAGCCTGTACTGGGAAAGACGGCTGGGTGGCACTTCGCAAAGGAAAGCCCTTCAAATGCAGTTTTCCATGATGTGACTCTAGAGATAAACACTCCCCATCATCTGGTTTTTAAGTTCCGGGAGATGAGTAGGCAGAAAAAGCCCCAGACCTCCTTCAGTTTTACAGAGGCACATACCCTTTCCTTTCTTCCAGCCGGCACTAATCAAATCCGGAGGGCCGCTGAGCACCCTGAGTCGTCATGGGCAACGAGAACAGCTCCTCAGGCAACCAGGTGGGTATCACGGGGCTTCCCCTTGGCCTGCGCGGGGCTCTTGAGTGACACTGACTAGACGTTTCCTGCATCTCCTCTCTGCCCGTCTCCTCTCCTCTCCGTATTCGTGTAGGTGTTTCTCATTCCATTTTCAGAAGTTTCATATGAAGTGTATGTTAGTCACTTAGTCAGCTCAGTCATGTCTGAGTCTTTGCAGCCCCCTGGTCTGTAGCCCCCGACAGACTCCTCCGTCCATTGGATTCTCCAGGCGAGAATACCGCAGTGGTTGCCATTTCTTCTCCAGGGGATCTTCCCAACCCAAGCATCGAACCTGGGTCTCCCGGACCTCGGGCAGATTCTTTACCATTTGAGCTACCAGGGAAGCCCTTTGTAGTGAGTCTAGCCTTGATTTTATAAATTATATAAACACTAGTTTTACTTCTTATTCTATGCTTTTAAAATTGACATAGGAGAGTTTGGCACATTTTTCCCCCCTGGATTTTGCCCCTCCCCCATCCACTAACCTACATGGATATATCATAGGTTAAAATAAAATCGTTTCCATACTCCCCTACCACAGCCTTCGCAGCCCCCTGCCGCAAAAAAAAAAAAAAAAAAGTCTGGAAAAAGTTTTAAAATGTATCAATGTTGAGCAGATTAAATGTGAACTATTATTTCCATGTTAGGTAAGGTTTTCAAAACAGGAATAGATTTTGCTTAATTGTGCATAATATTGGGATATTAAAATAAATACAGATTTTATCTTAAGTTTGAGAGTTGTAATTCAATGTCCTGGTGAACGAAATTAGGGAAACACTTTCCCATTGATCTGGCACACAATGGAAATCTTGGATTAATAATACAGAGTTTTTCAGATGAGAAAATCAGACCTAAAAGCCCCCCTTGGGCAATTAATTTTCCCTTAGCTTTTTTTCTTCCCTACTATCTTTTCTCAAGCAGGAAAACAGGAATAATCACAAGAAAAGGTAGGGAGTTTCCTGTTGACCTAGTGGTCAGGATTCTGGGCCTTCACTGCTGTAGCCTGGGTTCAGTCCTTGGTCTGGGAACTGAGATCCTTTAAGCAGTGCCCAGTGCAGCTAAAAAAAAAAAATGTAAAAAGATAACATTTATTTACTTACTTGGCTGTGCCGGGTCCCAGTTGTGTCGCACGGGACCTTTAGTTGTGACATGCCAACTCTTAGTCGGGTATGTTAACTCCTAGTGGGATCTAGTTCCTGGAACAGAAATCGAACCTGGACCCCTGAATTGGGAGCACAAAGTCTCAGGCACTGGATCACCCGGGACTTTTTTTGAGTCCCTAAAAAAAGAAATGAAAAGGTGGCCAACTTCAGTCTTTAGGGGCAGAGCAGAAACAGTGATGGTGTTAAATGGCTGGAGGCGGGCAATGGGGAGAGGCGGAGACTGTCCCAAAACAGGGGCTTCTGTTACATTGTCTGCAAGAGAGCGCAGAGGTTGCCAAGGGATGTGGGCCCAGTATTAAAAGACCTTCCTGTGCCTTCAAGAGAAGGCAGAAACCTGTGTTTTTTCCTAAAAATCTTGCAGTTTTTAAAATTAAACTTTTTTGTTGTTGAGAGAGTGATGGATTGACACGATGTTGGAAGAGATAATACAAAGAGGTACTTCCCTGGTGGTCCAGTGGTTAAGACTCCGCCTTCCAGTGCAGGGGGTACAGGTTTGATCGTTCGTTGGGGAGCCAAGATCCCACGTGCCTGGTGACCAAGAAACCAAAACAGAAAGCAGAAACAATATTGTGACAAATTCAATAACGACTTTAAAAAGAGAGTTCCACATTAAAAAAAAAAAATCTTAAAAAAATTGTTTTTTAAAAAGAAGTAATACAGAGAGATCCCAGATACCCCTTTACCTAGTTTACCCCAAGGGCAATATTTTACAAAACTATAGTACAGACTCACAAGCCAGATACTGACATTGCCACCATCTAGATACAACATCGCCACCAGCTAGATACAGAATATTCCCAGAGGCAGCATTTCTTTTGTTGCCCTTAGAGCCACACCGACCTCCCCTGGGACCCTATTCCTAACCTCTGGCAATTTCTAATTTGTTTTCTGTTGCTACAGAGATGAGCTAGAGAATGTTACACTGTGTTACATAAGAGGAACCACACAGTAGGTGACCTTCTGGAACTGGCTTTTTTCACGCGTGATTTCCTGGAGATTCATCCAGATTGCTGTGTACGTCAGTGGTTCATTCTTTTTTATTGCTGGGTAGCATTCCCTGCTACCATTCGCTCAACTGTCATTTAGTGAAGGACATCTGGGCTGTTTCCAGTTTGGGGCTACTACAAAGAAAGCTGTTATGGACATTTGTAGACAGTTTTTTTTTTTTTTGTGAACACAAGTTTTCATTTCTCGGACATAAAGCCCAAGAGTGCAGCTGCTGGGTCATGTGGTAATTGCATGTGTAGTTTTATAAGGAACCACCAAACCGTCTGCTGGAATCCCTGAATCGCTTTACCTTCCCACCAGCAGTGTCTGTGTGAGCCAGTCTCTGCATTCTGGCCGTCAACTGGTATTGTCCCTGTTTGGTGTTGATGTTCTGATGTCTGTTGTGATATCTCATTATGCTTTTAATTTGCATTTCCCTGATGACGGATGAGGTTGGACATCTTTTACGTGCTTATTACCGTCTGTTTATTCACTTTGGTGAAATACATGTGTCTTTTGCCCATTTCCTCCCTGGATTTTTCTTACTGTGGAGTTTTGAGAATTTTTACAATGTCTAGGTACTGATGCTTTTTCAAATTGTGGTTTGCAGATGTTTTCTATTGGTAGCTTGTCTTTTCATCCTCTTACCAAGTTCTCTTACAGAGAAACTGTTAAGAAGTACGATAGATCAGTTTTTCCTTTTATAGTTAGTGCTTTTGGTATCTTCCCTAAGCTGAGAAGAATTTCTACTTGAATATAGACAGAGTTAAAGTAGCTTGTATTTTCTCTCCATTACCTATACTAAACCTCACTGTCCAGAATTGAAGGTTGGTTTATTTATAATAAATACATAGAAATGGAACTGGTGGAGCAAATGAAGGGTATTTTTGAAAGGTTCTTGCTGTATATTAATAGCTATACCTGTAGCTGTATCTCTATACAAAGCGCCTTCTAGAAAGGTGATGACAGTTTATATGTCTCAACAGGATATGAAGGCCCATCTCACGGTATTCCTGCAAGCAGTGACTATTTTAGTGTCTTAGATTGTTATTGATTAGGGGTAAAAATGCTCAGAGGTTTAAAGACTCTTCACCCACACTCCTCATCTCCTGCCAGCTCCCAACCCCAGGCTCCCTTCCCACAGCCCACCTTCCTGGAGCAGACAGGAGATGTTTTTCTGGCACCCCAATTTTTTACATTTCCAACCTCAGCCAAGCGTGACCCAATGGAGCATCATGGGCTGCCTTTAGGACTCCAGGATCAGAACAAGTTTTGCCTTCCTGGGAGAAACAAATGGAAATTAAGCACAAGTACATTTGGCTTCAGAGCTCAGGGTCCCCCATAGGGCAGAAGCTCCAGTCCCATCTTTCCACCATCTCCTGGATGCCTCTGTGTGGATGACTCCTCAGCTTCCTTCCTTGATCCTCCCCTCCGCATTCTCTCTCTTGGGTACCATGACCTATCCTACCTTCAAGACAGAAACCTGGGAGTCACCTTTAACGCCACCCGTTCCCATTCTCTGCCTTTAATACATCACCCTATGATTGATTGATTGATTAGTGGACTGGTTGTTTAGTTTTCCAAATTTCTGTTTAATCAGGACTGTTTTCGGTTGTGAGAGACAGAAGCCCATCTCCAGCGGCCACATGCAGAGAAAGGGCTCATCTGTCCTAAAGAACCGAGAAGTCCTTGGAGAGGGTCCAGCTGCAGTAATCACTGGGCTTCAAAAGATGTCGCGGGTGATCTCTCCTCTCTGGATTTTGCTCTGCTTTCCTCTCTGAGGAGGTGCTCCCAGCCCTGTAGGCAGCTCCACGCTTCCTCCAGCTAATGGTCCAGCCTCTGATCAGCTCTCTCTAAGGAATCTGATGGCCCCGATCTGTCAAGTGCCCTCTCCGGCTGGGACCAATCACTGTCCTGGAATGTGGGACAGCTTGAGTCATGTCCCCATGCCTGGTGGGGAAGGGTGGCTCCAGGGCAATGACAGTCCCATCAGTGTAGCTTAGAGCACTTTCTCAAAAGACAAAAAATATAGCATAGATCCGTGTGTTAGAACACACATGGATATACACGTGTACACACACATATACATGTATATCACACACATGTAGGTATACATGTATATATGTGTGTCATGTATGTGTATATCATACATACGTGTGTGTATACATACATATCATGAATATCATACATCCATATAGTACGTGTTAGAAGTCCTGCCTTCTAACACCCTTTTCCCTCTCCATTCCCAGCTCTATATCCTCATAACTGGGTCCCTGCAAACACCTCCAAACTAGTTTCTCTGCCTCCACACCCTCTCCATTCCACCCTTGCTCCCAGTCCTCTCTCTCAGAAGCTTCTTCTCTGTGAAGATGCACTTGGAGGTGCCTGTATCCTGCTTATAAGTGAACTCCTGGAAGGAAAGATCCGGGTCCGGATGACCCTCTCTTCACAGATTCAGGACCAGGCAGTGAGAACCAGCAGCGTCACCAGTGCAGTGGATGAGAGATGGGTCTCCCTAGTCCTGCCTAGTCCTTGCCTCCTGCAAACACCCTCGGGCTGCAGGTCCTTTTGTCTAACTTCCCTTGGGTAGCGGTGGGCAAGGTGGGAGCGCCTCCAGCAAGTTAGGGTCTCTCTCTGGTTCTTGGGAGGATTACCATTCACTCTGGCCCATCCTAACAGCAAGACACTTTGCTTTCAGCAAGAGGACTCTGGCTTGAATAACATCATCCTGTGGCCTCCAAACCCTGAGCCTCTGCAGGTACTGAGAGACATGCTCTGTATGGTTTGCTGTCAGACCCCTTCCTAACTTCTAATTGGTTGCAGACTTTTCGCGTGCTGTGTTTGTTTGCATTTTTAGTTTTTCTCCTCCTCTTCCTTCAACCATTGCCTCCTCCTGCCCACATCAAATAAGTGATAAAACAGTAGGTATCTGCAATATATGTTTGGATTTTTAAAACTAACATTTTGGTGTGTCTGCCAAACATCTGGGCTTCCCTGGTGGCTCAGTGGTAAAGAACCTGCTTGACAATGCAGGAGACGTGGCTTTGATCCCTGTTCAGGAAGATCCCCTGGAGGAGGAAATGGCATCCCACTCCAGTATTCTTGCCTGGGAAATAGCATGGACAGGGGAGTCTCATGGGCTACCGTCCATGTGGTCGCGAAAGAGTCGGACACGACTCATCAGTTAAACAACACCCAAGATCTGGCTTGGCTGCTCTGCTGTGAGATGCTGAGTATGGCTTATGTTCTCAAGGTGATGAAACTGCCAATGCTGACCCTTCCAAACATTCCTGCTTTGGTTTCCTTTATCCTGGAGGGAGGCTGAGTATCGGGTGCTGGCCGCCCTTTGCTACCAGTGGGCCAAGCTGACTTGTCCTAAGGAGTATTGCTCCCCAGGCGCCCTCAGTCTGGGTGTGCATCCTGCAGCTGGCTGAGTGCCCTCGTTTGAGCTCTTCCCGAAGTGTTTGCCATCCACTGGGAAGGAGGGCAAATTGGGGGCTCTGCCTCCCTTTCACGGAGACTTTTCCTGGAGACAGCGTCAAGGTAGGTGTGTGCTTATAGGTGTGGCGATAAAATGTAGCCTGCTGTGACATCCCCACACCCAGGGGGAGGTGTGTTAGTCACCCATGTGCTGAGTTCCTTGCCTTAAGGAAAGAGTAGCTCCACGTACCAAGCGTGGCTTCCAGAAGCTCTGCTTGGTGCTGTTGATGAAAATAATCAATAATAAGAAAAGGGTTTTATTTGAGCCAAACTTAGGACTAGCCCAGAATCCTAGCTTCCCAGATTACTCTGAGAAACTGCCTCTGAGAGTTTTCAGAGGAGGAATGACTTGAACAGATTAGATATATATTTTTAAATTTTTACAAATTTGTTTATTTATTTGGCTGCACTGAGGGGTCTTAGTTGTGGCACGCGAACTCTTACTTGCAGCGTGTGGGATCTAGTTCCCTGACCAGGGATTGAACTCAGGCCGCCCGGCTTGGACCACCAGGTAAGTTCCTGACTGGAGATTTTAAAAAGGAAGTTGTGGTTGCTATGTTGGGCGTGATCTTTAGGGGGCAGAAGGCAGGAATAGAGAAGGAGTATTGATTAAGAGGTTATCTAGAGGTCAAAATATAGATGATTATGGCCTGGAATGAAGTATCAGGGAAAAGGGTTCCTGGGTGGGGATGTATTTTGAAGGCAGAAAGAAATGCTTAATGAGGGATCGAACCTAAGGGGTGGGGGAAAGAGTAGAACCAAGAAGGAGCCCTGGGTGTTGGGCCTCTGAGTCTCTGGGTAGAGGGGAATGTCATTTCCTTAGATGGGGAGGATGGGAGGAGAGGACGTTTTAGGGAGAAAGGAGAAAATCAAAGGTTCTGGTTTGGCATAAAATCTGAATGCCTGTTGGGAACTACAGTGAAGAGATCTAGTGGGCATTTGGATACATAAGAGATGGGGCCTGAGATGTATATTTCAGTCATCAGCACAGGTATTTAAATCCATCTGATTGGACCTCTGTCCATGGGATTCTCCAGGCAAGAGTAATAGCGTGGGTTTCCATCTCCTCCTCCAGGGGATCTTCCTGACCTGGGGTGAAACCCAAGTCCCCTGTGTCTCTGGCATTGCAGGTGGATTCTGTATTCGTTGAGTCAGCGAGGAAGGCCATTTGGAGAGAGTGAGGGACTTGATTAACTGGAGATGCTCCATCATTTAGACATAGGCCCAGGGGGAAGTGGGAGAACCAGGGTGGTGGGCATTTTTGAAGGAGTTGAAGCTGGTTCAACACAAAGGAAAATGAGGGACCTAAGCGATCATGAGAGTCGAGGAACAGACAGGGTATCGTGGCGTCAGACGCTGCTGACAAACAAGGAGCAGATACCTATCCATTGAGCTGACGATGTGCCGGCTATATGAGGAAAGCCTCATGTGGCCCTGCAGGTCCTTGACAGGCACAGGTCCAGTGAGGACAGGGATGCAGGTTGCAGGGGGGGAGATCTGATGTGGGAATTGGGGATAAGGAGGTGGAAAGAGGTGTGTAGGTCATCCAAGAGGTTTTCCTAACAAAAGGAGCAGAATACTGGGACAGTAGCTAGTGAGAAAGTTGCCTGGAAGGTTTAATTAAAGACTGAAGATACTGGACGCCCTCATTCCAGTGGGCTTGTGGAAGAGAGACAGGGATCAGTGGAGGATGAATGAGAGAGGTCAACGGAAAGCAGGCTGACCTTGAATGTTTGAGAGGGAATGGGGCTGGCGCAGAAGTGGGCTTAGAGGAGAGACATTTCCACCACTGTGGACTAGGGGAGAGAGCACAAAAGCAGATACAGCTGGGATGGCTGATAAGTGTGCAGAGAAAGGAGTGTGTGTTGGGGGTGTGGAGAGGGGGACAGAGGAGGCAGGAAGTGTTCTAACATGGAAGCTGGAGGGATGACAGGTACCTGGGGAGACCGGACCTTCTTGTAGGCACCGAGGGAAGCCGGGTACGAGCCATGGTAGGAGCTCTCTTCATAGTCTCTTGGCAGTAGGCCAGCAAATTAGCTTAATGATTTTTTGCTACTGGCATTTTTTGGAAGCAGCTGATGTGTCAAATTAATTATTCACCATTTTACCTTAAGAAGTCAAGTTTAATAACATTACAATTGTCCTGTATCTAGAATCTGCCAAAGAGCATAGTTACTTCTTCCTTCATCAGCACAAACACTCTTCAGACTCTGAAATTTAGTCGTGTGGCCTTAGTTTCTTGTCTGTATTCCCAAGGGAAGAGAAGTCATCGGTGGGGAAATTCACACACGCAGACTGGACCAACTCCATCCATTTATTGACGGTTCCTTAGTGACTGAGGCCTTTTGACCTTGGAGGAGACTCAGCCCCTCCTGGATGCCTGTTCTTGCATGCTGAGTCCTACTTGTTACTCCCACTCCTTCCCTCCGCTGACTGATTCACTGAGGCCTCCGGGCAGGCAGACTGCTCTCAGGAAGCCCAGAGCAACCACAGCTACTAAAATGCACAGCTGTGACTCACAGGCCTTTCCTTGCTGGTGACTCATCTTCCTGTGAGCCTCAGACGTGTTGGCTGGGAATGAGAAGAAAGCTGTATGTCCAACCAAGGCTGTGAAGGGGGACTGGCTTGGGGGCAGGAGGGTACAGCGCAGTGGGAGGTCACTAGAGTGACTAACCCTGAGGCAAGGGCAGCTGAGCGGCCTGAGCCTGAGCTGCTGACCAACGCACCAGTTAGTCTCAGGGTCCTAACTGGTGTGACCTCTTCGGAACAGAGGTGGAGGTGGTTATAGTAATGAGGGTAGCTTCTATCCAACAGCCCTTCCTGGGGTTTCACGCATCAGGACTCTCACAGAAGGATTTATGGTGAGATAAGGGCCTCGTCAGCACACAGCCCGACACCTGAAAGCGGGCATGACAGTGATTCCGTGTTCTTTTCTGAGTGTCTGGTTCTGGGGAGCCCTGCAGAGACACCTGAGCTCTGAACACATGATTCCAGAGCAGAAGGGCAGCACTCATCCCACCCTGCTTTACCACCTCTGAACTCTCCCTTGGCCTTGGGGCTGTCAGGGGACCTGTTTATGGCTCTGACAGCATGGGGAGGAAAAGAAAGACAATCCTATTATTATTATTTTTATTAATATTATGGCTTGACTTAAAAAAAATATGATCGTTAAAAATGCTGTTTTAAAGCAGTTCCATCATCTGGATGTTTCTTAGTTTGAAAAAAAGGATTTTCCCTATAGAAACTGTGGTCAGTGCTGTGAAGCAAGAGGGTGGGGGCAAGGACAGCTGAGCTGGCCCTGGGCATCCTGGAAGTCTCTGGGGAGCTGGAGGATGAGCAGGAAACAAGCGGCGTAAGGAGGCTTGAGGGCAAGTCACCGCGCAGGCCTCCCCAGCCCAGACCTCACTGGGGCAGGTCTTTCTGGTTCTGGCTCAGGGCCCATGAGGCAGCTGGGTCTGAGGTTCATTCCTGAAAGCGACCTCAGCACGGTGGCTTCAGATTCTCTGACATCCACGGAGCAGAGGACCAGGACAAGAGAATCTGCTATGCGAGGCACCCCAAGGCATGCTTCCACAGGCTGAGGTCAGCTGTGGCTCAGGCACTGTGTGCTTGTTACTTTGCTTCTAGGTAAATGGCCGCTAAGTATCTGCGTGGGCTTCCCTGGTGGCTCAGATGGTAAAGGATCTGCTTGCCAGGGCAGGAGAGGAGGGTTCGATCTCTGGTTCGGGAATATCCCCTGGGGAGGAAATAGCAACGCACTCCAGTATTCTTGCCTGGGAAATCCTATAGACAGAAGAGCCTGGTGGGCTACTGTCCTTGGCGTTGCAAAGAATCAGGCATGGCTTGGTGAATGAGCACGCACACAGGCACGTAAGTATGTCCATATGTTGTTTAAATCTACAAATGCCTGGGATCCCAAGTTCAGCTTGGAGGGAGTCTCTCTATTTCCAGAGGAACCCAGGGTACTCAGCATTATGATGGCATTGGCAGAAGAGCATCTTCTAATAGTCTACTGAAGTAAGTGGGCACTTGGGATGATTTAAGTGTGCTTAAAGAGAAATAAATTGAACAAAGACAATTAAACAGCATGAATGCAATGCTGGTAACAGTGGAGAGAGTTTGTTTAGTATGACGTCTGATGGCCCAGCCCAGAGGGTTGGTGCTAATTTTTGCTGGAGCAATTATTAAAATCTGTGCACTGCATGGCTCCAGGTTTGGCCAGATGCCGCTTCTGAAGAATAGGATTAACTGTTTTAACTCCAAGCTGAGAAAGGCACTGGGGCTCCTAGTTAATGAGTTCTGAATCAGTTTCTTCTTTATAGTTATAACTAACATATATGAGTGTCTACTTTGATCTAGCCTTGTACCTTGTGCTGCACACATATTGTATTTAACCTTCGAAACAACCCTGTAAATATGATCCCTCTTTTCCAGATATGATACTAGAGACAGAGAAGACTTACGCCTAAATATACACTATCGTTTGGCTTTGAACCACTGCACCTGGCTTCCTGCACCCTTGTTCTTCTTTCTTTTATTTTTATTGGAGTATAGTTACTTTCTTGAACCCTTATTATTTAAAAAATTTATTTATTTTTAATTGGGGGTTTCCCTTGTGGCTCAGCTGGTAAAGAATGCACCTGCAGTGTGGGAGACCTGGGTTCAATCCCCGGGTTGGGAAGATCCCCTGGAGAAGGTAATTGGAGGATAATTGCTTTTCAATATTGCATTGGTTTCTGCCATATACCAACATGAATCAGCCATAGGTATACATATGTCCCCTTCCTCTTGAACCTCCCTCCCACCTCCCACCCCTCTACGTTATCACAGAGCACCAGATTTGAGCTCCCTGTGTCATACAGCAAATTCCCTGCTGCTGCTGCTGCTAGGTTGCTTCAGTTGTGTCCGACTCTGTGTGACCCCATAGACGGCAGCCCATCAGGCTCCCCCATCCCTGGGATTCTCCAGGCAAGAACACTGGAGTGGGTTGCCATTTCATTCTCCAATGCATGACAGTGAAAAGTGAAAATGAAGTAGATCAGTCGTGTCGACTCTTCGCGACCCTGTAGACTGCAGCCTTTCAGGCTCCTCCATCAATGGGATTTTCCAGGCAAGAGTATTGGAGTGGGGGGCCATCGCCTTGTCCAACAGCAAATTCCCACTGGCTCTCTATTTGACATATGGTGACGTCTATGTTTCAGTGCTCTTCTCTCAGTTCACCCCATCCGCTGCTTCCTCCACTGCGTCCGCATCTGCTCACTATGTCTGCATTTCCGTTGCTGCCCTGCATGTAGGTTCATCAGTTCCACCTTTCTAGATTCCTTATATAGGAGTTAAAATAGTTGTTTTTATCTTTCTAACTTACTTCACTCCGTATAGTAGGCTCTAGGTTCATCCACCTCTTTAGAACTGACTCAGATGCATTACTTTTAACGGCCGAATAATATTCCATTGTATATATGTACCGCGACTTCTTTCTTCATTCATCTGATGGCCATCTAGGCTGCTCCCGTGTCCTAGCTAGTATAAACAGTGCTGCAGTGAACATGGGCTGCGTGTGTCTTTGTCAGTTATGGTTTCCTCGGGGTATATGTCCAGTAGTAGGATTGCTGGGTCATCAGTTCAGTTTAGTCGCTCAGTTGTGTCAGACTCTTTGTGACCCCATGGACTGCAGCACCCCAGGCTTCCCTGTCCATCACCAACTCATGTAAACAGTGCTGCAGTGAACATGGGCTGCGTGTGTCTTTGTCAGTTATGGTTTCCTCGGGGTATATGTCCAGTAGTAGGATTGCTGGGTCATCAGTTCAGTTTAGTCGCTCAGTTGTGTCAGACTCTTTGTGACCCCATGGACTGCAGCACCCCAGGCTTCCCTGTCCATCACCAACTCATGGAGCTTGCTCAAACTCATGTCCATCAAGTCGGTGATGCCATCCAACCGTCTCATCCTCTGTCGTCCCCTTCTCCTCCTGCTTTCAGTCTGTCCCCAAATCAGGGTCTTTTCCAATGAGTCAGTTCTTCACATCAGGTGGCCAGCATATTGGAGTTTCAGCTTCAGCATCAGTCCTTCCAATGAATATTCAGGGTTGATTTCCTTTAGGATTGACTGGTTGGATCTCCTTGCAGTCCAAGAGTCTTCTCTAACACCACAGTTCAAAAGCATCAATTCTTTGGCGCTCATCCTTCTATATGGTCCAACTCTCACATCCATACATGACTACTGGAAAAACCATAGCTTTGATTATACAGATCTTAGTCTGCAAAGTAATGTCTGTGC
Source organism: Oreotragus oreotragus (assembly GCA_006410675.1). Taxonomy (NCBI): domain Eukaryota; kingdom Metazoa; phylum Chordata; class Mammalia; order Artiodactyla; family Bovidae; genus Oreotragus; species Oreotragus oreotragus. Next base: position 1,260,747 of record SJYX01000584.1, on the reverse strand, counting down.
TTTTTAATATGTCATCTAGGTTTGTCATAGCTTTCTTTCCAAGGAACAAGCGTCTTAATTTCATGGCTGCAATCACCATCTGCAGTGATTTTTGGAGCCCAAGAAAATAAAGTCAGCCACTGTTTCCCCATCTATTTGCCATGAAGTGATGGGACCGAACGCCATGATCTTAGTTTTTTGAATGCTGGGTCATGTGGTAGTTTTATTCCTACTTTTTAAAGGAATCTCCATATTGTTCTCCACAGTGGCTGTATCAATTTACATTCCACCAACAGTTCCACCCTTATTCTTGAATCAAGTGTCATGCTACTTTAGCATGAAAATGAAGAGATGTATTGAAGAAATTCTAGAGGAGCAAAAAATAAGATTTATATCTGTATTTCAAGTGCAATCATGTAAAAAAAAATTACAGGACGTTACAGTCCATCTGACAACCCCAATTCTGAATAAAGGGACTCTGCTCCATTTGGACAGATTTTTTTTTTTTTTTTTTTTTGCGTATTGACAAAGTTCTGTCATCACTCTCTTGGGGCAGCCAGGTCGGGGATTGGGGTGAAATGATATGGGTTTTCTGACCTTATGTATCTCTCTTTAAATCACATTGATGCTAAAATATTAAGCACAGACAAGATTTTAATATTGAGCAGTTTTTTGAAGTCTCAAAGGTTTTCCTCTCCCCTCAGACTCCAGATGCTGAACTTGTGAACTCCAGCATCTTTGAGGTTCCTGGGTCCTTTGGGGAATAATTCTTACCACTTTTGATGCCAACAACTTTGAGGAAGGGAAGACAGATATTATTCATTGAATGTTATCTCTCGTTCATTCACTAAACTGTAAGTTCCATGACGGTAGGAACCATGACTCTTATTCTAATTAAACGTTTTATTTGGAAATATTTTCAGATTTACAGAAAAATTGCAAAGAGAATAGAGAGAATTCCCTTACTCTTTCCCTCAACTTCCCCTAAAGTTAGTATCTTACACCATGTTTTTTAATATATATATATATAAACATTTATAATACATCTATCTTTTAAAATTATTTTTGGCTGCACTGGGTCTTCGTTGTTGCACACAGATTTCCCTCCAGCTGTGGCAAGCAGAAGGCCCTCTCTGTTTGTACTTGTGGTATGGGGGCTTCTCTCTGTGGTGGCTTCTCTTGCGAAGCCCAGGCTCCAGGGCGCGTGGGCTTCAGTAGTTGTGGCCCGTGGGCCTAGTTGCCCTGCAGCCTGTGGAATCCTCCAGGACCAGGGATCAAATCCGTATCCCTGCATTGACAGGTGGCTTCTTAACCACTGGACCACCAGGGAGGTCCACGCCTTATCTTTTAAAATCTTCTGTATCAACCTGAAGTCTAGACTCAGCCCTTCCTGAACATGAGACGGAATCACCCAAACCCCCACGCACACCCGATTCTCTTATTTTCTCCACCTTCTCAGGGTAGAGTGGGGGTTCAAACCCAGCTCTTTCTGACTCCAAAGCTCGTTCATTTATCATACCATGTTGCACCGTGTTTCATGAGAAAGCGTTCCATTTGGGGAAGCCTAAAATTCCGCCTGGGGGCCTCCCCGTTCTTGGCCTGACAGAGAGAGAGGGAGGTGAAGAAATGGTTAGGATGATCTAGCAGAACCGGTCTAAGCCTCTGCCCTCGCTTGACAGGGAGGATGGGCGGCCCACCGGCCCTAGCGCAGAACATGTGTTCCCCCTCCATATTTGGCAGCCTGGCAGTTGTTTCTGAAATCCGATTCCTAATGCCATGGGGATGACCTTTGGTCTACTTCCCAGCATTCACCTGCAGTCACACTGCTCCCCAGAAGCTCATTCCAGGAGTGGGCGACTTGGCAAGACACCCTGGTCATGAGCTAACCGTGTTAATTAAACCTCTTTATTGGCATGACCAATAAGCCATGGTCCAGAGAGGTGGAGCATATTTGAGAGGTAAGGTCAGGGGAATTTTTCTTTTTTAGTAGGGAAGCACTTTAGCTTTGGATAAAGTGTATTTTTTAGGACTGGAAAGTTGTGACTGTTTGAAGACTTCTTTTAAATAAACCCAGAGCTCTGGAGTATTCCTGAGCCAAAGAAAGGCTGTTTGTTTACCCAAGCAGTGGCAGCAAAGGAAAGATTTGAAGAAGCAACCTGACAAGTCTGTTTGTCATGTGGAACACTGCCGGGTGTTTTTTTTTTTTTTTGTCAGCCTGCTGTTTGAAAGTGTAAGGGGTAACTTTAGAAACGTATCCTGTTTTGTAGTGATGCCTGTTGACACAGCAGACCCCTAGGAATCCTGTAAGCAACAGGGCTTAGTACTGTTGCTAGGATGGGGAGACTGGATGGGGAGCGGTCAGGGAGGGACGGGGGAGGAAGAGCTCAAAGGCGCTGCGGGAAATGAGGCAGAGGTGAGAGCTCCACGGACCGAGTGTGTGCCCCTCGATTTGCAGAGGTGGCTAGCAGACTAAACAGGAATGATCTATTTTTCATACATTCAACAAGTATTTCTGGAATGCCTCTCTGTGCCAGGGGGCCGTTCTGGGCACTGACTCCAGGCCTCTGTACCACAGTGTTCGTAGATGTCCAGTTGGTTTAGTGCCTTGGAGCATGGGAGGAAGATGATGGGAGTCATAGGCAACTATTTCCCCTGCCCGGTGAGGCAACATAACGCAGGGGGTCAAGGGCGCCAAACCATCTGAGTCCAAGTTCTGGCTTCACCACTTCCAGACCGTGTGATTTGGGGCAAGTGGCTTAACCTCTCTGTGCTAAATGATCTTAGTGGTAAATAGGGTTGTTGTAAGAACTGGATGAGTTCAAATATGTTGCGCACTTAAAAAAAAAACAGTACAGGCTACCCCAGTTGTCCGCCTTCTGCATGTAGAGCATTTCTAGGAAAGCTTTTGGAAGATGATACGGCTTAAAGCAAAGAAGTGATGACCTTAGGACATCTCTTGCTGATAGATGCACAAAATAAACTGGATAAAGCCTCGGTGCTCACAGACACAGTTCAGAGACACGCGACGTGATGCTGGGATGCTGAGTGTGGCTTCCAGGGAAAGTGCGTGGCGTGTGCACCTCAGTAGCTGCAGCACGTGGACGTAGTAGGCGTGGTGCGTGGGTTTCGGGAAAACGTGTACAGGTCTTTTGTAAAAGAGAAGTGATGTAAAGCAAGCTTGAAAAATCAGTGGAGCCCTGTATGTGGGACATAGAAAGTGTTCATGATAATGTCTGCTATGATTATTATACCAAAAATAGGCAGTGTAGGCACTGGGTGTTATTATTGGGGAAAGAGTACTGGACTTCAAGGCAGGAGATAACCTCCTGTTTCTGAGAAGCGGAAAGCAGTATTTTACCTGCCTGCTTAGCACACAGGGAGTTTTGTAAGACTCGGAGGATGTGAAACAGCTTTGCCCCGTGCAGTGTGCTGTCCCCGTGGGTAGTACAACTTTCTTCATTTTGACTCCATCCAGGTCTGTTTTCGCTGGGGAGACCTGCTGTTCTTCTTACAGATTCGCTTTCTATTAGGAGGACAGGTGGGGCTGAAAAGTGATAAAGGTCTACCCTATTTTCTTCTCTGAAGACAAATCTGAGGCCTTGTCATGTTTCCCTTGCCGGAGGAAATTCAGCACGTGGTCCCCTCCCCACCTTTGGTGAGAGCAGAGCTCTGCTTCCTGATTCCATCTGTTGTTTGCATCTGGCTGAGCTGTTAGACACATCAATGTCTTTCCAGAATTGCTTTAAGTTACCCTTGATCATGGAATAAAGAGCAGATTTATCTGTTCAATTATTTGCAGATAATGTGGTGACTGAAAGGGAAGCCTGGCTACAGAAGGTATTTGGAGCTGAGACCTGTATGACAGTTAGACAAGCAGGAATTGGGTTAACGTTTTAAAAATTCAGGACCCTGATATGAAAATGTCACTCACTCTGTATTATGATTCTGGAATCATCATAGTAAAACTTGTAAAGCAGGCACCCAAAGGTAGTAAGCCGGTATAAAAAGCCTTCTTCAGAAGAGTCAGGGACACTTTGGAGTTGGAATTTACTGTGACTGGAAGTTTGTATTGTGTTGACACTGCTCTAGAGAGTGATTTCTGTTCAGGACTCACAGATCAGAAGACTGAGGTCCACAGGACAGAGCAGGGAGTGGGTCAGCCGGCATGGAGGTCAAGCCAGCCTGGGGTCCACAGTTCCCCTCTTAGGTGAGGAATCGACCCCAGCTTCCTGCCTCCGCTGAGATGCCTCTCCCTGGCTTTGGGATCAGAGAGGGTCAGGTCTACCAGACTCCCCTGCTGTGTTGTCTTGGCCAGATACATAACCTCTTAAAACCCCTGTTCTAAGACAGTGACACGAGTGCTGATAATACAGCTCAAAATACTTTAAATTTTTGGCTGGAGTGGCTTCATGTAGAAATTTGAGTAATGGGATAATAAATCAAAAATAAGCCCATAAGAAGACTTAGCGTCACTTTTTAATTTTTCGTTGGCGTATGGTCGCTTTACAGCGCGGTGCTGGTTTCTGTTGTACAGCAGCATGAGTCAGCTATATGGATATATTTGTTGTTGCTCAGTCGCCCAGTCGCGTCTGACTCTCTGCGACCCCTCTTGAGCCTCCTTCGCACCCCCGCCTCACTCCTTGGGGTCATCCCAGAGCTGAGCTCCCTGTGCTCTGCAGCACCTTCCCTCTAGCTATCTAGTGATAGTATAAGTATGTCAGATTTACCATAGATGAGATTTACCGTTAAATTTTTTAAATAACAACAACAACAACAACAAAAAATCCCCAGTGGCACACATAGCATCTTCCTTATAAGGCTGCGGTGAAGACAGAAAGAAAAGCTACTGGCCCAGTGCTTAGGAAATGCTCAATAAACAGGTGCTGTTATTATCGTTGTGTTCTTTCCCTTCATTCTGTCTCAGCAAGAGTGAATGAAGATTTTTCGAATTGTAGTATTCCTATTTAGCACTGGCAAGTTTGAGCTCTCGAGAGCGGAAGCATCTTCTATACTTTACCTCTGGACACAATGGGGTGACTACAAGCAGCCAACCACTCATTGATGGGGAGACATTCCGTCTTGGCTTCTCTCTTCCGGCTGAGCTGAGTCTGTACTCTCTGCTGCAGCCTGCCTTCCTCCACCATGACAGAGACAGACTGCCAGGAACTCTTGCGTTCATATTCTAACAGAGCCAGCGACCAGTTTACCCTCCCTCTGGTTCTCTGGGGAGTCTTGAGGAAGGACCTGCCTTAACCCGAGTCTTATGCATATCCGATGGGCAGGGGTGAGGGGCGCTAGGACTGACGTTTCCATGAGAACCTTAGGGACAGACGGACAGAAGAGCAGTTCTTTAGAAGAGGCAGATCTGGCCCCAAAGTGTGTGTGTTGTTTCGGGGCGCGGGGGTTCAGGAACCCTGCTGCGAAGACAAAAGACAGCCACTGGGGACTTCCCTGGTGGTCCAATGGTTAAAACTCTGTGCTTCCATTGCAGGAGACATGGATTCAATTCTCACTGCAAGAGACATGGATTCAATTCTGCAGGGAAGTTAGATCCCACAAGCCTCTCAGTGCAACCAAAAACCAAAATAAATACATAAAAAGTTGTTTTAAAAAAAAAAAGAAGACAACCCCACTGCTTTGAGGAATACTGCTGGGGATTCCTAGAAGTCCTTTCCCCCATTTCTGATATTTGTATCAGACTTAAACGAGCATCATTTAAATTGAGTTTTTAAAACATCTCATCTTTCTGTCCTGTGATTTGACGTTTTGACTGTGCTTTAAATGTTTGCATTTTGGTTTGAAAAAATCGTGTGGACAGCAGACGAGCTTATTGTGCCATTTAAGAACTGGTGACCAACTCTTAGAATGGTTGAGACCTCAGTGAGTGGCCCCAGGTTTCCTCCTCATTTTCTCCCTTCAGTATTTCTTTCCGGTTTCCATCTGAATTCTGGTGTGCAAACCATGGGGCCGGGGCAGAAAGTGTATTTTCATTGAGGTGAGGCCACAGACAAGATGCACTAAGATCTTAGATTCAATATCCCACTTTCTTCAGAAGCAGATGGCCCCCAAAGTGTGATGGGTGCCCCCAGTATTTTCTTTTTTTTTTAACTGAAACAGTCAGCCTATTCAGTGCAAATCGCTGGTTTGCTGTTTCTCCTCCATTAGGTGAGAGCAGGGCTTTGCTCACCATGTGCCTCCAAAGCCTCGCTCATCATCTAGGACAGTCAATGCTCAGATGGACAGTAAAGCAAAACCACGAACAAACAAAAACACCCCTGGCTCTTCAATGTTGTCATCAGTGACCTATTGATAAAGTCTCTGTGTTTTCAAAGATTCCTACTTGATTTTCTTTCCAATTTCTCTTTCTTGTGGCCCAGAAGGCTTCTCTGGCGCGAAGTCCAGGATCTGTGCAACCACCTGGAAACAGTCAGAGAGTAGAAAGGAAGGCTGAGGAGGCGCCCGAAGGCACGGACCCAGGAGACCAGCCCAGGTAGGACCAGGTCCAGAGGCGTGACCAGCCCAAGGCATGGCCAGCTCTTGGCCTGCTCAGCGTTTGTTTTGCTCCATTTGCTTCGGAAATTTTATCCTAAAATCAATGCTGTAGTCATCGGTGGTGAGATGTTCCAAGTGGTGGTTCCTAGACGTCTTTGTGATTTGCCTAGACCTGCCTGATTGGAAAATTAATATTTTCCTGCCCAGAGATGCAATTAGTAATGATAGACTTCCATACCACAGCATTCCAGGTCTTTTATCCTCTTTCTCAGAACTTACAATAAAACAGATCAAGGCTGCCAAGAGCCTTAGGAGGGTGTGGCTAATCTGTGGGAAAGCTGGAGTCTGTATTCCAAGACAGAAGTCAAGGTAGGCTTCCGGAGGGTAAGACGGAGGAGTCAAAGAGCAGTCATCCAGTCCCAGGGAGGCTGGTGGATGCATTTCAGAAATCAACAAGGCTGCTGTGCCACAGTGGAACTCGGCCAGTGCAGGTGTGGCCCACTCGTCAGCGGTTGCTCGTTCTGACCCACAGTCGGGCCCTGATTTCCCTGTTGGGGCTATTGTTCAGCACCCACAGGTTTGGAATCATTCAGAAGTAGAGGGCGAGCAGACATGAACATTCTGTCCCCAGAACAGACACAGGTCAGGACACTGGAAGCAATGAATAATTGTGAGTTCAACATATGGTCTGATTAGAAAAACCTTGCTTAACAAATTGAAGCCCAGCTTCTGGGAGGCTGTAGTTACAGACCTTAAAGGAACAAATGAACAAGGACCAAAAATGCAAAATTGAGTGGTACACACTGTCCCGTGTCCATCACCATCCCGCCACACCCACCACCAAGTCCCTGTCATCTACTTTGGGTTTCAAAAGCTTTGCAATCACTTGTGAGTTTTAGCGACATGCTTTACTTTGGCTTTGAACTATGGAAGGTCCTGGGTGAGTAAGAGCGGCCCCTGGTGGCAGGAATTTCCATGCCTGCTGGTGTTATTTTCTGGGTGGTTTTGGTTACGAAGTCCACTGGGTCGCCACAGAGTGGGACACGACTTAGCAACTGAACAACAACTGATTATGCGGTTTGAGGAGAAGCGCTTTGAACGTCTTGCATAAACATTAGATTTCTTTAGGGAAATGATGATCATATGGGGCAGAGGTTTCTTTTTTTGCTGAGAGAGGCCTGAACTTGAATGGCACCTTTGATCTCAATTATTTGCAAAATGGGAGCCTCCTTTGCCTCCCAGAGTTCCATGGGTGTTCCGCCTTCATGAACTTTAAGAAAAGATCAGGACAAAAGGTTTACAATTTGGCTCTAAATTGACTGGGTGATAGTCTAGATTGGCTCCCCGTGATCGTGAATCGAATGATCTGGAATCCTGCACAAGGGAAGTCACTCATGGCTGATACCCAACGTCCAGCTCTTCTGTCTCCATCTTCATGTGGTTCTGGGATTCCTTGAGAGGTTTGGAATTACCTGGGGAGGCCTGTGTCCCAGCTGGACTGGGGAGGAACAGCAGCTCAAAGGTCTTTCATTTCTTGTTCCTCAGCTTTAGTCAATTAACTTTGCCTTGAAGACGAATTGTCTCTAATTGGCATGCAAATTGAACATAAGAGGTGCCTTCTAAGAGCAAGCTCAAAAAAAGCAACCTTCTGTTCGCAATTAAAAACATGATTCTCCTCCATGAATGTGCCCATGTCTATCGCAGGGCTCTGCACTAACTCAGAAACTAGCAAGAAGGACCAGGAAACAGGATGTTTACAGGAAGAGAGTGTGAACCCAGGTTCCCCCGTGTGCAGTTTCCATGGGGCACGCCACCCTTGGCATCTGCAATGATGATCACCCTAGCATTTGACGTTTGTTTTGCAGATGGGGCACCAAAAACTATGCCAAATGCTCTACGCATACAAGATGAATTTTTTTTTTTTCTTTAAATGAATTCATTTCCAGTTGAGCCCTTACTCCTCTAGCCTGGTGGGAATGCCCCTGTCATCGTCCTTGGGAACCCCTCTCCTGACCTGATCTACTGAGACGGTCACCTGTTTCCTCCCACCCCATCACCACTGAGATGTCCACTGGCTCAGGCCCTGCTGTCCCTCGGGCCCTAAGACGGCTGCTTTCACAACACACCTGGCACAGGGGGAGCTTTGGTGAGGCTGGGAGCCCTGGTCATTCCCTTCCGCACTCTGGGCTCATCTTATCCTGAACCTGAGGACACAGTCAGGAAGCAGGGAGGGAGGCTGGGAGATTCCCTACTTCCTGTGACCTTCCCCTGCTCTCTCATCGTTCTTGGATGCATTTATCTTCTCCTTTTCCCTCAACGGATAGCCAGCACATTTTCTTCGAAGGACACGCTACAGATTTCTACAAAAGATAGAAAATCCCAGTGACTTCAAACTATTTCTGCTTTCTAACACAGAAAGGGCTGCTGTGGCCCTGCTGGACCTGGAGGCAAGAGAATATAAGGAGGAAAGTGAAAGTGAAGTTGCTCAGTTGTGTCCGACTCTTTGCGACCCCGTGGGCTGTAGCCTACCAAGCTCCTCTGTCCATGGGATTTTCCAGGCAATAGTCCTGGAGTAGATTGCCATTTCCTTCTCCAGGGGATCTTCCCAACCCAGGGATTGAACCCGGGTCTCCCACATTATAGACAGACTCTTTACCATCTGAGCCACCAGGGAAGTCATATGAGGAGGAAGGGGAGGGGAAAAGGAATTCTCTGGTTTCCCAGTGGTTAGGCCTCTGTGCTTCCCTTTCAGGGAGCATGGGTTCAATTCCCGGTCGGGAGAACTAAGATCCTGCTTGCTGTATACATACATACATACATACATACATACATATATATATATATATATCTCCAAAGATTTGTCCTTCTGCACAAGCCGTCGTCTCTACTCTCCAGAGAAGGAAACTGAGGCTTGGAGCGCTATGCCATCGAATCCCTAGTGGTAGAAAGTCCATTGTATCCCCCTGGAAGCTCTTCTATCCTCTGAATACATAAAAACGGGTTCCTACGTCTGCAGAGGTTCTAGCTTCATTCAATAGGGAGTCCCCGCCGTTCAGCTGCTTTGCTTTCCAGTTGCCACAGGGTGTCGCTGTTGTAACTTAGCCCTGCATTAGCCAAACTTGTGCAGAGGCTGGGCGGAGTCTCCCAGGTGCTCCGCCTTGCCTAAATCCCTGGGCTCTTGAGTGTGAGGCCCGGTCCCCACTCACGACGAGCGTAACCCTAGGCTGCTCCTCTTACTGCTCATCAGTGTCCACCATCGAGCACAGCTGTCCTGGAAACGCATCTGGACAGGTTCCAGCTCCACTGTCCAGTCTCTTGGAGCCCTTCCCCTCTTTGGGTCCCAAGAACCCTTGCCTTCAAAACACTCACAACATCATGGATCTTATGATGCAGTCTTCCCCCAGATAATGAAGCCATCAGGTTGCACCAGTGGAAATTACAGTTTTGGCAGGTTAAGAAAGATCTTGGATAGTGGCCATTTCGGGTGCTTCACCAGCATACCTGCCCATTCTCAGAGGCAGGTGCCAAGCAATGTTTCGAGAGATAACTGACCTTTCTCACGGAGGGGCCCTAAGAGATTCCTGGGTAAACTTCTGGCACCGCTTTGTCCCTGAAAGAAGAGTGGAAACTCAGCAGCCAGCAGTCTTAACTGGTCTTCTTTGGCTCTCAAATGTGAGCAGGCGTCAGAAGGACCTGCAAGGCTGGTTAATGCCCTGGTTGCTGGATCCATTCTGCAGGGATTCTGATTCAGTAGGTCTGGGGCCAGGCCTGAGAATGAGCATTTCTGACAAGTTCCAAGGTGCTCCTGGTCTGGGGATCCCGCTTGAGAAGTACTGCGTTATGCCGGAGATTTGCATGAGCCGTCGGTCTGTGCTGCTGGGGTCCTGGGGAATTTGAACCAAAGGGATGACTGTAGAGGCCATTCCAGGTAGGGGCAGAGTTCCCAGTTGGACCTCTCAGAGGCAGAGCAGGAAGTGAGCCCAGACCTGGGGGTGGATGTTCATTAAAAACAAGGCTGGAAAAGTGAGGCCAGATTGAGGAGAACTTGGAGGTCAGGGGAAGGGTTGAGATTTTATCCTGCAGGTAATGGGAAGCTGGGGAAGTGCTTTGTGGTTGGTTGGTATGTATTTAAAAACAAGGGTTTCTGCGTGCAAGCAAAGTGTTCCAGGAATTTAGGGCCTGATTAATGCCCTGGAGCTGGGAGGCTGGAAGAACCCTAGGGGATGGTCTTTAGTAGAAGGATGGTGGCTGGGAAACCATCCCAGGGTAGAACCTGTTACTGAACCAAACTTGGGTCTGCTGCACTTGTGCAGCAAAGCAGATCTAGTGACACTGAGCTGTGGTGAGTGAAAGTACAGGTTTCAGGCCACCAAGTAAGGAGAATGGGCATCTAATGCTCAAAAGATCTAAACTGCTTGATGACTTTCAGAGAAGGGATTTTAAAGGCAATATTAATGGATGAGGGTTGATCAGCTCATGAACAATTTTCTTACTGGTTGATGGTAGGTAACAGGGTGATGCTGTGACAAGCCTAGACAGTGTATTAAAAAGCAGAGTCATCACTTTGCTGGCCAAGGTCCATGTAGTCAAAGCTATGGTTTTTCCAGTAGTCATGTACAGATGTGAGAGTTGGATCATAAAGGCTGAGCACTCAAGAATTGACACTTTCAAACTGGTACTGAGGAAGATTCTTGAGAGTCCCTTGGAGAGCAAGGAGATTAAACCAGTCAATCCTAAAGGAAATCAACTCTGAGTATTCACTGGAAGGACTGATGCTGAAGCTGAAGCTCCAATACTTTGCCCACCTGATGTGAAGAGCCAACTCATTGGAAAAGATCCTGATACTAGGGAAGACTGAGGGCAGGAGGAGAAGCGGGCAGCAGAGGATGAGATGGTTGGATAGCATCATTGACTCAATGGACATAAGTCTGAGCAAACTCCAGGAGATGGTAAAGGACAGGGAAGCCTGGCCTGGTGCAGTCCATGGGGTCTCAGAGTTGGACATGACTGAGCAACTGGCTACAACAACAGAGTGATGACTGTGGAATCTCAGTCACCAGCTTCCTGGTTCCAAACAGTCTGGTGTCTACATGCTTTTGGTCAGTAAGCAGTCACCATCCTCCACCAGGGTATTTTTATTTATATCTCTTCAGGAGGAACCAGCGGAGAAGGCGATGGCACCCCACTCCAGTACTCTTGCCTGGAGAATCCCATGGACAGAGGAGCCTGGTGGGCTGCAGTCCATGGGGTCGCAAAGAGTCGGACATGACTGAGCGACTTCCCTTTCACGTTTCACTTTCATGCATTGGAGAAGGAAGTGGCAACCCACTCCAGTGTTCTTGCCTGGAGAATCCCAGGGACGGGGGAGCCTGGTGAGCTGCCGTCTATGGGGTCACATGGAGTCGGACATGACTGAAGCGACTTAGCAGCAGCAGGAGGAACCAGAAGTCCTGTGACTCAGTTGTTCTAACCATTAACTGCTTGAGTCTGCTCTTTGGAATTCAGGGAAGGTCAAACAAGAGGCAGGGAACCAGGGAGTGGTTTGTACCCAGAAAGGCCCCACAGTCTTGGTTTCACACTCACAGAACCTGGAGATGGTCTGGATGCAGGCAGAGGAGAGAGAGTCTAAGAAGATGCTAAGGTTCTAGACCAAGAACCTAAAAGCAGGATGCAACATTAGAAACTAGAACATCCAGAGTGGGAACTGCTATAGGGAAACCGTGATCAATTTTAGACACATTGAAGAAAAGAGCATCGGGCTTTCTGGGAATCCCGCTGGTATGGTCTTTATGTAAGCGGGCCCTTGGCTTGGGGTGGAGTGACAGTTTAATGGGGTGATGATGGAGCATTGTGGCCTCAAATGCTCTAATATCCTCTTGGTGGCTTCGGTTATTTACACAAGTTATTCTCAGATAGCTTGGCCCATTCCTGTGCTGCTGCTTCAGCGTGTGTGGTGTGTGTGTGTGTGTGTGTGTCTGGTGTGACTCTAAAACTATATTTAATAGCTATATTTCACCCCAGGGTTGGGGTGAAAGATTGAAAGATAGTAAGTGAAATCATAAGGGACAGTGTTTTCCAGACTTCTCAGATCACAGATTTACCCAGGTGTTTGTTAGGCCCCGTCCTAGTCCTTCCGAACCAGAATCACTAGATGTGGAGTCAAGGAATCTGTGTTTTGAGTAAACACCCTGGGTGATTGTTACCAGCCAGGACATTTGTGAATAGTGATCGACTGCCAGGGTCACCTTCTTGTGAGTTAAAATACCCTGTTTCTTGACCCCCTCCCTTGAAGAGGCTGATCTAGGAGGTTTGGGGTGAGGTCCCCAAATCTGTGTTTAATCAAAAGGCCATGTGACTCTCATGGTAAAGTTTGAGACACACTGACCCCAGGAGTTACTCTCAGGTCAATAACCATAGCTGACTTTTGTTTGCTCTTCTGTGAAGCTCATATATGTAGATATAAATTTATATATATATATGTATGGCTCAGAAATCAGGGATAATTAACATACATTAAACTCCTGCCACCTCTTATCTTCTCCTCTGTGTTTTTCTTTCACTAAACGTCTATTGGGAATCCACTTGGGGCCTGTTTTTCTGGAAGGTACTGGGGACACACGCATCCTGGGAGGCTGGGGACTTCGGCTCCAGTGGATGAGTAGGTTGTAGTGAGGAAGTCAGACATAGAAATAGGAAGCCAGAGGAAGAGGGGCCCCTTCAGGCAGTGTCACAGCTCTGAAAGACCCCAGAGGATGTTATGCTAGAGAGTCAGGAAGAAGGGAGTGGCTGGTTTGGATTAGACTGGTGGTTGTCAAAGTGGGGATCCCAGGTCAGCAGGCTCCGCATCACCTGGGAACTTGATAGAGATGCTAAGTCTTGGGCTTTCTCCAGGCTCTGGGGTGAGCCCTCCCTGGAAGCAATTAGGTTGTTCTGATAAACCCTAAGGTTTGAGGACCATTGGATTAGATGATCAAGGAGGGGGATGATACTTGAACTAAGTTTGGAATGACAGAAAGGGGGCAGGCAAGGGAAGATCCAGGGGGAGGATCAGGCAGTGCGAAGACCTGAGCGGGGAATGGATTTGTTAGAGAAGCTGAAGGAGGCTCGTGAAGGAGCGGGAGGTGGGCAGGGGCCAGGTCAGCCAGGCTTGGGCCTTGAAAGCCAGCGATGGTAAGACATCCAGACTTAGAAACCGTGAACCGGTAAGTGTTTCAACAGGGCCTCTCTGCTTGCTGTATGGAGACCGCAAGGGAGCAAGACTGCAGGCCAGGGGGTCTGAGAGGCCACTGCAGGACCCTGGAAGGAGCAGGGTGCCTGGAACTAGCATCCTTATTTTCATTATCTTCTTTTCTCTGTCCTCCCACGGGAACCCCTGTAGCTACGTCACTCCTCGGTGCCTTCCCTTTCTCCGAGAAAGTTCAAGCCCATGGATACATTGTGCATGTCTGTGGACTGTGGTCTTTGCAGGGCCACAAGCCAGGTGGTGCCAGTGGTAAAGAGTCCGCCTGCCAGGGCAGGAGACGCAGGACACTCTGGTTCAGTCCCTGGGTAGGGAAGGTCCCTTGGAGGAGGAAATGGCAACCCACTCCAGTATTCTTGCTGGGAGAATCCCATGGACAGAGGAGCCTGGCANGGTCTTTGCAGGGCCACAAGCCAGGTGGTGCCAGTGGTAAAGAGTCCGCCTGCCAGGGCAGGAGACGCAGGACACTCTGGTTCAGTCCCTGGGTAGGGAAGGTCCCTTGGAGGAGGAAATGGCAACCCACTCCAGTATTCTTGCTGGGAGAATCCCATGGACAGAGGAGCCTGGCAGGCTTACAGTCCATAGGGTTGCAAAGGGTCGGACATGACCGAGTATCTGAGCACATCAGATGTAATAGCTAAGGATTTTTTTTCTGCCCCCTGAGAGCCAGTTTTACCTTTCTGTGGACGATATTGACCCACTGATGATGCAAGGACTAGGGTGATACCAGTAGATGGAGAAACATATGCAGCTTTGAATATTTTGCGTATTTTGAAGCTAAAGATGCCAGGACTTGCTGAAGGATGGGATTTAGGAGGGAGAGAAGAATCAAGAAGATTCCTGAGGTTTGGGCTTGAGCAGTTAAGTAAACGGAGACATTTGCTGAGATATGAAAAACTGGCCTGATCATGCCTACCTGCCAAGTTCCATAGTCACAGACCCAGTGTCCAGGAGGAAACTCCCTGTTGCTACCAGGTACCAGTCTGACCAGACAGCGAACTGCCTATCACAAACCCTGTCTCAAACTAGGAGAAACTTAGGGCGGCCCCCCACATTTGAGAGAAGAGCAGATGCTTCACAGATGGCTCATTTCCTGCTGTATACCTGTGGTCTTGTGATTGATAATAAGAAACATATATTTGGTCTTCATCCCAGCCCTGGCACTGAGCTCCTAAGACCTTTGGAATTTCCTAAGTGGTGAGAGCAATAAAGGTGTCTTTTGTTATGCTAATGAAGCAACTTTTGGACCGCACTTAAAAGTGGGGGCTGGCTGCCAGGGGAACCAGCTCTGTGATTGGAGGGTTGGGACCTTGAAAATTAAAAACTTAGAGGTTCCCCTGTACGGGACTTATTGTGCTGACTTTTAAAATTTTATGCATTAAAAAAATATATTAATTAATTAATGTATTTTGTCTGCATTGGACCTTAGTTGCAGTCCTGGGCTTCTCTCTAGTTGTCTCGTGGGCTTAGTTGCCCTGTGCCATAGGCACGGCTTAGTTCCCCATCAGGGACTGAACCTGAGTGCCGGGCATTGTAAGGCAGATTCTTAACCAGTGGATCACCAGGGAATTCCCACGTACTGACTTGTTAAAAAACCATTTTTATTTTTTAATTTCAAGTGTGTTAGTCACTCAGCCATGTCTGACTCTTTGCGACCCTGTGGAGTGTAGCCCACCAGGCTCCTCTGTCCATGGAATTCTCCAGGCAAGAATACTGGAGTGGGTTGCTATGCCCTTCTCCAGGGGATTTTCCCAACCCAGGGATCAAACCAGGGTCCCCTGCATTGCAGGCCGATTCTTTACCATCTGAGCCACCAGGTAAAGTATGGTTGATTTATAACGTTGTCTTAGTTTCAGCCGTACAGCGAAGGGATTCAGTATATATATATAGGCTTCCCTGGTGGCTCAGTGGTAAAGAACCTGCCTGCCTGCCAATGCAGGAAATGAGGATTCAGGGTCCAGTCCCTGGCTTGGAAAGATCCTATGGAGGAGGAAGTGGCAACCCACTCCAGTATTCCTGCTGGGAAATCCTATGGACAGAGTGGACTGACGGGCTACACGGGATCAGAAAGAGTCGGCACGACTTAGCGACTAAACAACACCAACTATATATATATATATATATTCTTTTTCGGATTCGTTTTCCTTATCGATTATTTTTGAACTAAGGCCACTGCATGCTGGTCAGTGGACTCAGGACATAAACACATACCTTACCCGGCAACTCTGTGTGGATGAATGCAGGTGACCTGAGGGGTTATATGAGGAAACTGAGGTTCAGAGAGGTTAAGGAACTAGCTAGCCCCCAGGTCACACAGATAGAACCTGGCATGCTGAGGACTAGAATCCAGTTTGGTTTGATGCCACCCAAAGCCCAGGCCCACAGTCATGAGGCTGAGTTCTTACAGGTGCCTGAAAAGATTTGTGTCGTGGTCTCCATAATTAGAAAGCAAACCCCAGTCTGTTTTAAAGAAGGGCAGTTCTCAGACCCAGAAAAAAAGAAAAAGCAAAAACGATCTGATCAGTTTTATGAGCAGCGGCCGAGGGCCGGCGCTTCATTACCGGGACCCATGTTTCCTAAAGCAGTGGATTCTGTTCCTTTAAACGAAGCTTTGTGAAGTCCTGGATTCCGGATCCTGTAACAGGCTCCTGCCAAGGCAGGGTGTGTCAGGCAGGGCGGGGTGCGGCCAACTTCTGACTCACCGTTTATCTCTGGCAGGAAGTAAACAAGGGGAGGAGAGAGGGAGGGAGGGAAGGAGGGAGCTTGCTTGGAGCTGACTGGGGAAGAAGGTCATGTGCTGAGTTAGGTGAGTGTCTGCTCTTCTGGTTTCAGCCCAGAACCTTTAAGAAGTGAAGGAGAATAGTGCTGTTCCCTTCTGAAACAGTACTTGGAAAACAAAGGAAATTAGAAAGTAGAGGGGAAAAGAAATCACCACCTACAGACAACTGTTCTTAAAATATTAGTGTTTCCCTCAGAGTCCTCTGTTTATTTCTAGTTCTTCATTGATTGTGATAGCTCTGTACACATATGCATTTTATATATCATTCAGTTCAGTCGCTCAGTTGTGTCTGACTCTTTGCAACCCCATGGACTGCAGCACGCCAGGCCTCCCTGTCCATCGCCCACTCCCGGAAGCTGCTCAAACTTACATCCATTGAGTCGGTGATGCCATCCAACCACCTCGTCCTCTGTCGTCCCCTTCTCCTCCTGCCTTCAATCTTTCCCAGCATCAGGGTCTTTTCCAATGAGTCAGGTTAAAAAAATTATAAACTATTAAATATATACGATAATAAATTATATATTTAAATATAAAAATATTTAAACATGTTAATATAAATGTTATATAAATGTATAATATTTGAATAATTAATAAGCTATTTTTAGAGCAGTTTTACTGAAAAACAGTGGTACAGAGAATTCCCTGAAGCCATCCCTTCTCTGTACCGTTCAGTTCGGTTCAGTCGCTCAGTCATGTCCGACTCTTTGCGACCCCGTGAATTGCAGCACACCAGGCCTCCCTGTCCATCACCAACAGTTCCTCCTTATTATTAAGATTTTGGGTTAGTGTGGTACATTTGCTACAGTTAGTGAACCAGTGTTGATAATTATGAACTAAAACCCTGTACTTTCCATTAAGGTTCACCGTTTGTATTATACATTGGCATGTGTTCACAATTATAATATGGTACAGGATGGTTTCCCCGCCTTAAACATCTCCTGGGTTCCGCTTATCACCCCTTACTCCCTCCTTCCTTTCCTCCCTCCCCTGGCAAGCACCAGGATTTTGGGTCTCCGTAGTTTCTTTTTCTCCCTATTACCTTTCTTTTATCGGTGTAAAATGCACACTGTTTAGGTGTATAAATCTGAGCTTGATGAGTGTGTGCACTCCTGTGCCCCTGTGACCACACTCAGATCTGTTTCCATCACTCACGTCACTTCGCAGCCAGTACTCTGTCCTAGAACAACAACTGTGTGAAGTTCTCCCACCAGTGCCAGTTCTGCCAGTTCCTGAGCTTCGTATAAATGGTACTGAACAGTAGGTACACTTCGGTATCTGGTTTCTTTTACACACTGCTACTTACTGATTTTTTAAAATTCTTTTTACTGTGGTTTAAAAAGGCAAAGCGTTCCATTTACCACCTTATCCAATGTAGTGTTTAGTAGTACCGTTCAGTCGTGTTAAGTATAACACGTGTTATAGTTTCTTAAGGTAGAAACAGGTCATTTCTTTGAATCTTCCTTTTTTAGTATAGGTGTTTCAGTGTCTTAAAAGCCACTCTAAATGCTGCTTTAACTGCATCTGACACATTTTGATATTTGGAGTTTTCATTTTGTTCAAATACTTCCTAATGTATCAATTTCATTTCTTCTTTGACTCATAGGCTATTTAGAAGTGTATTATCTAATTTCCAAGTAGTTGGGGATTTTCCAGTTACCTTTCTGTAACTGATTTCTAATATAATTCCATTGTAACCAGATAATGTACTTTGAATAATTTAAAACTTTTAAAATTTATTGAGATTTTTTAAAATGTGTAGAATATCATCTGTCTTATAAATGTTTCACTTAACACTTGAAAAAAATTAATTCTGCCACTATTGACTAATGTTTAAAAAATGTCAAAAAAAAAAAAATGTCAGTGAGTCAGTTGGTTGTAGTCGTTGTTCCAGTCTTCTGTATCTGTGCTGATTGTCTCTTCTATCGATTATTGAGAAAACTGTATGGAACTATTACCTTTTAATTGTGGATTTGCTCATTTCTCCTTTGATCAGTTTTTGTGTTATGTGCTTTGAAGTTCGGTTATTGGATAGATAAACTTTCAGAATGGTTACACCCTCTTAATGAATTGACCTCTTTTTCATTTAATCTTTTTTCCATTTGATAATGTTTTTGCTCTAAAATTGACTTTGATGTAATATAGAGACAACAGTTTTCTATTGATTGGTGTTTTCATGCTTTATCTTCCCCCCCTTCGTTTTCTGACTCTTAATAGATTTGTGCTTGCTAAGCAAAGTTGAAGTGCCTGTTTTTGTAGCCAGCATATAAGTAGGATCTTGCTTTTTCGATGCACTCTGAATATCTCCAACTTTTGACTGGAGTGCTTATAACATTTACATTTAACATGACTATTAATATGGTTGGTTTAAATCTGCAGTCCTGTTGTTTTCTCTGTCCATCTCTTGTTTGGTTCATTTTGCCTCCTTTTTGGCCTTTTTAAAAATTCTGTTATTTTTACAATTCTCCTTTACTTCCCTTTAGATTTGTTAGCTACACTATTTGTGTTATCTTAAGTGGTTGCTTCAGGATCTATAATATGTGTCTTTAATGTATCACAATCTACTATTAAGTGATATTGCACCTTTCACATGTATTAGAAGCATCTTGCAAAAGTATACTTGGTTTCTCCTCTTTGGGCCTTTGTGCTGTTATTATTGTTGATAGACATTTTACTCCTATTATTGTGTTACAAATCCTACAATATGTGTTATTTTTGCTTTGCATAGTCAGTAATCTTTTAAAGGCTACTTAAATAATAAGGAAAAATGACTTTACATTTACCTGCATAGTTAGCATTTCTGATGCTCTTTATTCTTTTATGTAAATACCGATGGCCATCTGGTATTATTTTCTTTCGATTCAAGGGACTACCTTCAATATTTCTTGAAATACTGATCTGCTGGTGTTGAATTCTTTTAGCTTTTGTATGTCTGAAAAAAATCTTTATTTCATCTATGTTTTAGAAATTTCTTTTCACTGGGCAAAGAGTTACAAAGGCAAAGAGTCCTTCTAGACAGTTCTTTTTTTTTTCTTTTATTGCTTTAAAGATATTACTCCATTGTACTGTAGCTTGCATTGTTTCCAACCAAAATCTGATGTCATCCTTAAGTTTGTTCTTCTGTCTTTTTTTTCCCACACTGACTGACTTTATCATATTTTAGTTTTTCACTGGTTTTAAGCAATTTGGTTATGATATGCCTTGGTATAAGTATCTTCTTATTTTTTATGCTTGAAATTATCAATAGATTTGTGGGTTTATGGTTTGCATCATATTTGGACATTTTGCAGTCGTTATTTCTTCAAGGTTTTTTTTTTTTTTTTTAATCTCCTTGCCACCCTCGGACTCCAACTACACATACCTCCAGCTGCTTGAAGCTGTCCTACAGTTCACTGAGAATCTGAATCTGTTCTTTTTCTCTTTTTCAAGTCTTTTTCTCTTTGTGTTTCATTTTGGGAGAATTTCTATTGCTGTGTCTTCAAGTTCACTAATTTTCTCTGTAATGACTAATCTGTTTTTAATCCATCCCAGTGTGTTTTTCATTTCAGGAACTGTATTTTTCATCTCTAGAAGTTTGATTTAGGTCTTTTTTATGTTACTATCGTCCAATACTGTACTTAACACTCTAGCATCCAATAACACTCAATGTCCAATTCATAACACATGTACTTTTCTCTAGCATCCTGAACATATGTACTACAGTTATATTACGTTTAAAAAGTTTTTGTATACTAATTCTGTTATTTGCACAATTTCTGGGTTGGCTTTGATGAACTGAGTTTTCAATATGGGTGTATTTTCCTGCTTCTTTGAATGCCAGACACTGTGGACTTTATCTTCCAGATTCTGGATATTTTTGAATTCCTATAAATATTCTTGAACTCTGCTCTGGGATGCAGTTATTTGAACAGCTTAATCCTTTGGGGGTTTGCTTTTAAGCTTTGTTAGGAGGGACTAGAGCAGTGTTAATTTTCTCCACTACTGAGGCAAGACCCTTCTTAGTACTCTAAAAGATGTCCCATCAATTATGAAGTTTTCCACCCTGGTTGGTAGGAATGGGAACTATTCCCAGCCCTGTATTAGCTTTAAGGATTCTCTCCTATAAACCTTGCAGGCGGTCGGTACCTAGTCTCATGTGGTTTCCATACATATACACACCAATCCGTATTTAGTGTATCTCTGGAGTTCTCTTTTTGGGCAGCTTTTGTGTCTTGGTAATTTGTCTTGAGAACTCTAGATGCCTTGGTCACTGCTGACATCCAGCTTCATCACCTTAAGTCAGGGAGGCTAACTGGCTCAAGCTGGGGTCCCCTGCCCTGGGACACTCTGCAGGCCATAAGCTGAGGCAATAGCAGGCTTACTCTGCTCCTTCCCATCTCCAGGGATCCCTGCCCTTCATCTCCCACCGAAAGAAGCCAATCCCCTATCAGCCCAAACCCCTGGTAGTTAATACTTCTTTATGCGACACTCTCCAACCCTGGCTCCCTGAAAACTCTGGAAAATCTGCTGTATCCAATTTCTTTCTTTAAATGGAAATGCAGCAAAAAACACCTGGCATTTATTTTGGGAGCAGTGGGGAGTCCTTCTAGGAAAAAAAAAAAAAATAATAAGAGAGAGGATGCCAGGAACAAGAGTGGTTTCTTTTTTCTCTTCAAGAACAGCTTGTATTGCAGACACTTGCTGTCTCTTATGTCTTTTTTACAGCCTCAAATGCCAACTTTGACAGCAATTAATCTTCCAAAATGCATCACTGCTGCTGTGTTAGAGCTGGGAAGGAGTCTAGGATGGTCTTTATGTCTTTGACATTGAACCAGCTTGGCCCCCACTAATGTTGACTCATCACCCCCGCCCCGCCCCCCTGCCGTGTAGACCAATGGAATTACAGAGAGATACATCTCAGCAAAATGGCTTGTGGCTGGGGATTGTTCTAACAAGAAATCCTTAGTCACGTTTTCAAACTCAGTTGCACACAGGCAACATGGGTAATATCTTCTTTTTCAGAAGGTGGCCCAAATTCCCTGAAAGATTTTTCAGCCATCAGTAGAAAACTGCATTATGTTCCCTGTTGTTGTACTTTGTTGGCTAAGGGAGGAAATTTTTCTAAAGTATGTTAGAAGCCTTATCAAGAGGGAATATAACAAAAATATGTTTACCACTATTTCTTATTCAAAATACCCTTGTGGTATCAAAATAAATACCCCATAATCTAATCACAGGGGCAAAACTGTTATTTGCATTTTTCCAAGGGTGACTAGTAGGATTTAAGGAGTTCATGTTCTCAGTTAAATATTCTGCCCACTTTCTTGATTTGTGCTTATTAGAGTTTTAAAAATCTTTTTTTTATTGTGCATAAAAATACATATCTGTAAGAAAGCAAAACTATGGTTACCAAAGAGCACAGTGGAGGCTGGGCGGGGTGGTGGAGGTAAATTGGGAATTTGAGATTAACATATACACACTACCATATATAAAGTAAATAAATCACAAGGACCTTCTATGTAGTACAAGGAACTCTAGTCAATATCTCGTAATAACCTATAATGGAAAAGAATCTGAAAAGGAATATATGTGCTGTGCTCTGCCTAGTTACTCAGTCGTATCCGACTCTGTGACCCCATGGACTGTAGCCTGCCAGGCTCCTTTGTCTATGGGAGTCTCCAGGCAAGAATACTGGAGTGGGTTGCTATGCACTCCTCCAGGGGATCTTCCCAACCCAGGGTTCAAATCCAGGTCTCCCACGTTGCAGTCGGATTCATCATCTGAGCCATCAGGGAAGCCATATATATTTATATACAAGTATGCATAAGACAAACAAAAAACTGCCTGTATACAGCATTAAAGACATTTACTGACTAATTGTGAATAACAGTTATGGCAATTTCACTTTGTGATCACATCTTACTAATTTTATCCAATAAATATCTTATTAGATTAAAAACTAACAAATAAAGCCCCAGATATTGCCTATGATGGGGTTGTAGTTTTATTTTTGATGTTTGATTGTTAAGAAGCATTCAAATGACCAGAAATAATTATTATGCCATACATGTATTTAAGTGAATTTTTGTTTTCTTGTGCTAATATCTACATACATCTGAAGTACAGTGACAGGCAGAAGGAAGAGACACAGAATTCATTCCAGCTGCAGGGAAGGCTTGCGGGTCACACTTCAAGCCCAGCACTGACGCTGGAGACCACACAACTGGGTCAGCCCCACATGAGGGGTGCTGAGGAAAATCGATGACAAGACAGGTGTTTACCTTTCTTTGGAATTCAGTTGCCTATACCCACCTCCACTGTGCTGGATAATGGAGCTCATGAGCGTGCCAACACATCGACCTTTCAGTTCATTTCAGTTTAGTCGCTCAGTCGTGTCTGACTCTTTGCGACCCCATGGACTGCAGCACGCCAGGCCTCCCTGTCCATCACCAACTCCCGGAATTTACTCACACTCATGTCCATCGAGTCAGTGATGCCATCCAACCATCTCATCCTCTGTCATCCCCTTCTCCTCCTGCCTTCAGTCTTTCCCAGCATCGGGGTCTTTTCAAATGAGTCAGTTCTTCACAATGGGTAATGGAGTCTCATGAGTGTGCCAACATGTTGACCTTAAAGTCATATAAAAGTTCATGTGGCAAAGTGTGTAGGCTAAATATTAAGAATTCTTTGGTATTTTGTCCACCCTCGCACATACCTGTTTCTCCCCGATAACGTTTTAGATCCTACCAGTATTGTCCTTTCATGTATTGCTTGAATTGCCCAAGCATTGTAGTCTCTCTTTTTTCTAACACAGAATGAGCACAGAAGAGAGTTAAAACTGCATTTAAAATATACAGTTGAGTCTGATGGGGCTGCCAAGGTCAGCAGGCTCCCTGGCATCCATGTAGGGAGTGTTGTTTGGACAAGTTAGGACCGTGAATGTGGATCAGGCCTAATCTGCTAGGATCACAAAGAAGTTGCTGAAGAGGTGCCTTTCTCTGTGAAATACCACGTTATGGTTGTTAAAGCACGGTGGTTGTCATTGCCTTATTAACTTGAGAGTTCTTTGCACAGATCACTCAGAATGTAAATTTCTTCTCTGAAGTCTCTGAAATGGTGATCCATACCCACAGTTCAGGAGTCAACCTAAGTGAGCAGTTATGGTGTCAGTTAAAAAAAAAACTTTTTTTCCACTTATCTATTCATCCCATTGTCAACTGAAAAAAAAAAAAGGCACAATGTGAGAGTTGTGAGTTAAGTTTTATTGGGGGCAAATAAGGGCTATAGGCTGGGAGACAGCAGTTCAGAGAACTCTGGGGAACTGCTCCAAAGAGGTGGGGGGAAAGTCAGTGTTATATATGATGTCAGTGAAGGGGGTACATGCAGTCAAGCACACATCTTGGTAGAAGCTTGCTGCTAGTCATGAGAAGATGTCTCCATTAATGATTTTAGTCCTTTTCTAGATATGTGAGCTAAACTGGTTTAAAGCTCAACATTCAGAAAGCAAATATCATGGCATCCGGTCTCATTGATGGGGAAGAAAGTGGAAACAGTGGCAGATTTTATTTTCTTGGGCTCCAAAATCACTGCAGACGGTGACTGCAGCCACAAAGTTAAAAGGCACTTGCTCCCTGGAAGGAAAGCTACAACAGACCTAGATGACATATTAAAAAGCAGAGACATTACTTTGCCGACAAAGGCCTATACAGTCAAAGCTATGGTTTTTTCAGTGGTCATGTATGGACCTGAGAGCTGGACAGTAAAAAAGGCTCAGTGCTGAAGAACTGATGCTTTTGAACTGTGGTGTTGAAGTCAAGACTCTTGAGAGTGCCTTGGACTGCAGGGAGATCAAACCAGTCAATCCTAAAGGAAATCTCCTGAATATTCATTGGAAGGACTGATGCTGAAGTTGAAACTCCAATACTTTGGCCACCTGATGCGAAGNTGATGCTTTTGAACTGTGGTGTTGAAGTCAAGACTCTTGAGAGTGCCTTGGACTGCAGGGAGATCAAACCAGTCAATCCTAAAGGAAATCTCCTGAATATTCATTGGAAGGACTGATGCTGAAGTTGAAACTCCAATACTTTGGCCACCTGATGCGAAGAGCTGACTCATTGGGAAAGACCCTGATGCTTTGAAAGATTGAAGGCAGGAGGAGAAGGGGACAACAGAGGATGAGACGGTTGGATGGCATCACCAGCTCGATGGACATGAGTTTGAGCAAGCTCAGGGAGATAGTGAAGGACAGGGAAGCGTGGAGTGCTGAGTCCATGGGGTCGCAAAGAGTTAGACATTACTGAGCGACTGAAAAGCAACCTACCCATCCATCCATCCATTCGTGCACACATCCATCCATCCACTGCCGCATTCATATATTCAATTTTGCTATATGCCAAGCACCAGAGACATAATACTTAAAAGAGGCAAGACCCAATCTCCGTCGTACTCCAGAGGGAGAAAGGGTCATCCTTCTTGATGGCAGCCGTGACTAGTGCTGTCACTCAGCGGGGCTGTCGAAGGAGATCTGATCCCAGAGGCCAGGCCAGGGAGGCTGTGTGGAGAAGTGGAGATTGGGTCTGAGATTCTCAGGGAGAAGCAGGAGCGTGCCATCTCCAGGAAGATGCAGGGATGGGGAGCTCTGTGTGGGATGCTGTGGGAAAGGCAGGCTAGGGGCACAGATGACTGCAAACTGAGGTCATCACTGGAAGGTCTTCCCACGAGGGTGACAGGATCAGGCTTTCATGTTTATGCTGTAGTTCTGGCTGCAGCCTGGAGAACAGAGTGCAGGGGCTGGAGTGGGGGGGAGAAGAGTTTGCTGCCCTGGTCCAGGAGAGGCGAGGCCAGCAAGTACGAGGCAGCCAGAGGCTGCGGGAGCCTGGAGCCTGGCGGGGCTTGGTCTCACTTTGTACCAGGAGCTCTGCGTGCGACCCGGGTCTGGTCTGGAAGCTCTGTGTGGATATTTTTTCGTTTGTGTATTGAGGGGCGGGGCGACATCCGCTCTGCCTGGCTACTGTGTGAATTAAATGTCATCAGAACTGAGAAGTGCTTAGCGTGGGCTTGGCCTTGGTAAACACTCAGGATGTGGCAGCTGTCCATCTCGGCGATTTTGCTTTATGGTTTTGCTGGTTCCCTTGAAGCCTGGCACTGCAGAGACTGTGCTTGTTTTTCCCCAGCCAGTCTCCTTCCTCTTCTCAAGCATTCCTAGTTGGCTTGAGTGTGCGTCTTCAGAACTACGCCTTAGGAACCCATCTGGATGTGATTGTCTCCAGCTCGGGTGGTGGGGAGGGCCTTCTCTGCATCTTCATCATCTGCTCAGCCCTTTGCTGCAGTGAATCAGCCCTCCTCCTAGGTCTCTGCACTCCGTGCCTCTCCCTTTGTTGGCGGGGGGCATCAGGGCTGCACCGGGGAGGCTGTGGTCTCTATGCTCTGCCCTCCTCAGCTCAAAGGCAGTGCCCCTTCTTCTTTGGTCTGAGAGCCTTGCATTTAGAACACGCTGCCCAGCCCACAAGAGCTCGCCTTTAGATTCTGAGCTGAACCTCCATCCTACACATTTTTTATTCCATCTTGAAGCACAAAAGGACATTGTGCAAGCTCCAA
Source organism: Oreotragus oreotragus (assembly GCA_006410675.1). Taxonomy (NCBI): domain Eukaryota; kingdom Metazoa; phylum Chordata; class Mammalia; order Artiodactyla; family Bovidae; genus Oreotragus; species Oreotragus oreotragus. Next base: position 1,234,684 of record SJYX01000584.1, on the reverse strand, counting down.
TTAATACAGGGCCCTTACAGATCACTTTGTAGAATTTTTCCTGCCCTTGGGCAAATCTCCTCCTGGTGAGTGACTTTAATCTGGTTTAAAAATTGGCTTCTGATGGACAATCACGGAGATTACAGGTGCTCAATTCAGGTGAAAGAGAGCCAAGACTGGGCCTTTATTTTGAAGGGAGTCCGTGTTCACACTCTGGAGGATGTATTCCTGGTTGCTCTCTTATGAGACCCTCAGGTCTTCAAGGTGCTCCAGTGGAGTGAATTTATCATCCTGTCCCCAGACGGTCATGACTTCAGGTAGCCTGAAGGGAAGTCACACGCTCTCCTGAGTTGGCCACTGCTCTCAGAGGCAGATCAGTAAAGCCGCTTTGTTCTTTCGTCGCCAGTGCAGAGGGAGCTGTGTTCTGTGCTTCTTGAACAAGCAGACGTCAGTAGGAATGCTTCATTTCTGAATTACATGCCATTAATCTCATTAGCTACTAAACGATTTGACCCCCTACTTAATGAGTGGAACACAATTAAGCATAAAGTGCCTATTGAAAGGAAAATAGGTTCACAAGTACAGAGTTGCTGGTTCTGGAACAATCCATTGAATTTGAGAAATCCTGCTCTGCAGAGGTCATGTCAAGGAATGTTACCTGGAATTCTAGTGGTTTCACCCCTGTCCATCAGCACAAGGCCAGGACTCTCCATGGGCACGTCTGTCCTAGTGACCACTTGGGGACTGGAGGGATTCATATAACTTAACCCTCGGAGGAGGCAATGGTACCCCATTCCAGTACTCTTGCCTGGAAAATCCCATGGATGGAGGAGCCTGGTAGGCCGCAGTCCATGGGGTTGCTAAGAGTCGGACACGACTGAGCGACTTCACTTTCACTTTTCACTTTCATGCACTGGAGAAGGACATGGCCACCCATCCAGTGTTCTTGCCTGGAGAATCCCAGGGATGGGGGAGCCTGGTGGGCTGCTGTCTATGGGGTCGCAGAGTCGGACATGACTGAAGTGACTTAGCAGCAGCAGCAGCAGCAGCAACTCTCTTTGGTTTTTTTCTTTGCTCTGTGAGCCCTGCTTTTTGTCTCAAAATGCTAATCTTGTTGAGACATTTTTCCCCCCTTCTCTGTTGAGGACACCTGGTTCTGCCTGAACTTAACTTTTTTCAAACCTTGAGATAACCAATGTGTTTTTCTTATAGAAGTGTTTTTCTTGAGCTATGTTAATGAAACTGTGTATTTGCTTTAAAATTTGTCTGTCTTCAAACCAGTTCGTGTAAGACGAACCTTTTTTTTTTTTTCTTTTCTCAGACCTTGGGCTGATAATGGCTCAGCAAACCAACATTCGTGTCAGTTGTTTTATGGCCAGGGATGACACACCTTGTGCCGTTCTATCTCAGAAACGTATAATGTGGAAGAGGGGCCTGGTATAACGCCCTCAGCCTTGGGGGGGTCTCTCTTGTCTGATTAACAGCTTGCTAACAGACATAAAACATCTTGGTAAAAACTAGCAAGCAGGCACTCTTTCTGTCCCCTTCTGATGTCTATGTCAGAAGTTTTCCCTATCTCTGTTATGCTTTAACAATAAAACGTTGCTACACAAAAGCTCCTTGTAGTCAAGCCTCGTCTCTGGCCCCAGACTGAATTCTCCTTTGGAGGCCACGAATCCCAGTGTAGCACATGGCTTGCAACCTCAACCTTTCACCATCATCTTGGGGATTAACTTTACAACATATGAATTTTGGGGGACACAAACATTCAGTCTCCCTCCTTAAAAGTTTTTGCTTTTGGAGGCATAGAATGAATAAGAAGATCATGGTCCGTCAGATTCAGGCTTAACCCCTCTGTTCTCAGGGTTCTTCTCTGCAAAACTGCAGTAGTAATATTCACCTTGCAAGGCTATTGCAGTAGTAATATTCACCTTGCAAAGCTATTGGTGGGGTTAAATGAGATAATCCATGTAAAGCACTGATGTTCAGTAAATTTCATCCATTTTCCAAGTATTTTCCCAACTTTTCATTTTGGAAAATTTGAAACCTTAAAAATGTTGAAAGGATAGTAGAATAATATCCAGTATACCCATTGCAGTAGTTTGTTCACAGTGCCATAGAGAAACCCACAGACTGGGGGGTAGCTTCAACAACAGAATTTTGTTTTTTCACAGTTCCAGAGGCTGGGATTCCAAGGTTAGGGTGCTGGCAAAGGTGGCTTCTGGTGAGACCTTTCTTCCTGGTTTGCAGATGGCACCTTCCTGCTGTGTCTCCTAAGGCCTCTTTGTATGAGTAACTCCTGGTGTCCCCCTTCTTCTTACAGGGACTTCAGTTCTCCTAGGTTAGCGCCCCACTCTTATGACCTCACTTACGTTTAATTACCTTCTTAAAGGCCCTATGTCCACATACACAGTCACATTATGGATTAAAACTTCAATATGGATTTTCAGGGGGACACAGTGGCTCAGAGGGTAAAGCGTTTGCCTGCAATGCAGGTAGACCTGGGTTCGGTCCCTGGGTCAGGAAGATCCTCTGGAGAAGGAAATGGCAACCCACTCCAGTACCTTTGCCCGGAAAATCCCATGGACAGAGGAGCCGGTAGGCTACAGTCCATGGGGTCACAAAGAGTCGGACACGACTGAGTGACTTCACTTTCACAGTTCTGTTTTTGTTCAGTCACATCCAACTCTTTGTGACCTCACAGCATGCCAGGCAGGCTTCCCTGTCCTTCACTATCTCCCAGACTGCTCAAACTCCTGTCCATTATGTTGATGATGCCATCCAATCATCTCATTCTCTGTCATCCCCTTCTCCTCCTACTTTCAATCTTTGCATCAGGATCTTTTCCAGTGAGTCGGCTCTTCGCATCAGGTGGCCAAAGTATTGGAGCTTCAGCTTTAGTATCAGTCCTTCCAATGAATATTCAGGGTTGATTTCCTTTAGGATGGACTGGTGGGATCTCCTTGGTATTTAATTTCCCTGTTCACTACTGACCAGCATGGAAAACCTGAGACTGAATGTTTGAGCTTCTCTGCGTTGATTTTTGGAGACAGTCGTGGTTATGGGTGTGGTGTGACGGGGAGGGGGCTCTCTTCATGGGGAGGATGAGCCGCATGAGGATGGTGTGTGCGTCCTTTAGTGGGAGCGGGGCGGGGTGATTCTGCCTGCGCTTTTCTCTCTCCTTGCTATCCATGAGAACTGATGAAACATTAAATGTTTTCATTGTTGGCAGCATCTGGCATGGAGGTTCCAGCTCTGCTTCTGAGGGTGCTGCCACTCCAGACCCCTGCCTCGTGTCCCCAGAGGTGACTGAGCCGAGAGACCACCCACAGGCAGCCAGGGGCCCAGAAGATTCTCCACGTCTCAGCGCACCGGAGCCCCAGGAGTGGGAGAGTCCCTCGTCCTCCATGCGCTTTGCCGAGGGCCCCCCAGAAGGTTGTTTGGCAAACCCAGAAGGGGAACCTGAAGGTTGGCCCCTGGTTCAGCAGCCTCGGAAGGAACTTTCTCCAAATGGCTCAGGAGAGGCCCCAGCAGCCTCTGTCCCTCAGGACGGCAACTTGACTCAGCACAGGGTGTTTTCTGTCATCCCCAGTGCCAGAGAGACAGGCTCGAAGGAAGAAGAAGGGCAGAGACTTTCTTCCTCCAGCTCCACTGACCGGTTGGCAGGAATTCCACCAACTCCTCCTCCAGAGCCGATGAAGGTGCAGCTGCATGGAGAGGATGCCCAGCCTGGTGATTTCGAGTCCCAAGGGCAAGAGGCTGCAGCTGGCTTACTACGGCCAGAGTCCCGGCAGGGAACCCCCAAGGACCCTGCTGCCCACCTAGGCCAGGAGAGCTCAGCCAGCCTGGAGGAGCCTCCCCTAAAACCCGAGATCTCAACCTCGCAAGAGCCAGCCCCCGAATGCCCAGTGGAGGGGCCACCTCAGGATGTCACTGATGACGTGGGATTCCTCAGGGCCTGCCCTCCCACTGGGACCAGTTCAGGGGCCGCCCAAGAAGCCAAAGCGAAGGCCGATTTCCAAGAAAGCTGCCAGCAGCCGATGGGAGCACTCCCGCCCACAGGGCTGCCCTGGGATTCACCGGGTCCTGCCCTGGCACCGGGGGACAAGGGCTCTTGGGAGGAGACTCTGGGTGCCCTTGATGCTCAGGGTCACTTGCAGACCGGGAGCCAAGATGCTGAGCCTAGTCAAGTCACCTGGGCAGCGACAGGTGACCAGCCCGAGGGAATTTTGTTCATGAACCCTGAGCCTGCCCCACACGCCACAACCGAGGATGTGGGTCCAACTTCAAGCCTCCCCTCCCAGCCAGCTGCTCTGGCCTCAGTGGCTGCAGAACAAGCCAAGGAGATGGTTTCCGTGGCCGAGATGCCTGTTCTCACAAATCCGGCTACAGAGTGGGCAGAAGCAGGGTTGTCAGGACCGGAGAAGCAAGCATCAGACCTCAGAGGAGAAGGAGAGGGTCTGGAAGGAGGCCCCAGAGAGATTCCTGCTCCTACCCCCCCGAAGGAGAGGGCAGAGCTTGCAAATAGGGAGCTAAGCCATGAAGTCCAACCAAAGGTTCCAGCTCTCCCCGCTCCCAGTATATCAGATGAGAGTACCAGCAGGTCACCAGGGCTGAAGGATGAAGCTGAGCCCCCCGAAGGCCCAGCTGTGGCTAATGAGGAAGGCAGAGTCTCTGGGGATGATCCTAGAGGACAGGGAGTAGCCCCAGGGCCCCTTGATGGTGCAGATCCTGGGAATCTACAGGCAGAACAACTTGAGGCCTGGGACTGCAAGCCTGACCCAGAGGTGGACAAGAACGAGGTTTCACAGCTGACTGGCAATGAGGAGAGCCAAGGCCTTCCGAACACAGTCCTAGCACAGCCACTTGGAGAGGAGATCCCCAGGCACGCGGACAGGTCTGACTCTCCCTCAGAAGATGCAGCTTGGAACGTGGTGGCCCGTGGGATGATGGGAGAATCTCAAGTGGTCCACGCACTGGGCTCACTGCACCAGCTCCCTGAACAGCATCCCAGCCCACCCTCTGGGCCAGAAAGAGCTGGTGAACGTGTTCTTCCCCAGGGAACCGTCTGGGCAGGGGCGGGACCACAGACCAAATGTCCCGACACCCTTCAGGACGTGGAGGGACTGGGAAGAATGGACTCTCTTCCTGCTTTAGAATCTGAGAAATCAGATTTCCTGTCGGCTCCTGCTCCAGAGGTCGTCCCCAAAGCCCAAGAGGCGGAGAGCATGCCTGAAATAAAGTCAGGGAGCCACCCATCCGCACAGAGGCCCGGCCATGGGGAGGGGGAGGGCTCGCTAAGATCCTCCCACCCCCATGGGCTGGGGCGTGACACAGCTGGACAGGAAGTCCACGCTGATGGGCCCCCTCCCCCTGAGGGGGAGAACTGGGCCGTGGACTGCGGGCTCACGACGCTCAGCCTGGAGCAAGATTGGCAGGGAAACCTATCCCACTGGGGGGACAGCGGTATAGAAGTGACTGCATCCGAGAGACCCTTACTGTGTCCTGAGAACCATCTCCAAACATCCCAGACACACCCAGAAGCATCGGTCTTCAGTATGCTCAGGGAGACATCCCAAGGGTGCAGAAGCAAGGAAGAGACTTATCCAGGTGATACGGATTTTAGGAACCTGGGTGCCGATTCTCCACAAATCCACATACCCATGGGACCGCAGGAAGATGTGAACTTGTCCACTCATGGAGGCGAGCAACGGGCTCCTGAAACGGAACTTCAGAGTGAGCTCCCCAAAGGCAGTCTGTCTGATGCTCCGAATTCCCCTCCTGGGAGCACAGTTCCAGAGGGTCCTACGGCCGAGAAGTCACAGTCGTCAGCACCCATGAAGCCTGAGTTGCCTGCACATCAAGAGGGAGAATGCAGCGGCCGCCAGCCGTCCAGGAGCTCGTCTCCTGCAGCAGGCACTTTCCAAGACCCTTCTCTTGCAGGTAACTGGAGCAGAAAGGAATATAGCTGTGCTGGGCAGGGGCCAAACGAGTCCCAGCAGGAGCTGGCTGATGGGCTGAATGCCGGCAGCCAGCATGAAGAAGCATGTCTTGAGGACGCAGGCATTTCAGCAGCAGCTGACGCTTGGCCCCAGCTCCAAGACTTGGGCAAGACAGAGAAGGCAAGTGGAAACACCGTGGAGGCCCCACCTTGTTGGCCTGACTCAGTAGCTCTCCCGGAGGCAGCTCACAGCCAGCTGGTTCCAGCAACTGCCAGCCCCCGAGCCACACCTACCCAGGATGCCCCAGTGAGAGAGGCAGGTGAAGAAACCCAGGAGGGCGGACAGCAACCGGGGTTGGTCCCACAGAAGGAAATGGAGCACCTCACTGCCTCAGATGCAGAGGTCCCGGAGCTTTCTGGAATTTTCCCATCAGCCAAGGATCAAGGTGTGGATGGTGCTGAGACTTGTGGGAAGGCGGACGGAGGAGCCCTGGGGATATGGCAGGCTCCAGGGGAGCCAGGCTCCCTCCAAATAGAGCAGCACTCTTCCCCTGGGGAGGAAGCCTCTACCTCTGCTCTAGGTGAGCAGCCCTTGGCCAGCTGCCAGGATGCCTGGCCACTAGCCAGGGAGCTGGCTGAGAGTCCCAGGAGCGTGGCGGATCTTTCTGCAGCACAGGTTGTCCCTGATCCAAAGAGGCTCCTGCCGTCTGGACCCCCGGAGGAGGCTGCCCCTGGTACGCCTTACCTGCACATCGAGGGTGCTGCCAGGAAAGGGCTGGAAGACAGTGTCGTGAAAGCTGTTTCACCCCAAGGCCCCGGAGCCCCTGGGGAAAGCCCTTGTTCCACGCGGGAGCCCCTGCTTGCCTGGGAAATAGCCTCCTCCAGGGAGGGCTCTGCTGAGTCCTCCTCCTTGCAAGCAGGAGCTGCAGGTGAGGGGATCGCTGCAGCGCCAGCCAGCCCTGGAAGCTCCAAAGCTGCGACCTCGGGGGGTCCTGTGGACTCTGTGCCCTACTTGGACAGGATGCCGTTTCTGGCCAAGAGTAAGGAGACCACGGGGGAGGAGAAATGGTCAGGAGCTCCTGGTACAAGTGCTGAGCCCGGCGAGATTCCAGCATGCCCCATCAGTGAGGAGAGCAAGGCAGGGGAAGCAGCAAGAGAGACCGAGGGCAGCAGGGAGAGGATGCTAGAGCCTTCCAAGGACCCCAGGCGGGTAGCATCAGCTGGTGTAGATGCAAGCGGCAGGCAGACTGGGATGCTCGCTGGGTTGCCTGATTTCAGGGAGCACATCACCAAGATCTTTGAGAAGTCTGTACTTGGAGCCCTGACCGCTGATTGGCCCCAGAGCACACAGGGAGAAAAGGCGGGAGCCAGGAAGAGGGTGATGGGCAAGGGCCTCATGGTGCCAAGCCCAGAGAAGCTTCCAGATGGGACTCAAGGAGTGGCCTTCGCCCCTCTCCCCACCCTTCCCACTGGTCTCTGGGTGGACTCAAAAGAGAGGAAGCAAGAGCTGGCTGTAGAGGCTGAGATTTCTTGTCTGGGTCCCCAGGATCCAGCTCCAGGAACGCTGCCTGGGCTGGCCTGGCTGGCCGCAGAGCACACCCTGCTGGGCGCCACTGAGGGGAAGGAAGTAAGCGAGGCCCCGCAGATGCTGGTGGACAGCAAGAAGCCGGAGGGGGCTGGGGAAGGCTGGTGGCTGGGACCTGGAGGAGGCCAGGCCCATTCACAGCAGGCAGGTGGCCCACAGGAAGCAGCTTCAGGTCTATCTTCACAGGCGGTTTCTCAAGAGACTTCCGGGGCTGACTTGCAGGTGGCTCCCCAGAGCCAAGGAGAAGGGGACTCTGGTCCAGATGGCAGCATTCCTTCTGGAAAACAGAGCCAGGAAACAGCCCGCCCGGACAGTCAACCCAGGGAAGATGGTCCCCAGGGCTCTTCTCACCCCCGGGCTCTGGGTGACACGCCAGGATCCACCTCTGCCCAGGGAGCATCTCCCCACGGGGACGTCCCACCTCTGCCTGAGGCCATCGGTGAGCCCTGCACCCCAGAAACACTTGGGGGTGAGAGGAGGCGTGCAGGTGCAGCTGGCATCTCAGAAACACAAGATGCCCTGGGCACCCAGGGCGTCCCGGAGCCCCCAGCTGGGGAAGTGGCAGAGAATCCGCTGGAGCCCGGCTTGGAAGCTGGAGCTGCGGAGAAAGCAGAGGGTGACGTCACTTTGAACACAGCTGGGACCCGGGCATGTGTGTCTGAGGACCTGCCTGAAACAGGTACTATGAGAATGTTCTCTGGTTCGGCCGCTGCCTCGGCTGTGCCAGGAAGCCCTGGGGACCCTGGCTGCTCAGAAGGGGCTCTGAGGATGGATACTGAAGTCGCCCCAGGTGGGGGCCGCCTGGCCGGGCCCCCACAGGCTGAGGAGCAACCCAGGCCTGAGTTCCCTGCTTTTGCGGAGGATGGGAAGATAGGTGTCTCCTCACCCCCAGAACCTGACAAAACTCGGGACCTGAAGCTGCAAAACCTGGATCCAGAAGCACTGGACGCTGAGAGGTACTTAGAATAAATTCACACGCTAATGCGGGGTCAGCCGTAAAAGTGATTCTCATTTTTAAAAGTCAAAGTGATGAGTGGCTTTAAAGAAGCTTCATTTTTCCGTATTTAATTGTTTAAAGTTCCCTACTTACAATCTCTGAATGTGCTGAGAGTCTGAAAACATGTGAGAAATGGTTTGGAGGCATCTGTTTGGTTTGGAGGAGCTGTCTGTTTAACATCTCTTTTTTCCTTTCCTTGTGTTCTTTAATTTTTCTAACTGAAACTGTAAAGCATGAAATATTTACAGGCCAGCAGTGGACTACGGGGTCATAGGTTATGGTCAGTCAGACTATTTTTCTGGTGTCCAGATACATTTGCTTTTGGATCTGGATTTATTTATGCAGAGAGGCCTAAACTATTCCAAAGCATCTCAAAGCCTTTCACTGCCTGAAGCTAATTTTTTTTTTCTGGATATTTTCCTGAAGTAGCCACTTAAAGCTTAAACTGGGAAAAGGACTTTTCAATAGGATATGGAGAGAAATGCCCTTTCTAAGATGTATTGCTTTCTTTACATTATCCCAGAAAGATCCCCAAGGCTGGCCCATCCACGTTACCTTTGGTTCCTGAGAAGGATGCTCCAGACATCATGGACGAGGTTATTTCAGATGATGCCAGCAGTACGGGAAGAGCAGAAAGGTCAGTGAAAAGGCATTAGCCTTTGGAGAACCCTGCCCTCCTTTGGCAGAGACAGGCTGGATGTTTTGCAAAGGGTAGTACTGCTAATCTATGCGTCTTAATCTAAGAAAGATGTACCTCGCTGTTCTGATTCTTTACACAGTGCCTGAGATAACTATGATCTCCACTGCTTGTATAAAGGAGTTGTTTTCACATGTGAGCTTGTCTTTGTTTTTCTTAACATCTTTATTGAGACATAATTCACATACCATCTCATTTGTTCATTTAAGGTATACAAGTCAGTGGCTTTTAATATATTCACAGAGTTGTGCAGTTCTCAACTCTGTAGTCAATTTTAGAACATTGTCATCCCCTCCAAGAAACCCTGCACCCCTTAGACAACACGCCCCATATCTCCCAACTCTCCAAGCCTGACACCTCCTAATCTAGTTCATTACCTTTTGAGGTAAACGGGTTCGAGTCTGATTTAATCTTGAGCAGGAATGTCTAATCACCAACAGCAGTCTTGCCCCTTAGGGAGGAGGGCAAATGACAGATGCAAGAAGGAATCCCAGATCTTCGCACTTTGCAGGGTACCTGCCTGTTCTTTCCTAAGTGAAACGCCACCCGTGGCTGGGCACCAGCTGCTGCTGGGAAATGACATCCTTCAGGGGAAAGGGAGGTGCTTTGGGCATAGACACATTCTGAACAAGCTTTGCAGCATCCTTACCTCTTTGGCTCCTCCAGAGCTGTGTGTGTGTGTGTGTACATGTGTGTGCACACACACAGGCACATGCTCATGTGAGTGAGGCGGGGTTGGATTTTAAATTAGTACTTGTGGCCCAGAGTACCCTACCAAACAGCTGCAGGCATTTTGTGAATGATTCGATGCATATTTGCACACGCCAAAAGAATGCACGATCACCTGTTTTTCAAGTCTGAGCACTTCCACCCAACTGCCTTGCTTCCAAACGAGGGCAACTCTCATAACTCTGGGCCAACAGAGTTGCAAGCCCTGTTGCCAAGACAGATGCAAGTTTAATCTGCACTGGACACTTGTCTCTGCTGCTGATTTAACAAAAAATTCCCCACAGCTCTTGCTCATATGTATTTTTGACATTCCTAGTAAAAGTGTAGGAAAAGATGTCTAACTTGAAAAATCCTCCCCTTCCTCTCCCCACAAATGTTATATTAGCTCTTTCTTCAGTCCCCGGATGTTTTATCATCCTTCCTGGAGAACAAGAAGGTCTTAGGACCAGGCATATAGTAATCTAATAAATATTTCATGACTCAATGTTCTAATCACTTTTAATTTTAAAATTATAATTTCTAAATTAACACTAGATATATGTAAGGTGTAGAAACGTATAAGGAAAAAGAGAAAAATCCACAGCCCTATCACCTAATGATTGCTGGGATTTATGATGTTATTGTGTGCACAAACACACATTATGTTAGGGTAGTTTCATCCACTGTTTTTTTCTTTTTTTCTGTTTAAATTCTCAGAGTCCTTTTTTTCCTGCTGCCATCAGAACTCTTTGCAGACATAAATCTTAGTGGCTCAAAGTGTATGACTTATCATAGTTTACAGAGCCGTAGATATTGACCTCAATATAATGGGTGTTCTGTGCACTTTGCTCTGGTTGAGGATTTGTTGGGTGATAGACTTTCAGATTCTCGAGTTGTGTCGTTCATTTTGGCAGCCCTGGTCACATGTGTTTGGAGATGTGCTGTGAGGGTAAAACACGTCTCAGATGTTGAAGATTTAGTATTGATAGCTTATAGTGAACGATGTCGGATTTGTGATTTCTGAAGATTTAGCTCCAGGACCAGGGACCAGACTTGATCACTCAAGAGCTTTTGACATCACGAGGGGGACGAAGAGTGCTCCACTCACTAGTCTTACCAAGGCCTTAAATGCTTTTACCAGACCCACTCCCTCAGCATGCATTTTAAATGAACAAGATTAGAACTAACAATAGAAAGATCTTACCAGACCCATTCCCACAACCTACATCTTTTGTTTTATAGTTTAATCATTAGCTCTGGGCTTAAAGAAAATAACATCTTATATGCCTAAGACTAAGGAATGTAGGGGAAAAAGTTTGTCCTTTTGTCCTCCTGGACCCTTTCCTCCTTGAGGGCCCGGACTCCTTATCAACCTACCTAAGGATTGGCTCTCTCAGTGTGAAGCAAAGAATACAGGGAACTCCCTGGTGGTCCAGTGGTTAGGACTCTGCACTTTGAACTAGAATCCCACAATCTGCATAGTGCGACCAAAAAAAAAAATACAAGAAACATCATTAATAATTTTTATATTGCATGTTAAAATGGCAATATTTTGGATGAACTAGGTTAGAATATGTTATTGAAATTATTTTCATATTTTTTTCTTGTTTTTACTTGGCTACCAACATTTAAAAATTACCTAAGTGGCTTTTGCATTCATGACTTGCATTTGTGACCCATGTGACCTTGCATGCTCGGTTGTGTCTGATTCTTTGAGATCCCATGGACTGTAGTCCATCAGGCTCCTTTGTCCATGGGCTTTTCCAGTCAAAAGTACTGGAGAGGGTTGTCATTTCTTCCTCCAGGGGTATCTTTCCAACCCATGGTCTACTTGTATTTAAATCATTTGCTTTGCTCTGGTCCTTGAAGGAAATGAAGATGGAAGAGGGCTCGCCTTTCCTGTGCTTTGGGTTCTTAGGAAAAAGGCCTGCTACTCTCCCATTGGCTAAGGATTTCCAGAAAGAATTCCAGGTGGGGTGACCTCTGGCTCCCGTCCTTCGAAGGCAATTACAGGGACAGCCACATCTGAGCAAATGGACCACAGCAGAATCTACTTTATACTCAATAGACAATCGAAGGTCTCCAGAAGGTACAGACCAGCTCTGTCCAATTGAAACAGGACATAAGCTGCAAATATAATCTTAAATTTTCTAGTAGCCATATTCAAAACAAATAGAAATTATTAAAATTATTAAAATTTTAATTAAAATTAAATAAGTTGAAATATTAAAATTAATTTTAATAATACATTTTAAGTAACACAACATGTGGACTTCCCTGGGGCTCAGTAGAGAACTTGCCTGCCAATTCAGGAGACTGAGGTTTGATCCCCGGGTTGGGAAGGTCCCCTGGAGAAGGAAATGGCAAACCCACTCCGTATTATTGCCCAGGAAATCCTATGGACAGAGGAGCCTGGCAGGCTGCTGTCCACGGGGTAACCAGACAACAACAACAAAACCCAGTACATGACAGATAGTATCACTTCAACATGCAATCAGTATATAAATTATTAACTTGGTAGTCTGCATTCTTATTTGCATATGAAGTCTCTGCATGCTGAGGTGTATTTCATATCCACAGCACATCTCCGTTTGGACTGGTCACACATCAAGCCCTCAACGGTTCCATATGGTGAGTGGCTGCTGCCTGGGACACCCCAGCTCCTCCCAGAGCTCTCAGAGTCATCGAATGATCCATAAGGCCAAGCCTTCCCACGGGGCCCCCAAAGGCCCTCCTCTCTCAGCCCAGCAACTTCATTCCTGCTTTAACACCAGTGCTGGGAATGCTTCTTTGCCTTGCGGGGAAGCTCAGTAGCTCCGGTGGACCTTTCACCCTGAGGGAGCTGTGCTGTGGATCTGAGCGGGCCTCAGAGAAAGTCCGGCCAAAGTCGGGCGTGTGTGCCCTGGGAATGGCAGGTGCTGCACGTGAAGGTGAATTCGGCAGCAGTCTGGGGGAAGTTGTGTGGTCACACTATGGCAGATGCTACCAGGAGCTGGGTGGTGGTGGAGTTTGGGTTCACACCCAGCTGTGTCCCTTACTGGTTTCATGTCTAATCTCAGTTTGTCCGTCTGTAGAATGGGGAGGTCACAGCTGTAATTACCTCCCTGAGTTGCAGTGAGGGCCAGGATAAGTGATCAGATGAAATCGTGGTGCGTTCCAGCCCAGGCAGAGCTTAGGTTTTCTCTTTTCACTTCTGTGGGACAGGCTTTTCTCCTGCAGTGAACTGAGTGGCCGGTGTTCGTCTTCCTGGGGTTGAGGTTCCAGCCTGGCCGTCTTTCTTTTCCAGAATTAACTTCTTTGTTGAAATGTCTTCATGGCGGAGGAGAGGGAGTTTACTGCCCACCACGATCTGCTTCAAGTTTAAAAATTTTGAGATTGTATTTTATTGTAAAACTCTGTGTGTTTTTTTTTATTGTGTATTGTATTGTATTTCAACATAAAAATAATACTTTGAGTTCCCGTGAGAAGAAGCAAGTCAAAACCAAATTTTCTACTCGCTTGGTTATCAGGTGACGCAGTTCTGTTGAATCTACTGAAATTTGGAGATTCTTTTGACTTGGTTAGAGCTGATCCCACAGACCAGACTCAGAACCTAAGAAATGTCTCTTTTCCATCTTGGTGACAGGATCATTTGAAAACTCAACCTCATTTCCATGTAGATGCAGGGAGCAGATATTTTGCTGCTTTATTTCCCATCTTTTGAAGTAAGATTGGGCCTGCTGGTGCATGTGCTGTGGGTATCCTGTGGCTTTGCTCACCTCCACCTAAGGGGTATGTGTACACCCATCTCTGAGAAATAGGCGATGACAGACAGCTTGGCTGTGGATTTCTGTATACATCGTCTGGTCCCTCCCTGTGGAAGATTCTGGAACCCATAGATTTTATTTTTAGAATGTTCTACAGAAGACGCTTGAATGATTTTGACTTTGTATCCATCCAACTGTCTTCAGGGGATGGAAAGTCTATTATTAGAATTTGCCATTTTGCTTTCACGCCACTGATGATCAGATGTGTAGTTCTGAATCCATTGTGGACATCACCAGCTTGCTTTTGCTGAATATTTATTTCAAGGGTCTCTCTTTTCTTCCATTTGAGGAGATGGCTGGAAAGGTATCATTTTCAATTACTAGTGCGTTTGAGAGAATTGAATTATTCCCGGATGCTTTAGGTCTTTGAGTACACCTAGGCAGTTGGTTGAGGAGCGGAGGGTGGGACCAGCAAGGTCCAGCTGGCCTCTTGCCCAGGAGGCCCAGGCTGGACCTGAAGGCGGGGCTGGAGTGGGTTGCCACCCTGCCTCCTACTCTGTCTGCTTCTTCCTTCTGTCTCCTCTTCTTTCTAAAATTAGCAATTGTGACACCATGTTTTCAGGTTTAAAAATAAGGTTTTGAAGAGGGCTGTAGTCATATAAATTAAGGAAAGAAAAGAAACTAGCAAGCCTAGCAGATAAAGCCAGGACAATAGACCCATCCCGTCCCCACCTCCATCCTTCTGGGTTTGATTGTATATTATGTTGCTTGGACTATTTGAAACTTTCTTTTGAGAAGTTTTGGGCTATTACAGGGCTATTACAGAGCTACAAGTCTGACACTTCATTCCCTTGGAGCAGTTTTCTTCCCAAATAGGAGATGATAGAGTAAGACAGAGGGTTCATATCCCAGCAACCTCTTCCTGGCTGTGTGATGCCTGGAGAAGCTGCTTGACTTTTCATTCCTCAGTTTCCAAATCTATAAAATGGGAAAATTCCACCCTTCCCCATTAGGGTTGGAATTAAGATTAAAATGGAATGTTTCCAAAGCGATCTAGGATATTGCATGCTATATGGTAAGTGTAAAATACTATGGTAACCATTATTCTCATTTTCAATGTATTTATTAAAAAATACATCTCGAAAATCAAGCAAACAAAGGAAATGCCCGAGGTCTCCATGAAATGGGAACAGACCCTTTAATGCTGCCCGGCTCACGGGGGCTTGTTAATGGTTCAAAGCGACCGCAGAACTAACAACTCTTCAAATGATGTGGACTTATATTACGATCAACAGCTTCAATCATTGTGAACTATAGTGTTATAAAAGTCAAAGGACCTTTTAAAATTCCGCCTTTATGTTCTGAAGGTTTTGTGTTCCATAATTAAAGCGATTTTTGAAAGAGGTGAACCCACCCTTTGGAAAAACGCCAAGTCGCCGTGGAAAGCTGGGTTAGGAGACACTTGCACTGAAGGCAGCAGCCTCTTTAGAGACCAGGGGCTGACTCTGCCTCCAGGAGCCTCTGAAGGGACCCAACGCCGTGGCTTCCCGCCCTTCTGGGCTTCTGGGCCTCTCTGCCCTGAGGCCTGTGTTATGTGGATCTGAGTGGGGGAAGAGCCACTTGAGAATTCCAGGCCAATTTCAGGGCAAGGTGGTGATTTTCCAAATGAATGTGCCCAGACCGACCCTCTTTTCTTCCTGGAACCTCTCATTACCGCCACTCTGTTAGACGGGGATTCAGGTTTGTTTCAGCAGCCGTGTTTGAGAAATGGATATTTTAGACTCTAGCTGGCTATCTGGAAGGAAGTTTGGGTGCATTCTTGTTGATACTGGGAATAGGGAAGGGACTAGGGAGCACCTAACAGAATCTGACCTCCGATGGCAGGCTTCCCCCTGACAGCTGAGCTGACCCAAGGACCTGCCCTGGGGGAGGGGGCCGTTCTTCTCAGCAACTCCACCCCGAACCTGCTTCTAGGCTTTAGCGAGAAGACTGTAGAATTGAGTTCTATGGTGTGAGACCAGCTTCTGCCTTGAGGTTTACAAATAAGTTACTGCTCAAGTTCTAGTTCTGTGACTTTGGGGGCATCACCTTTGATGAACCTGTTTACTTACCTGTAAAGTGGGGGCATATAGAACCTAGGATTCAGTGAGCCACTTTATTTAGAGTGCCCAACACAAAATAAGTACTGCTCAGTGTAAGTTCCTTTTTACTTATTCCTCCCTCTGAGCCAAAGTACTTCTATATCCAGGATCTTATTTCATCCTCACCTTGAGCCTTAGTAGGTACCATTTGTGCCCTTTTTCTGTAGTGGAGGAAATGGATGCTAGGACAGGTGACATGGCTTGCCCAAGGTCAGTGGGCTAATGAGAGTTAGAGTCGGGACTGGAATCTCTCTTCTGGAGAGGTCTTCAGACATCAAATCCATTTTTGGATCTCTGATCAGTAATATTAGCCAGAAGGAATCTTGGGGATGTTACTCTGAGAAATGCTGTCCACTGGAACTTTCTGTGATGATGGAAGTGTTCTGTGTCTCCAGTATCCAGTAAGGCAGCCACTAGTCACATGTAGATATCACACACCTAAAATGAGGTCACTTGAAAACCTGGGGTCCGTTTCAGGGTGACGTGGCTTCAGGGTCACGGAGGAACTGACACTGTGGATTTTAATTAACTGTGATTAATTTTTTATTGATTTTTTAATGTGGACTATTTTTAAAATCTTTATTGACTTCATTACAATATTTCTTCTGTTTTAATTTTCACCTCCGCATTGGAAGGTGAAGCCTTAGCAAGTGGACTGCCAGGGAAGTCCCAACTTTCATTAATTAAAACTGAAACTGAAATAGCCGTGTGGGACTCAGCATGGCACAGCCCAACCTGAAGACACAGTCTCATCTCTTGTACATAAGAGATGACTCATCCCCCCAGCAGTGTGGATTTTGAGAGTTTCTGGGTGAAGCGCTTACAAGGCTCAGATCCCTGACGGTGTCCAGTGAGCGCTGGGTTCCTCCTCACTGCCTCCCCCTGGCTCTGCCAGTGGGGAAGCCAGGCCGCTGTGTCTCAGAGTGGAGACTGGGTTGTATTCATGGGACATGTGCCTGACAACACTGATCAGCAGGAGGCGTCTCCCTGGCTCCTGAACCAAGGAGGTTCACCACTGGGCTGACCAGAGGCCTTGGGCTTAGCCAGTGCAGCCTCACGCCCAGGCCTGGTAAGGAGGCTCAGGTAATCCAATCAACTGGTTTCAAACCCTTAATCTAGAACCCTCTGTGCTCACCCATCCCCACTGGCTGCACCTATAGGGGTGCCCCTCCAGGCTGGTAGGGAGCTGACATGGGTCCATAGCAGAGAATGGATTGCCAGTTGCCATCTGTCCCTAGAAACTGGCAGCGTAGAAAAGAGGCTTCCTGTGGGGTGTGCAGGGCCGGTGGCCCCAGCTAACTGCATCTCAGCCTCCCTTTCTTCTCAAGCCTGTTAAGTCATCCAGTATTAAATATTTTAGCAGCCTGCTGACTCCGAGGTGCGCCAAGTGTTCCTCTGTTTCCAGGGAAGGCGCTGGAACAGGTCTGATTACTGAGACTTGTAATGCCTTTTCCTTTTGTAAGGCGGTCAGAGGGAGTTTGGGAAGCAAACCCTCAGGGGAGCGGGGGCATCTGTGTCCTGGAGTGGGCGGGCTGGGCGAGAGAGGACCGCAGTGCGCAGGGGCGGTCAGCGATGAGTCCTCAGGCCGGGAGCACCTGTAAGTGGAGGGAAGCTGAGCCCCCGAGAGGTGAGTGTGGAGGGCGAAGGAAGAGGGACCAGAGGCCAAGAGAGGGAAGCCTCAGGTCCTGGAGTTGAAATCCCTCCCCCATCTTGGACTGCGTTGGGCGATTAGGTCACTGCACCAGTCTCAGCTGCTTCTTGGGTCAGCAGGCCACTGATGTCTCCCGGGGCTTAAAGGAAGTTTAAACGGGTTTAGAGGAGGCAAGACACAGAGTAGCCTGCACAAGCCAGCCCTCCATAGCCAGGAGCTGTGACCGCAGAGCCATAGACAAGGTCCCTGGGCCGCGGGGACCTTGGCAGGCAGGTCCACCCCCACAGCCGGCCCAGTCCTCGAGCAAGCGTGCACCAGGCTGGTGGCTTGGAAGGGAAGCCGGAGCCTCCCATGATAGGGAGGAGCCGGGACACTGGGCGGTCCTCCCTTGGAAAGAGGGCTGGGGTGGCTCGGTAGGTGGGCAGTTGGTGGGCAGACACACTGCCAGGGAGTGATGCACGTGGCTTGTTGACTCCTAACCCAGTGCTCAGCAGCCTTCGTCCCGGGGGGTCCGGTGGCTCACCAGCTCTTGTCTGCTTACGTGTGCCTTTGTGCCTTCACCAACACACAGCCCTTCCTTCCCCTCCCTGGGCCTCAGTGTCCTCTGACACAGGTCAGGAGGTGGGTGTCATAAGCCTGAATCCTCCACCTAGAAATGATTGCTCAAACACACGGCAGTGGCCATCTCGTAAAGAGTGGGTCTCAGCCTCTGGCTAGGAGAAGAAGTCACGATCTTGTTTCTTTGGGAAGGTTAGACTTGCAGATGTGGCTCTTGGTTACCCAGCACCCGATACTCTGCCTAGCGCACAGTGGGCGCTCCGTAAGCCCTTGCTGAATAATTCATCCCAGCTCACTATCAGTTGGAGGCTTTCTGTCCTGGAAAACCAGGTCAAATGAGACTCTGGAGGCAGATGGCTGGATCTAACTTCTGGCACTGCCATTAGACTCTTCAGTTCCTCTTAAATTCCTTAGCTACTCTGTGCCTCAGTTTCCTCATCTGTAAAATGTATATAATACTAGCTGCCACCACAGAGAGATATTAGGGAGATTACATGTGTGTTAAAAGCTTAGTAGAGTTCCTGCCTGGCATGCAGTAAGCACTTACATATAAGGGGTAATTTTTATTACTCTCATTATTACTATGATAATGGGGCTTCCTTGGTGGTTCAGATGGTAAAGAATCTGCTGGCAGTGCCGGAGACCCAGGTTCAATCCCTTGGTCGGGAAGATCCCCTGGAAGAGGGCATGGCAACCCACTCCAATGCTCTTGCCTGGAGAATCCCATGGACAGAGGAGCCTGGCCGGCTACTGTCCATGGGGTCACAAAGAGTCGGACACAACTGAGCAACTAATAACACTTTCACTCACTTTGAACGATAATAATGCTATTATTATTCAGGCAGGTTCTGGGGAAACAATCGTGCTTTGACACAGGGACTAGTTGAAATTTGCTGGAGTTCATTTACATCTGCCCTGGATTCTTCGGAAGGTGTCATCACCTTCTAAAGCTACCTCCCATCCCGCGGCCTGTAGCCTCCCCACTGGGATGGCCCTCAGTGTTGCAATGTTGTATTTGATGCAGTGCAAGCCTTCAGGCACGTATGGGGAAAGGTTCTCTGCCTTGAGAATACTAGGGCTTTGGGGTTAACCTCTTGCCAAGGGTGGCTGCAAAGAGGCTGAAACCTAACATTTGTGGCAGGGAGGGAGTGCCTGTGTGTGGGAGCCCGGCTGGGCCTGCACCGGAGGAACACAAGCTCGGAGTTTATCTTATGGGGCAAATTGCCCGGCTGTCTGGCACGACGTTCGAGGCGGCTTGCCCATCCAAAACCTCCTAGAGGAAAGGGCAGGGATGAAAGTTGTCTGGCCCTGCCTGCCTGCCAGATGCTGTAGCACAGTAGCTGGTGAAGGAGACCCCTTCCTGGCAGATGACCAAGCAGCTGGTATTTAAATGGGCACAGCCGGAGTTATCAGAAAGTGAGAATTTTGGATGAGGGGAGAGTGCCAACCTTGGGCTTGAAGTCTCAGTTTAGGCCAGACTGCTTTCATGGGGGGCCACCTATGAAGAGTGTCTGGGGCAGACAGTCCCTTAGGGCCTTAGCAGGATGCCCACCCTTGGAGATGGGTGCCACCCACCCATCTCAGGCGTTCATAGTCATGAAACATGTGACTTCCTTACGGCCCACACAGCTTGTCGGGGGACCACTGACTCATACTGGATGAAGTTCTTCTGGCCTTGAGACCAGCGCTCTTTTCAACAAACCCACTGGCGCTCTAGTGAGCAGGCACCGCCTTTCCTCTACACAACAAGCACCCCAGGTGGGCCTGGTATGAACTGGCCTTATAGAAGGTTTTCTGGAGGTGGTGGCAGCATTCTAAAGGAATCTTGTCCTCTAGGTGTATCTGAGAAATAAAAATAATTTTATGTACTTATTTATTTGTGGCTGTTCTGGGTCTGTGTGGGCTGTGCGGGCTTTCTTCAGTTGTGCCAAGCAGGGCCTCTCTCGTCGTGATGATTGGGCTTCTTATTTGCAGAGAATGGGCTCTAGGCGCCTGGGCTTCTGTAGCTGTGACACGTGGACTCAGTTTCTCCGCGGCACATGGGATCGTCCCAGACCAGGGATCGAACCTGTGTCCCCTGCATTGGCAGGGGAATATTTTACTACTGAGCCACCAGGGAAGCCGCTGAATATGCTTGCAAAAAGGAGTTAAACTGCAGCCCCTGTGCTCTGCTGACCCTGGCTTTTCCTTTGCTTGTGGCCAGTAGCGTTTGCTGTAGGATTGCAGGAAACCCACTGTGAGAAGCCGGCTGGACAGGGGCTCACAGATTCTCGAATTTGCTATGATTTGGGGAGTGTGCAGATACTGGTGGGGAGGGAAGTTAGATTAGAGTCTGATTCGAGTTAACTCAGCAGAGAGTTTTGCTGAAACTTGAGCTCTCGCCTTCTGTCCCAGTGTGTCTGTGTGAGCAGTTTACTGAGGAGACTCAGAGGATACCGCAGTCTGTGTCAGGTTTCTTCACAAACAGTTGAGCCATGAATCCTTGGGAGATAAAGCACTCGTAATGATCACTGCAGGGTCTAGTTTTGTTTTTGCACGAAGATGGGAAGTTTATATTAGAAGCCACCAGACTCCCCGTTGACTTGCTGTTTATACCTCTTCTTTGGTTCATCTTTGATCTTCAGTGGAGAGAAACTATTCTGCAGAAGTAGTCCTGCGTGGGGGCGATGTGGGGGAGGACAGTTTTGCTTTTCAGAAACTGGCTTTGCATTTTGTGTTCGGGAACTATAACTGCCCCAAATGGGAAAGTGTTGCCCCTTCCTACTTCTTCCCGGCAGTCCTGAAAAGCCACCAGCTCTACAAGGCTCACGAAGGGCATTTTATATTTTCTCTTCTAAATCCCTTTTCTTTTGGTATAAGAATTGGAGGAATGTGTAAATGCAGAGGCAAGTCTAGACTTTAAAAAAAATTGTTTATTTGGCTGCTCTGGACCTTAGTGCAGCACGTGGGATTTTTCACTGAGGTGCACAGACTCTAGTTGTGGTGCGTGGGTCTAGTTGCTCATGGCATGTGGGATCTCAGTTCCCTGACCAGAGGTCAGACCCACGTCTCTTGCATTGCACGGCAGAGTCTTAGCCACCAGGGGAAGGCAGACATTAAAAGCATTAGAGGCAGAAACTCCAGTGTGGCTGAGAGATGCTGGCCAGACTCATCCCTGGGTGAGCCCTCCGCCTGCTTTGCCCCTCCTGCTCCGTCTCCACCCTCTGGGGAACCTCTTTCTCCTGAGACCATAGACATCAGGCAAATGTAGTGCCTACGAAGCCTTTTCATCCTCCAGCGCCCCAGGAGTACCCCTACTCCTGCCCTGCCCAAGCATCAGTTTTAAGACAAAGCAGGTGTGTTATAATTTGTATAGAATTTCATCTTTTGCAGAAGAGTTAGATGTTTTGAACTGGACAGATACAGATTCAATTGGTCACTTATTCACTCTAGGACTTCGATCAGGTTACTTGCTCTCTTGAGGCTTCAGTTTCCTCATCTGTACAAAGGGTGTAAAGTCAGTACCACCCTCCAGAGGATCGTGTGATGGTGTATGGGAAGTGCTAGCTCGGGGCTGGCACAGGCAAGCACCCAAAGCAGGTCTGTCCCCGTTTGAGGATGAGGTCTTTGAAAACAGGGTCCGAGTTTTTAGTGCAATGGACTGCACATAGTAGGTCTTCAACAGATGTTTGTAGGTTGGTTGTGTATTGTCCAGCAGATAGAGGGTGTGTCTCTTTGATGCCTCCCTCAGAAGAGAAATCCAGGTCTACTGGCCAGGTTAGTTCAGTAACACAATAACAAAATGATTGTACTTGTAAATCATACATTCATTCATTTTTTCATTCACTCAGACTGAGGGCCTCTTCCATGAAGGTCAAGGCTAGGTGCTCTAGGCAGAGTTTCTGATCTTCAGCACTATTACCCAGCACTTAGCTGGGTAACTGATGGAGAGGGTCGTCCTGCACATAATAGGCTGTCTGGCAGCCCTGGATGCCAGTCACATCCCCCAAGTCATGACAGTCAAAAATGCCCCCAGGTACTCCTGCTCCAAATGTCCCCAGTGGGCAAAACTGCCCTTGGAGAACCGCTGCTCTGGGGCTGTGCTACCCAAGGTGTGGTTCCGTAGATCAACAGCCTCGGCATCACCTTGGAGCCTGCTCAGCTGTGCTTGTTTCATCAGATACTCTGTTTTCAACCATTGCCTTGATGTGACAAAGACATCCGACTCTGACTTCCAGGGAAGATTGCTTTTCTGCCCAGCAAGGTGGTATAGCAGTCAGGGCTTGCTTTATATTTAGTCAGACTTACTTAAAATTAGGACTAGGTCAAATTCAAATACAGGTACAGCTGAGTACATGTTCAAGCGATGCAGACCCTTGTGTAAAGTGGGCTTCATGTACACTCAAGGAAAATTCCAAAGCCACGTCTAGAAATCCTAGATGAGAACTGCCCCCACCCTTTTTCTGCGTAGATTTTGGGTGCAGGCTGACATTTCATCTTAGCATGGGTGGAGGCTGTGGCTGAATTTTTGAAGGCCTGAATCCAGTGTTTCACTTTGTGCTTACAACTACACTTTGCTGGGCTGCAGTTCAGAAACGTAACTCCCTGCCTGGACAGCCATTCATAGAATGTGAGGATGTAGCTCAGAAGCCGAAAGCAGGGATTCCTTCTAAAAAATTTTTTTCCCAGAAGTGGATCTTATATTATTAGTGTGAGAGCTGAACTCTCATGCTTGAGCCAGGCACTGGTCCTGTGTTCCTCATGGCATATTCCTTTGCTGACGTGTTCAGAGTATATAAAAATAACCTGAAGCTAGCCGTTTGTCACTGTGGGTGGGTTAGGAGTTTGGGTTCGTAGACACACAGCCTCTGCGTGAACCTGGCTTTGCTTGGGCTGACCTTGGGTAAGAGACATCACCTCTCCAAGTCTATTTCTTCCTTTGCAAAGGATAATAGCAGTGCCCACCAACATAGGGTCATGTGAGAATGAAGTCAGAGGAGAGATGGAGGCCCCGTAGCAGAGTTCTGGCTGGTTAGCAAATGCTCAGAAATGTCAGCTAATATTAGAGTGGTCATTTCAAACAGGTTTTTTCAATTGCCTTTTTGGTTTTCGTGATCTGATAATGGAGCGGGGACAGCAGAGTGCACACTGTCTTATGGGTGGCATTGTGTCACCCTTCAACGCTGGCAGATGACAGGATAATCTTCTAGGTGAAAATGCCCTTTCGGTTTGGGTTTCTGGTAGTTGGATGAAGCCCTGAGATGTTTAAAAAGCAGAGACATTACTTTGCCAACAAAGGTCCATCTAGTCAAGGCTATGGTTTTTCCAGTGGTCATGTGTGGATGTGAGAGTTGGACTGTGAAGAAGGCTGAGTGCCGAGGAATGGATGCTTTTGAACTGTGGTCTTGGAGAAGACTCTTGAGAGTCCCTTGGACTGCAAGGAGATCCAACCAGTCCATTCTAAAGATCAGTCCTGGGTGTTCATTGGAAGGACTGATGTTGAAGCTGAAACTCCAGTCCTTTGGCTACCTAATGCGAAGAGCTGACTCATTTGAAAATACCCTGACTCTGGGAGGGATTGAAGGGCGGAGGAGAAGGGGATGACAGAGGATGAGATAGTTGGATGGCATCACCGAGTCAATGGACATGACTTTGGGTAAACTCCGGGAGTTGGTGATGGACAGGGAGGCCTGGCGTGCTGCAGTCCGTGGGCTCGCACAGAGTGGGACACGACTGAGACTGAATGAGCTGAGAAGGTATTCTCCACGAGGGCAGATATGTTGTCACTTCTGTTCACTCCTCTCTCCCTGCTCCTAGAAAGTGCACGCCGAAAAATGCTTGTTGAATGACTTAATCCCATGCCTCCTTATCACAGCCAGTTCCTGGTTATACTCAAGAGATTTCATTCCCACTGCCCAGCACATTCTCTTTCTCTTCTCCAAGTCCACTGACCTCTTTTTTGGCTCATTGTTTCATCAGTGTGTGTCTCCCCTGTGCCACTTTCAAGACTTTTTACCACGTCTGTATACCACTTGTATTATTACCTACTTACTATTTTTCTTTACACTGATGCATTTGTTAATGTCAACATATTGCGTTAGTTCTGTTGTAGGCGATGTCAGTGAAGTTACAGGTTTGGCGCACTACCACCAGGGAAGCCCAACTTTTCCCTGCTGCTAAGTCACTTCAGTCGTGTCCGACTCTGTGTGACCCCATAGACGGCAGCCCACCAGGCTCCCCCATCCCTGGGATTCTCCAGGCAAGAATACTGGAGTGGGTTGCCATTTCCTTCTCCAATGCATGAAAGAGAAAAGTGAAAGTGAAGTCGCTCAGTCTGTCCGACTGTTAGCGACCCCATGGACTGCAGCCCACCAGGCTACTCCATCCATTGGATTTTCCAAGCAAGAGTACTGGGGTGGGGTGCCATTGCCTTCCCCGAACTTTTCCCTAATATGCTTTAAATGTATAACTATTAAAAATATCCTCATATAAGAAACTTGACTATGGTAACACCTCCTTACCCTATAAAACTCAAGTATTCCGTCTTCTGGTAAACCTCCCCAAGCCTCTTCCAAGGCGGATTTAAACATTGCTTTTATGTTTCTGTCACGTGGCAACCTTTCCATCAACCATCTACAGAAGTGGGCCAGGAACCACGAAGCTTCTGACTCGGTACAGGGTCAGGATGCAGTCGGTCCTTAGTACCTGATTTTCAAAGCCTGAAGGAAACCCCTCCAGTCTAGGAGAGTTTGTGCTGTCGGGCCACATGTGGGTGCCCTGAGTGGATGCCCTAGGATTCTCTGAAGACAGTTTGCTGTAGCCAGCCTTCATGTCATCCACAAGTCAGATATATGAACTTCCATTTCGACTCACACCCCCAGCAGGGAGTTAGTGTGTTCTTTGCAGAGGGAGAGTTTGGCCTCTGCCCTTCAGCATCACATATTCCCCATCAGTTGACCAGCCAGCCTTGCATGTTTCCAGTCTCTGGCTTTGCTTCCCAGGTTGCTTCATGTATGAAATCGTGCCATTGGCAGACTAGGGAGGTGCCGTTGGCCCAGTGGGGCAGACACAAGTAAAACAGAATGAATAGAATTGGAGGGGCTGAAGGTTCCTTTCAGTCTCCTGAATAACTTCTCATGTACACACTGTACTCTCCGTTCTTCTTAATCTGAACACTGACTGCACCTAGTGTCTGCCAGTGATCTTGATCCCATACTCTTGCTTCTTGCCCCTCCAACATGAGTCTGTCTGTACAGGCAGGGTCCTGTCTTATAAAGTTTTATGACCCCCTTGTGCACTTGGGACAGTGCTCAGTGAATATTTGATTAGCTCATGATATAATGTACATATCAGGCCAATTTGGGCATAGTTTTCTAGCTTGGCTTCCCATTTTTCTCTTGGCTTGTCACTTCTCAGCTAAAACAAAATATTGTTGCCCCAACAGAGTGTAAAGGAAGCTGCAAACACAGAACAGGGCACTGCTTGGTGGACAGGGCTGGGGATATTTCCTAGGCACTGATTCTCCTTTTGTTAGAGAGCTCTGTTGGCAAAGGATCTTTGATTTGCGTTGTGGTTTTACATTCTTTTCTGTAACTGAGTGCTTCTCAGTGTCACAGTGGACAGCCTTTTCAGGATACTTTTGGCTTCAAGTAACAGATAACCCACTACAAGAAAACAATGTTCCTTGTTGTCATTCAGTTGCCAAGTCATGCCCGACTCTTTGTGACCCCATGGACTGCCTGCAGCACAGCAAGCTTCCCTGCCCTTCACTATCTCCCGGAGCTTGCTCAAATTCGTATCCATTGAGTCGATGATACTATCCCACCATCTCATCCTCTGTCATCCCCTTCTCCTGCCTTCAGTCTTTCCCAGCATCAAGGTCTTTACCAGTGAGTTGGCTCTTCGCATCAGATGGCCAAAGTACTGGAGCTTCAGCTGCAGCATCAGTCCTTCCAATGAATATTCAGGGTTGATTTCCTTTAGGATTGACTGGTTTCATCTCCTTGCAGTCCAAGGGACTCTCAAGAGGAGCTCTTTTTATCTTCCTCTACCTGAATTCAGTGTGTTGGTTAATGTCCTTTTCATTGTTTCTGACTGACTGCAGCAGCTCTATCAGGTCCCACATGACAGTGTCGAGTGGCAGGAACATATCTGAAGAACATAAAATTTACAGTCTTGTATCTCTTCTAAAGAGTGAGAAAAATGACTCCAGAAGCACAGCTGGCTTTCCTTTCTGTTTCATTGGCCCAAGTGTATGTCACATGCCCATATCTAAGCTAATTATTTGAACATTAGTAAGTATGTAAACAGGAGAGGGAACATAGGTTTTGGAGGCAACAAATGACTTCTGCCACAAAAGTTCAGATTCAGAGTTTCTCCTACTGTGATTTGGAAAGCATCTCCACCAGAATCCTCTAGACTATGCTTGCTAAAATGCACATTCCTGAGCTCTTCCTGACCATTTTAGTCAGAAGCTCTGGGAATATTTTAACAATAGTCCTGGGAGTCTTAGATGCAGTAGGCTTCAGATCCATGGTATGGTTTCTGTGGTTGTCACTTATCAATATTTACAAGGTGCAGATGATCCATCAACAGTGTTGATCCTCTTGACAGGAGGAGGAGAAGACAGATTCGGCCTTCGAAAATTCCCTTCCCAGCCCTAGCCCTTTGGAGAGTCAAACAGAAATATTAACTGATACAATGATGATATCTAGGATTTGCTTTAAAATAATCTGAATAGCAGGGGAGAGGAGAGTATGTGAATACAACAGAGTTGGCCCTGATCTGATAACATTGAAACTGTTTGATATAATAGAGTTCATGATATTGTTCCATTTACTTAAATTAAAAGAAAGTCTCGTAGACGTCCCTGGTGGTCCAGTGGTTAAGAACCGCCTGCCCATGCAGGGAACACCGGTTTGATCCCTGCTCTGGGAAGATTCCAGGAGCCTCGGGGCACCCGAGCCCATGCCATAGAGCCTGTGTGCCACAACAGGAGAGGCACCCCTGCTGAGCGCAACTAGAGAAACCCCGAGAGCTGGAACAAAGACCTGGGACCGCCAGCTGTATCTCAAATTCATCTGACCCCCACCGCCCAGTGGGCTCAGTCGTGTCCACCTCTTTGCGACCCCACGGACTGTGGCTCACCAGGCTCCTCTGTCCATAGAGATTCTCCAGGCAAGAATACTGGAGTGGGTTGCCATTTCCTTCTCCAGGGAATCTTCCTGACTCAGGGATCGAACCCGTGTCTCTTTTGTATTCTCATTGGTAGGCATATTCTTTACCACTGTGCCACTAGGGAAGGAAGCTCTATACCTAATCGGAATGCTCAAGCTTAGGAGGTGGTGAGTGGAGCACCTTTTTTACATAAGTGGGTATGACCTGGGATCAGGGTACGGGACACAGAAGACTGGGCGTTCCAATTCTTGTGTTACCCATAGCTGATGGTATACGTTCTAACAAATTAGCCTATTTGAGTGTCAGTTATTATAGTGAAAAAGGCACTTTAATAGTAAACCACGGTTTTTTTACATAAGTGGGTATGACCTGGGATCAGGGTACGGGACACAGAAGACTGGGCGTTCCAATTCTTGTGTTACCCATAGCTGATGGTATACGTTCTAACAAATTAGCCTATTTGAGTGTCAGTTATTATAGTGAAAAAGGCACTTTAATAGTAAACCACGGAGTCCATGATAAACATATGAAGAAGGAATCTGTTTAAATTTCCATCAGGAATGTGACTCTTAGAAGTATGTGTGTGTTAGTCGTTCAGTCGTATTCGACTCTTTTTGATACCGTGGACTGTAGCCTGCCAGACTCCTCCTTCCATGGGATTCTCCAGGCAAGAATACTGGAGTGGGTTGCCATTTCCTTCTCCAATGCATGAAAGAGAAAAGTGAAAGTGAAGTCGCTCAGTCTGTCCGACTGTTAGCGACCCCATGGACTGCAGCCCACCAGGCTACTCCATCCATTGGATTTTCCAAGCAAGAGTACTGGGGTGGGGTGCCATTGCCTTCCCCGAACTTTTCCCTAATATGCTTTAAATGTATAACTATTAAAAATATCCTCATATAAGAAACTTGACTATGGTAACACCTCCTTACCCTATAAAACTCAAGTATTCCGTCTTCTGGTAAACCTCCCCAAGCCTCTTCCAAGGCGGATTTAAACATTGCTTTTATGTTTCTGTCACGTGGCAACCTTTCCATCAACCATCTACAGAAGTGGGCCAGGAACCACGAAGCTTCTGACTCGGTACAGGGTCAGGATGCAGTCGGTCCTTAGTACCTGATTTTCAAAGCCTGAAGGAAACCCCTCCAGTCTAGGAGAGTTTGTGCTGTCGGGCCACATGTGGGTGCCCTGAGTGGATGCCCTAGGATTCTCTGAAGACAGTTTGCTGTAGCCAGCCTTCATGTCATCCACAAGTCAGATATATGAACTTCCATTTCGACTCACACCCCCAGCAGGGAGTTAGTGTGTTCTTTGCAGAGGGAGAGTTTGGCCTCTGCCCTTCAGCATCACATATTCCCCATCAGTTGACCAGCCAGCCTTGCATGTTTCCAGTCTCTGGCTTTGCTTCCCAGGTTGCTTCATGTATGAAATCGTGCCATTGGCAGACTAGGGAGGTGCCGTTGGCCCAGTGGGGCAGACACAAGTAAAACAGAATGAATAGAATTGGAGGGGCTGAAGGTTCCTTTCAGTCTCCTGAATAACTTCTCATGTACACACTGTACTCTCCGTTCTTCTTAATCTGAACACTGACTGCACCTAGTGTCTGCCAGTGATCTTGATCCCATACTCTTGCTTCTTGCCCCTCCAACATGAGTCTGTCTGTACAGGCAGGGTCCTGTCTTATAAAGTTTTATGACCCCCTTGTGCACTTGGGACAGTGCTCAGTGAATATTTGATTAGCTCATGATATAATGTACATATCAGGCCAATTTGGGCATAGTTTTCTAGCTTGGCTTCCCATTTTTCTCTTGGCTTGTCACTTCTCAGCTAAAACAAAATATTGTTGCCCCAACAGAGTGTAAAGGAAGCTGCAAACACAGAACAGGGCACTGCTTGGTGGACAGGGCTGGGGATATTTCCTAGGCACTGATTCTCCTTTTGTTAGAGAGCTCTGTTGGCAAAGGATCTTTGATTTGCGTTGTGGTTTTACTTTCTTTTCTGTAACTGAGTGCTTCGCAGTGTCACAGTGGACAGCCTTTTCAGGATACTTTTGGCTTCAAGTAACAGATAACCCACTACAAGAAAACAATGTTCCTTGTTGTCATTCAGTTGCCAAGTCATGCCCGACTCTTTGTGACCCCATGGACTGCCTGCAGCACAGCAAGCTTCCCTGCCCTTCACTATCTCCCGGAGCTTGCTCAAATTCGTATCCATTGAGTCGATGATACTATCCCACCATCTCATCCTCTGTCATCCCCTTCTCCTGCCTTCAGTCTTTCCCAGCATCAAGGTCTTTACCAGTGAGTTGGCTCTTCGCATCAGATGGCCAAAGTACTGGAGCTTCAGCTGCAGCATCAGTCCTTCCAATGAATATTCAGGGTTGATTTCCTTTAGGATTGACTGGTTTCATCTCCTTGCAGTCCAAGGGACTCTCAAGAGGAGCTCTTTTTATCTTCCTCTACCTGAATTCAGTGTGTTGGTTAATGTCCTTTTCATTGTTTCTGACTGACTGCAGCAGCTCTATCAGGTCCCACATGACAGTGTCGAGTGGCAGGAACATATCTGAAGAACATAAAATTTACAGTCTTGTATCTCTTCTAAAGAGTGAGAAAAATGACTCCAGAAGCACAGCTGGCTTTCCTTTCTGTTTCATTGGCCCAAGTGTATGTCACATGCCCATATCTAAGCTAATTATTTGAACATTAGTAAGTATGTAAACAGGAGAGGGAACATAGGTTTTGGAGGCAACAAATGACTTCTGCCACAAAAGTTCAGATTCAGAGTTTCTCCTACTGTGATTTGGAAAGCATCTCCACCAGAATCCTCTAGACTATGCTTGCTAAAATGCACATTCCTGAGCTCTTCCTGACCATTTTAGTCAGAAGCTCTGGGAATATTTTAACAATAGTCCTGGGAGTCTTAGATGCAGTAGGCTTCAGATCCATGGTATGGTTTCTGTGGTTGTCACTTATCAATATTTACAAGGTGCAGATGATCCATCAACAGTGTTGATCCTCTTGACAGGAGGAGGAGAAGACAGATTCGGCCTTCGAAAATTCCCTTCCCAGCCCTAGCCCTTTGGAGAGTCAAACAGAAATATTAACTGATACAATGATGATATCTAGGATTTGCTTTAAAATAATCTGAATAGCAGGGGAGAGGAGAGTATGTGAATACAACAGAGTTGGCCCTGATCTGATAACATTGAAACTGTTTGATATAATAGAGTTCATGATATTGTTCCATTTACTTAAATTAAAAGAAAGTCTCGTAGACGTCCCTGGTGGTCCAGTGGTTAAGAACCGCCTGCCCATGCAGGGAACACCGGTTTGATCCCTGCTCTGGGAAGATTCCAGGAGCCTCGGGGCACCCGAGCCCATGCCATAGAGCCTGTGTGCCACAACAGGAGAGGCGCCCCTGCTGAGCGCAACTAGAGAAACCCCGAGAGCTGGAACAAAGACCTGGGACCGCCAGCTGTATCTCAAATTCATCTGACCCCCACCGCCCAGTGGGCTCAGTCGTGTCCACCTCTTTGCGACCCCACGGACTGTGGCTCACCAGGCTCCTCTGTCCATAAAGATTCTCCAGGCAAGAATACTGGAGTGGGTTGCCATTTCCTTCTCCAGGGAATCTTCCTGACTCAGGGATCGAACCCGTGTCTCTTTTGTATTCTCATTGGTAGGCATATTCTTTACCACTGTGCCACTAGGGAAGGAAGCTCTATACCTAATCGGAATGCTCAAGCTTAGGAGGTGGTGAGTGGAGCACCTTTTTTTACATAAGTGGGTATGACCTGGGATCAGGGTACGGGACACAGAAGACTGGGCGTTCCAATTCTTGTGTTACCCATAGCTGATGGTATACGTTCTAACAAATTAGCCTATTTGAGTGTCAGTTATTATAGTGAAAAAGGCACTTTAATAGTAAACCACGGAGTCCATGATAAACATATGAAGAAGGAATCTGTTTAAATTTCCATCAGGAATGTGACTCTTAGAAGTATGTGTGTGTTAGTCGTTCAGTCGTATTCGACTCTTTTTGATACCGTGGACTGTAGCCTGCCAGACTCCTCCTTCCATGGGATTCTCCAGGCAAGAATACTGGAGTGGGTTGCCATTTCCTTCTCCAGGAGATCTTCCCCACACAGGGATGGAACCTGAGTCTCCTGCATTGCAGGTGGATTCTTTACCATCTAAGCTACCAGGGAAGCCCCTGGTGCTTTGCAATAAAAGTGTATTTCTTTCTTTCTTTCTTTTTTTAAAAAAAAAAACCTTTTTGGCATCTGGGATCTTAGTTCCCCAACCAGGGCCTGAACCTGAACCCCCTGCATTGGAAGGCAGAGTCTTAACCACTGGACCACCAGGGAAGGCCCAAAAGTATATTTCTTTATGCTGCAGAGAATTCTTGTTTGGGGCCATCAAGCCTTGGGGCATCTGTTTCTTTAAGAGGAAGGAATGAAGCCTGGAGTCTGTGAGTCTCTTGCCCTTTGGTCCCAGAGGATATAAAACATAGCAATGCTTTCTTGACTCCAAAGATAGGAAGCCTGGCATCCACCTGTAGCCACAGGCTCTTCCCCATGGGGGCCTAGATGCAGAAATTTCCAGAGAAAAGGTGCTTCCTTTTAGTGGCGTGGGCAGGTAAGCGCCACTTTGGGTGAGAGGTCTATGTCAGCCAAGGAGCTGATCTGGGGCCCTCTGAGGAAACAAAGCAAAATCCACAGCTCACAAATGGCAACTCCTTCCCTGACAGTACGGCCCAGGAACGGGCGGTTGGATTTAGCCTCTGCCCAGTTCAGTTGGGAAAGAATTTGCCTGCAATGCAGGAGACTCAGGTTCCATCCCTGGATGGGGAAGATCCCCTGGAGAAGGAAATGGCAACCCACTCCAGTGTTCTTGCCTGGAGAATCCCATAGACAGAGGAGCCTGGCCGGCTACTGTCCATGGGGTCGCAAAGAGCCGGACACGACTGAGCAACTAAACCATTTTAGAGGGTACCTCCGCCCAGGAGAAGGCATGTTAATAGACTTTGCAAACTGTAGAGCGCCGCCGTGTGCTCTACGGATCCGGATCCGTGGTTAACGCAGGTGAAGAAAAATAAAGGCCAGAATTTGGCTCCAGGAACAAGTGAGGCCCCATAACACCCCCAGCTTCTTTCTGACGCCCCAGAGGGCAGCGGGCCGGCATCTCCCCTCCTCACGAGCGCGCCTGGAACTCCGAGCTGGGGCACCGGCCTGTACTTGGCCTTCTCGGTGGGTTCACACGCCGGTGCCTTCCCCGAGGTGCCCTGCGTAGTGGAAAGCGCCGTGGAAAAACTTAAGAACTGTGACAAGTTGTCATGACTCAGACTTCTGGAGGAAGTTGGCAGTGCCTTTCAGGACCCACGGCCGGGCCGCGCGTCCGTGCGTCCGTCCCACGAGCCCTCTGTCCCCTGCGCGCTGTGCGGCCGCGGGGCGAGTGGGCGCGCCGCCACGTGGGCCCCTCGGCGGCCTGGGCGCGCCGCGGCCGGCCCCGCGCATTCCTGGCCCGGGAGGAGAACGCGGCGGGCGCCCTGCGCGAGCAGCTGGCTGCGCCTGGCCGGCCCGGAGCGCCGAGACCTGGGGGAGGAGCCTGGCCCGGCCGCCGCTCTCCCCGCTCCTTGGCCTTTTGTGCCGCCACTTTGCCCGAGCCCTTCTGGGAGCCGCGCCTCCCCGCGCCGTTGCCCCGGGAAAGTCTGCGTCCCCGGGCCAGCCGGGCGGTGGAGACTCCGCGCGCAGCGCCGCCGCCGGCCTCGGAAACCTCAGCCTCTCCGGGAGGGGTGGTTCTCGGGCACTTGCGTCCCCGCTAAGGAAGGCGGCTCCCTGGCGGGCTATCTGCCATCGCCCCCAACTGGTAAGTGCGCCGCGGCCAAGGGCGGGCGGGAGGGCGAGCGCCCGGGTCGGGGAGGAGACCCGCGTCCTCGGACCTTGGCCGCCAGACAAAGGCATGCTAGGAGTAACCAAAGCGCATGTCATCTCTCCCCACCGGGAACTGGTTAAGGGGAGGAAAGCGACTGGACACACATATGTCCCCTTGCCGGCGGAGTGTGTGTGTGTCCGTCGGGCAGACGCCCTCGGCGTCGGCCCAGGAAGCTCGTGCCGTCCGGTGGGGCGGGTCGGACTCGGCGCCCGAGGTCGGGGTGCCAGCCGGCGGCTGCGATCCCGCCCACGGTGTGGGGAATCTGTGCCCGCAGCCCGGGGCCCCATCCGTGGTCGGGGTTCCCGCCCGTCCCCGCCTCCGCGCCATCCCCGCCGGGTTCCTGGCGAGCTGGTGTGGTCCCGCCCGGTAGCGCGGGGGACTCCCCTGGCGGGCCACCGCGGCGCGTGGGTGAGCCATAAAACTCCGCACTGGATTGCCTCCGACTTTGGGACTTTTAAATTCTCTAACAGTTACGTCAGCCGGGCGAGCGCACTTCGGGGCTCCGGAGCACCACGTGACCCGCCCCCGCTTTCACCCCCCACCCTCCTTCGGCGTCCTTGGCTCCGCAGCCTCGGGGGGCCGGGTCTTCCCTGCCCTTCGGGGCGTCCTGGAAAGGCGACTTCAAAAGTAGTGATTCACAGCGGGGTTCCTGCGGCAAGCTGTTGATGCTTGGTGCTCCCGCGGTGCCTGTCTTTTCTGAAAGCGGCATCATCACCGTGATATTATTATTGTTGTTACCTTTTGCAAGTGCACGGACAGGAAAAAGAGAGTGGGTTGAGCTGCAGTGAAATAGACACTGTGAAACAAATGCCTCCGAGGTGGCCTGGGGGAATGGGAGTAGAAGCCAAGTCTGGGAAGGGTAGCCAGGGGTCTTGGTTGGTGCCCGAGTGTGTGTGTGTGTGCGCGTGCGCGCACACACGTCTTCATATGTGGGCGTGCATGTGTACACATGACTGTCCCAAGTCATTTCTATCACAGTACATGGAAAAGCAAGGGTCCTAGTGAATTCCCTTTCTGTTTTATGCTAGAGGAAGGTGCAACTCTGTTAATCGGTGGAGAACTTTTTATTTTTCTAGGATTCCCTATGGAGGCCACATCTCAGAAGCTGTTTTCACTGTATTTGGAAATGACTTTGTCAGGGGTCTTGTACCAAGGCTGGGTGTCATCTGGGGGTTCCATCCATTCAGATTCACTGGTGTATTTCAGAGCTAGTCTTCACTAGTGTTTTTATAGGGCCCGTTTGGACAATTGATGAGAAGCAGAGGAAGGATTTGGTTGGGAACTGTGGAGTGAGTGACCGCTTAGACTGGTTTCCCTGTTCTCAGGTGAAGCTGGGAGCTCCTGCAGAGAATGGGGCCAGTTGTGCTGGGCAGGTGAGAAGGGACTGAATTCCCACGGGGCTTCTCACAGGCAGTGTCTGGGGCTGGGCATTCTCCTCCGAGGAGAGTCGGAGCAGTAAATAGGTCAGGGGCCTGCCTCCTTGTGCAGACACCACAGCCAGCTCTCAGCTGCCCAGAGCCTCATCTTTGGCTCTTGCGTTGTTACTGGTTTCTCATCAGAAGTTAACTTCCTGAGTCTCAGGTAGGCCGGGCAACATGGAGTGTGACATACAGATGCATTACTGCTTGTGGAAGCCCATGGAGCCAAGGTGCCTCTCCTGGCTCCCCTTGGGAGAGTTAAAATTGGCCCCTGGCCCCTGCATCCATTCCTTCTGTCCTCCGTCACTTTTGTCGCCCTAAGCTTGGCCACTTAGAATATTTTAGCTGGAAGGAAACTTGAAGGTCAAGGTTTTATCTTATAGATGAGAAAAGGGAGACTCAGAGAAGTCTCAGGTCTTGGCTACGGTCACACGTGAGGGTGGGACTCAAACCCTAGACCATAGAATGCTGGCCTGGCGGCCGAATCCTGCAGCCTCTTTGGCTTCATCCCACTTTGTACCATGGTTATTTACATTTGTCATTGCCATGGAAACAGACAGTGCTTGCCAGATACTTGTCTAGTTTGTGGTACCATTCCATGAGTGAGGAGGGGCCTGGGGGTGAATGATGGTTGAAGTAAGCCTGTCCCTACTTGCTGGGAGGTAGGTGTGTGTGTGTGTGTGTGTGTGTTTGTGTGTGTGATATACCTGAGCATATACACATTGGCCAAAGGGGTGTGTGTGTGTGTGTGTGTGTGTGAGAGAGAGAGAGAGAGAGATACCTGACATACACACATTGGCCAAACTTCATGGTGAGCATAGTGTCCCAGGAAGGGATGTCTGGATATGCATAAGGATGTTTGGTTGCCTCAGTGACTAGAGCGGGCCCTATCTGGTAAGAGCCAGCGATGCTGTGTACGGGGACAATCCTGTCCAACTGAGAACCGCCTCACTCCAACTGCTGATAGCACCCCCTGTAAAGGACACTGCAAGGGCTTGAGGAGTGAGGAGAGACCAGTTCTAATTGGGAAGATGAGAGATGCCGACCTGTGAGCTTGCTGGAGCCCAGGCTTCAGGATTGGGTGAGGCTGGGAGAGACTGAGGGTGGAGTCAAGAGCATGTGTGTGTGTGTGTTTCCTGTGTGTGTGTGTGACTCAGTTCCACAGCCAAAAGCAGATGGTTCTTGAATTAACTGTGGTTTGAGTCTAGCAGGCCCTGGCACCTTTTGCACATTCAGGAGAAGGTTTAGGAAGCTGGTGGTGGTATCGCTGACTAGTTCCGGTGGAGGAGAAAATCTAGAGAGAAGGGCTGGGTGCCCTGGTCTCTCTTGCTGTGACCTGTGGCCAAGGTGCATGAAGTCCATCCTGGTGGCTGGGTTTTGTCCTCCCTACCCCCACTGAGGTCACAGCCCTTTGTTTATAGCCTCAATAATCATTTCTACAGCAACTCATCCTGATGACAAAACAGCCCATGAATTATGAAATCATTGGAGAGGAAAGAAGGCATGAAAAAGAAGAGCTGGAGAAACAAGTTTGTGGGGAAGTGCCTCTAAAAATAGAGTAGAGGGCAGGCGAAATTCTCCAGGGACTACAGAGCAATGGTCTGTGATGGGGGTTTCATTTCAGATCTGTCGGGTATCAGAGGCACCCCCCTTCCCGTCTTATCTGGTCCTCTCTGGTGTGTAGTTTCAGTCTGTCATTTAGCAAATATAGCCAGTGCTGCCAGCTAAAAGAAAGCAAAGTTCCCAAGACTTTTTTTCCCCCTGGGTTGGAGAAAGGCAGGACAGAGCTAGCTCCAAATTTAGGCAGAGATTCTCCATGAGAATTCCTGCCCCACTCACCAGCTGTGTGACCTTGAACAGTCATGAAGAGTCTCTCTGAATCATGATTTCCACTTTTAAAGGCTGGGGATACTTACCCTGCCCGCCTGGCTCACAGATCTGTGGGGGCAAGAAAAGTCCTGTGCATGAAAATACTTGGCACACTGTAAAGCGCTGTGCAAATGGAAAGTCATGCGAGTATTTTTCACCTTGTTAGGTTGAAAGGGATTTAATTAGAAGAGCTCGTTTTCCTAAGCCCTTGTGAGGCTTATGTTTGTTGCTTATTGTTTTTCATTGGAAAGGAGGTGCTTCCCGTGTGGCACTAGTGGTAAAGAATCCTCCTGCCAGTACAGCAGATGCAAGAGACATGGGTTCGATCCCTGGCTCAGGAAGATCCCTTGGAGGAGGAAATGGCAACCCGTTCCAGTATTCTTGCCTGAAAAATTCCATGGAAGGAGGAGCCCGGCGGGCTATAGCCCATGGGGTTGCAAAGAGTCGGACACGACTGAGCACATGTTATTTTTAACTGGGAATGAGGAAGGGTGCTCTTCCATGCAGATCTCTTTTATTTGGAAGCTGCTTATGTAGGTTTTCTTTCTTTCCATCCTCCCAGGTTTTGTCACCCTCCATTTTAATTGCTTGTTTATACGTTCCCCCACAAAGCAAGTAAAAATAAAAGAATAGGAAATGCATGTTGGTTCTGCTTACAGAGAACAAGTCTGGGGGGAAAAAAAGGAAAGAGAAGGCAGTTGCCTTACTGGCTCATGTGCAGGATTGGCTATTTACAGTCCTTCTGACTCCTGTTACTGACTCACTGTGTTTCAGTGGTCCTCTGAGGTCCAGAGCTCTCCCACTGGGGTCATTGAGAGCGTACAGCTCCTGGCTGGCATCCTCAGGTTTAAGCTCCTGCGGGCTACAGGTTGGTTTCATTTCCCTGATGGGGGCCCATTCCAAACTGAGAAGAGGCGGCTGGGTCATGTCAATGTCAGGAGCATCTTCTTCTTCCTTCTTGTCAGGACGCCTCTCCCTCCACCCCCACGGGCTTCCCCTGGCTGCCTGCTCTGCAGCTGCGTGCTTCACAGCAAACAAGAAAAGGTCCAGTGTTTCCTTCAAACCTTGACCGAGGCGTGCTCACCTTGTGAATTACCTGGCCAGGGAACCTGCATTCCGCTGCTTCCTGCTTCCAGCTCACAGGTGTCTCCTGTCCAGCTGTGTGTGCTAGGGTCCCTCTCCTCCAGGGCTGACAAGACCCTGACTCACTTCTCCCAGCTTCCTTGTACCCAGTGCTGTGCCAGGCAGGATGCATTTCCAGCAGTTCCTTCTTGGGTTGGTGACTTTCTGCCTTGACTCCTCTCTGGAATGGCGGGTACAAGCCTTTATTCCTTGCATGAGTTCTAGACCTCTCGTTGCATTCGTGGGTAGGGAGACCTTTCGGAGGCAATGTTGCTACTTGTGTGGTTTTGGAATCAGGGAAAGTCTGTCATTGTTATAAGGTACTGAGGACTCCGAGAGGCTTTAAAAAAAATTATCCACTTCACTTTTTTGGTTGAGCTGGGTCTTCATGGCTGCACTCGGGCTTCCTCTCGGTGTGGGGGACTGCTCTTCGTGGCGGTGTGCAGGCTTCTCGTTGCGGTGCCTTCTCTTATTGCAGCGCGTTGGCTCTGTGGTGTCGGCTCAGTAGCTGTGGGATTGTTGCTCCGTGGCATGTGGACTCTTCCCGGACCAGGGCTCGAACCCACGTCCCCTGCATTGGGAGGTGGATTCTTATCCACTGTACCACCAGGGAAGTCCCACAAAGTTTTTTTTTTTTAAAAAGAAACACTACATTTTGCCTTGTCTGTATTCAAGGCATTTGTGCAGTCTTCAGCTTACTTGTGGCACCCCACTCCAGTGCTCTTGTCTGGCAAATCCCATGGACAGAGGAGCCTGGTGGGCTGCAGTCTATGGGGTCGCTGGGAGTCAGACACGACTGAGCGACTTCTCTTTCACTTTTCACTTTCATGCATTGTAGAAGGAAATGCCAACCCACTCCAGTGTTCTTGCCTGGAGAATCCCAGGGACGGGGCAGCCTGGTGGGCTGCCGTCTCTGGGGTTGCACGGAGTCCGACACGACTGGAGTGCCTTAGCAGCAGCAGCAGCTTAATTGTAGACTTCCCTGTAGCTCAAACTGTAAAGAATCTGCCTGCGATGCAGGAGACCAGGGTTTGATCCCTGGCTGGGGAAGATCCTCTGGAGAAGGAAATGGCAATCCACTCCAGTATTCTTGCTTGGAGAATTCCATAGACAGTGAAGCCTGGAGGCTACAGTTTGTGGGGTCACAAAGAGTTGGACACAACTGAGTGACTAACACACAGCTTAACTGAGCTGAGTTGCCTGCTCTCCGTGCAGAAAGTTAGAGAGGAAGCTGGTTCTGGCCTGAATTAAGTGGCAGCCAGACAGCTCTGGTGGCAGCTTCTTTCTATCCTTGTTACTTGCCGCACATCCATAGATCTAGCTGATATTTATCAGACACTTGCTGCTTGTTGAGGATCTGTTGTGAGATCCACACTATGCTTTACATACACATTTTGCTCTTCTTTTCTTAAAAAAATTGTGATTATTTGCTTTTGACTGTGCTGGATCTTCGTTGCTGTGTGGGCTCTTCTCTAGTTCGGGCAAGTGGGAGCCACTCTCAAGTTGTGATACCAGGTTTCTGGTTGCGGTGGCTTCTCTCGTTGAGGAGCACGGGCTTTAGGGTACATGGGCCTCAGTAGTTGCAGCTCCCGGTCTCTCGAGCACAGGCTCAATGTTTGCGGTGCAGGGGCTCCAAGGCATGTGGGATCTTCCTGGACCAGGGATCGAAGCTGTGTCTCCTGCATTGATGTGAGGATTCTTTACCACTGAGTCCACCAGAGAAGCCCTCTTATTTCTTTTAATAATCTTTCCCAGTGATTCAAAATGTCCCCATTTTACAGATTCAGAAACTGAGGCTCAAAGAGGACTGCAGCAGGCTGGTCAATGGCAGAGCTGAGTTCAGGCTCGCATCTGCCTGAGCTGTGCTGTCTGTCTGCCCTGGCTGCCCTGCTCGCGCACGCAGTGGATGCCTCGGGTTGATTTCTTTGATTTCTGTGCCTAGTGCTCTGGTGAAGTCGGGGCACCTGTTGGGTTTCACACCCTGGCTCTTGGGAGAGGTCGGCAGCCTTGGCTGAGGTCTTGCCCCTGAGGTGCTGGCCTGTTCAGCAGGCATACCCCCTTCACTTTGTGCACTCTGATCAGAAGGATAGTGACATCATCACTTAGCCTGAGCATGCAGCCTCTCCCAGGGCTTGGATGGGTTTATTTCTTTGTCTTTTAAAAAGAACAGTGACTGCTCTCTCCTTGCCTTGTCCTAGAATAACTTCCTCCCCTTTGAGCTTTGCATAAACCCCAGTCCTCCAGCTCATTAACCCTGAGAGGTGTGGGAAAGATAGTCCAATTTTAAGGAGTGCTGAAGACCTATATAAGAGGAAGGCTCGCCCTCTGCATCCCCTCCCCACCATCAGGTCTCCCGGGGAGCTGGTTGGTCCCCGCCACCTCCCATCCGTACATCCTGACCAGGGTCCTGGCCTCTGGCCAAGGCGCCAGGCCAGCTGGGGCTGAGCCACTGTGGGCACTGCCCAGTGCCTCCTCCAAGCTGTCCCTTCTCAGCCAGCCCAGAGGGCTGCGCTTCTGGAGCCTCAGGTTTTTCAGATCAGAAAATCAGAGGCCTGGAAGGGACCCTGGAGACCCAACAGTCCAAGCCTTCACTTTATGGAGGAGGCACCTGCAGGCTGGGTGGGGAGGGATCTTGCCCACCTCCCCTGGATCAGGGAAGGGTCTTGCCCACCTCCCCTGCATCAGAGCCATGCCCGCACCCCTGCTGGCAGCTGACAGGCTTTCTGTGGGGAGGCCGACCCCGCTGGGCAGCTTTGCACCCACTGTCTTCTCTCTGCATCCTTGAGAGGTGGTGCTTGAGGCCCGGGGTCCTGTGGGCCTGAGGTCTTTGGAGCAGCTGAATGGAGCTCAGCTCAGTGAGGCCATGCGTGGAGGGACTTTTCCCACCGGGGGGCTCCATTTGCTCCTCCTGAAATGGGCTGTCCCGTGGCTCACAGTGGCAGAGGGCCTGCACGGTGCCCAGAAGCCCACAGTAGGTGCTTTCCGTAGGTGCAAGCCCTGGTTCCCTTTGCTTGTTGCCACGCCCGTTTCACGGCCCCAGCCGACGTGCACACGGGGCCTGGGATGGCTGAAGGAGCACCACGCACCTGAGGGAACTCGCCTGGCCAGGGGCAGCCGGTGGAGGGGCCCGGGTGCTCTGGAAAAGCACATTCAGCGTGTCCTGTTGAGTTTGCATTGCTGACGCCATCGTTTGTAGAGCGATCCCCACGTGCCGGGCCCTTAGCTAGAGAAACCTTGACCGGACTGCTCTCAGTGGACCCTCCTCACGCCCTTTCCAGGCAGGATGGCCCTTGCCCTTGCTGACAGGTGGGGAGGCCGACCTTGGAGGAAACTTCTCGCAGGCTCGCACAGCTGTGTTGGTGAGGGCTGCCCCACCTCCCAGGGGAGGGGCTGACCTGAACTTGGTTGGGGGCTGCCTGATCCTGCTGAGTTATCTGTTATTCACTCTGTGTTAGAAAAAAGTAAAAGCACAGCAAAACCACCGACTCATAGTTTTCTGTTCCTCAGAAAGATGTGTCTCTATTTAATATGAGCAGCTGATTTCATTGAAAGTTGAAGTAAATAGTCGTACGGAGTGGGGGCTGGAGTCTGAGGTGTTATCCATGAAGCATGTGGTTAATAAGGTGACCTTCCAACCACTCAGATGCTCAAAACCCACGTGGTCTTTTTTAAAAGCATCTGTTTATTTGTTTGGCTATATTGGCTCTTAGTTGCAGCATGTGGGATCTAGTTCCCCAGCCAGGGATTGAACCCGAACCCTCGGCGGTGGGAGTGTGGAGTCTTCACCACTGGACCACGCAGGAAGTCCACCCTTGGCCTGGACCACTCCCCAGGGCCCTTCTCGTCTGCTCTGCACGTTCCCCGGCCCTGCTCCAGCTGCATCTCCTCCCCACTCCAGCTATTCTCTCCCCACCCCTTGCAGGATAGCCTGTCCTCAGCCTAATGTTTGAGGCCTTCTTTGCAGGCTGGCCTGGGCCCGGCTGTCTAGGTGCATGAACGCCCCACGGACCCCCATTCAGTGCTGCTCCCCTTGTGACCATGCTCTGCCCTCCCAAGCCCAGATGAGCTCTGCGGGTGCTGGGAGAGGCTGGTTGCCTGCATGCCTTTACTCCAGAATGTTTCTGTTCGCTTCTTTCTGAAATAATTTCCTACTTAGAAAAGTTGCACAAGTAGCCCAAAGACCTCCCTAGTTCCTGAATTGTTGCCATTTTACCTCCTGTGCTCTCGTTCCCCCGCTTATGTGTAGGTGTGGATGGAGATACATTTATTTATCCATCATCACTGTTTTTCTGAATCATTTGAGAGCCAGTTGCAGACTGGAGAAGGGAGTGGCTACCCACTCCAGTGTTTTTGCCTGGAGAAAATCATGGACAGAGGAGCCTGGCGGGCTGCAGTCCATGCGGTCGCAAAGAGTCGGATGCCTGGAGAATCCCATGGACAGAGGAGCCTGGCAGGCGACAGGCCATGTGGTCACAAAGAGTCGGACACGACTGGGCGACTAACACTTTTTGCGACTCAAAGGTGTCCCCATCCAAACGAAACTGAACAGTCTAGCTACCAGTTTCCCCAAACAAGGCCCCTCTCCAGCACAGCGCCGAGCCAGCCATCCAGCTGGACATCACTGTGGTACATCCCGGCATCACTCAGTCATCAGAAGCCATTCGGATTCATCCACACGGTCTCTTTTCCATCCGATCTGAGGTCCAGCCCAGAGGCATGTGTGGCCCTCTAAGAATGCCCGCAGACTCTCCTTTAGTCTGGAAGGACTCCTCTGTCTCTTGCTGTCTTTCATGACCTTCTGGAATACAGCTCCTTCATTCTGGGAAGATCCCTCACCCAGCATCCTCCAGAGCTTCCCCGTAACCAGATTCTGGCTGTCACTTGGAGCAGGGGTCCCACAGAAGTGACGCGGGGTGAGGACCATCCACTGCTGAGGACGTGATCCCGGTCAACACCTGGCCGAGTCGGTGCCCACAGTGTTTCTCTAACTTTGAGTCTTCATACACCCCCACCCCCCGGTCAGGTGGGAGAGTCCTCCAAGCCCACGCACTTGCCCTTCACTTCTTTGAACCTCTGTCCACCCTCCTTAGAGCCCTTTGATAGCTCCTGACGGACTTCACCACTTACACGGGGCATTTTCAGTTTTCATCACTTCTTCTCCATTTACCAGTTGACACTGTACAGTAAAAAGGAACTTTCACCCCTCCCTTTCTATGTATTTGTTCATGTCTTTGTATGGACTCATAGATTATTACTTTACTCAGTGGGTTTTATTACTATCTGTATTTTTTTTAATGCCCAAATAGTCCCTGATCTGGCCAGTGGCAGCCTCTTTGAGGTGGTTTAAAAAAAAAAAAAATTTTTTTTTAAGTTCCTGGAGCTTAGAGACAAAGCCAAAATAATCAGTATCTCTGACAATGGGTTCAGGCACAAGTATATTAATGTGAAAAAACCCCAAAA
Source organism: Oreotragus oreotragus (assembly GCA_006410675.1). NCBI lineage: Eukaryota > Metazoa > Chordata > Mammalia > Artiodactyla > Bovidae > Oreotragus > Oreotragus oreotragus. The sequence goes on along the minus strand of SJYX01000584.1, from coordinate 1,191,726 downwards.
CTCTAGCTCCTATGGAAAACAGTAAAGAGATTACTTTTAAAATTAAAAGAGCTACTATATAATCCAGCAATTCTAGCTTTGGGTATACATATATCCAAAGGAAATAAAATCACTACCTCTGAGAGATATCTTCGCCTATATGTTCATTGCAGAGCTACTTATAATAGCCAAGAAATAGAAACAACTTGTGTCCACCAACAAATGAATAAGTAAATAAAATCCAGTATACACACACACAAATACTAGTCAACAATAAAAAAAGAAATTCTGACATTATCACAACATGGCTGAATTTTAAGGGTGTTACGCTAAGTGAACTAAGCCAAACTTAAAGGTACAACCTGTATCATCTTACTTACATTGGGATCTAAAAAAACAAAACTCATAAAAACAGAACAGACTGGTGGCCTCCAGGGATCAGGGAGTAGGTACTGTTGGTCAAAGGGTACAGACTTCAAGTTATATAATGAGTAAGCTCCAGGGAATGTATGATATTGTGTCTATAGTTAACAATACTGTATTGTGTATTTTAAAGTGTCTAGGAGAGTAGATTTTAAAAGCTGCCACCACACCCACACCCACACCCACACACAAACTGTAACTATCTGATGTGATCAATGTGTTATCTTAACATGGTAATCACTTTACAGTATATGCATATAATCGTTACACTGTATACCTCAGACTTACACAATGGGTCTATATGTCTCCATAAACCTGGACAAAATATAAACACATACACACATACACACAATCTATGTGTGAACTTGTGTCTAGTCCAGTGGTTCTTAACTGGGACAATTTTGCCCCAAAGGGACATTTGGGAAAGTCTAGAGATATTTGTCACAATTGGGACAAATGTGGGATGGGATTAATGGCATCTGGTGAGTAGAGGTCAGGGATGAACGTTATCCTACAAGGCACAGGATAGCTGCTATAACAAGTAAGTATGTGACCATTTAAATTTCAGTAATGCTTAAGTTGAGAAACCCAGATTAGTCCTAACTAGCTTTGTAATAATCACAAACAAGAAACTGTCCCTAATAATGATATCTCAAATGGTTATCTCACATTTATTGAGCAGTGCTGGGAATTATTTTAATTCAATCTTTCCAGCAGTCCTATGATGTAGCCTCTATAACAATCCACACTTTACTGGCAAGGAAACAGGCTCACAAGAATGAAGAACTCTGCCTCAAATCACACAGCCAACAAGTGGTATGGCTCACATCATTTTACTCTCGAGCCTCTGTTCTTAATTCCAACGCTCTTCAGCCTTGCTCAGAACTTCCCTGTGTGTCCGGGTGTTTATAAATATATCACACACTCTACTGATAGAGATTCTATCTCATATGCCAATGCCACTGGCATTTTGACAGAAGCCCTGGGATACCGTGTTGGAAGATCATGTGGCTCTGGATGACTCGACAGAAAGAGACATGACTGATAGTGATGTCTGCTATGGGCACGGAGGGGAAGAGAAATAGTATTCGTGCCACATATTTGGTACTTCAGGACCAAATGATCTTTCTTAAGATCTTCCTTTTCAAGAGTCCACCACCTATGCGCCTGTGTTTCCTACCACTCCCCTGCAATGAACTGCCTCAATTCTTGGCCAAGAAACACTTGCAGAGTTCTGTACATCAAAGAGAATTGCAGGCTAAGCAGCGTATGGCAAGGGCTTCATTGAATACAGTTTTCCATGGCTGCAGGGAAACTGCTGAAAATTCTCAGGTCCTTGCCTACACAAGACAGAAAATAATCAAAGTTCATAAATATCAGAGCCCACCTCCACCCAGGGTCAAAGCCAAAAACAAACAACTTTGGGGGTTGGACTGGTTCCATAAAATAATCTAAGTGACTGAAGTAAAAAACAGCAATGACTACAAACTTTAGGGAGGCCAAAGAATAATCTACTACATTTTTTAAAAATTATGCAATGTTTAGCAAACTGAGATCACTGGGCGGAAAAAAAGAAGAGAAATCACAGAAACTTTTCTAAACAAACTCACATACCAACAAACATCTAAACCACTGTAACCAAGATGAGGAACTGGAGCTCGTTTTTAGTTACAAAGAGCTGAAGGATGGGGTGGGAAATAAACAATTCAAGAGGAAAAATCATTAATAAGATACCCTCAACTATTTTCCCACAAGTAATTTCTTGAAAAAAAACAAAGAAAGAAAGAAAGAAGCTATATGCTGTGTTAAAAAAAGCCAATGTCCTGCATTCTTGTCCAAACAAAATTTTGCAAGCAGTCAACCAAAGAACTGAAATTCCATTGTCATAACATTATGTCTGTGGGGTACCACTTCAGAATATCTTTTTTAAAAAAGAGTGGGGTAATTAATTTAGGACTCTGTAATGAAGAGGATAAGAACACTAACAAAATAAAACCCACTCAAATAGAAACTACAAGAGAATCTGGATTTAAATCCTCGTAGTGTATCATTTCAAAGCCTTCCTGTTTACTAACAGCAACATACGTGCGCATACACGCACACACATACACACACACCACCCACATCAAATTTTCCAGGAAGTTAGATATTTAAATAAAACAACATTTGGACTCCTTTAGTCAAAGGAATGTAATTTCTCCTCAAACTATCTCTATCACTGATGGATGAACTGGTGTAGTTTTTACAACAGGAGTTTAAAAGTGACAGTGAAGGATCACATTTCTATCTGCCTAAAACATGACGAGACACAGGGACATAAAACAATATCTAACACATCATTTTTTCTCATGAAATAAGCTATTTTTTTTATCAAATCATCTTACAAGCAAAATAATTTATCTCTGTACTACAAAAGCAAATAAGTATTGAAAACTCTACTTAAACAAGATGGATTTTGCTGATGTTGAGCTTAAAGCAACTCGGCAAGATATGACAACATGAACTACATTATTTACATTCATCACATCTTAGCTGTGTCTACAAGGCACAAAAACATTGTCACGAAAAGTGAAAGTCAGTAACTGCTCAGATATTATGTCTAGGCACCAACAGCTGGAATTTCCTCAGTACTGGCACTCCTGCTAAACATTTTCAGAAGTTCACGAAGAGGTTTTTCCCACACTTTGCTCTATGGGCTCACATTCCCCTGGCTTTCACGTGCTTCTTGCTACAATTCAGTGCAGGCCTCCTTGCAGCCACATATGGTGACTTACTTCTACTAGGCTGTTCATGACCCCACATGTTGACACCTAATGCTGTACAGAAACAAAGTCTTATCTCCAGGAATGTTCTTAAATGCAAAGTATTTTTTCTTCTGTTCAAAGACTAAGATTCTTCCATGGCATTTCTAAGAGTTCAACAAGAAATGTCATTTAGATACCCTATGTGAAGTGAAGTCGCTCAGTCGTGTCCGATTCTTTGTGACCCCATGGACTGTAGCCTACCAGGCTCCTCCCTCCATGGGATTCTTGTTAGGTTTTCAACTTGCCTTGCTCTCACTTAGCCTATCAACCCTGCAGTGTGCAGTCCTCCTCGTCTTAAAAAACTACTTTATTGAGATGTGATTGACATAAACGAGGGATTTCCCTGGTGCCTCAGACGATAAAGAATCTGCCTGCAATGTGGGAGACCCAGGTTCAATCCCTGTACCAGGAAGATCCTCTGGAGAAGGGAATGGCAACCACTTCAGTATTCTTGCCTGGAGAATTGCATGACATATAAAAGCTGTGCTATGCATATTTAATGTATACAATTCAGCAGGTTGAGGGATAAGTATATGCCTATGAGACCATCACTGCCATCAAGGCGATAAACATATCCATCACCTCCCCAAGTGTCCTCCCAACCCCATTACTGTTACCGTTGTTATTTTTAATATGCGTGCTTAATTACTCAGTCGTGTCCAGCTGTTTGTGACCTCATGGACTGTAGCCCGCCAGGCTCCTCTGTCCATGGGATTCTCCAGGCAAGGATACTGGAGTGGGTTGCNAAGTGTCCTCCCAACCCCATTACTGTTACCGTTGTTATTTTTAATATGCGTGCTTAATTACTCAGTCGTGTCCAGCTGTTTGTGACCTCATGGACTGTAGCCCGCCAGGCTCCTCTGTCCATGGGATTCTCCAGGCAAGGATACTGGAGTGGGTTGCCCTTCCCTTCTCCAGAGGATCTTCCCGATTCAGGGACCAAATCCGGGTCTCTTGCATTGCAGATGGATTCTTTATCATCTGATCTTCCAGGAATATATGAGGATTATTAATCTGATCTCCATTTAGCTTCTCTTGGTGCTGGCGCCAGAGCTGTTCCTTTTGCATAGGTCTCATGTGTAAAGCTGAAGGTGTTGACTTTTTAGACCAAAATCTGAACGCCTGCCTCTTTGAAGCAGAGTCCCCTCTGCCTCAGCCTCTGAAGGAAGGTGACTCATGGCCTTTTGGAGAAGCACTTGTTGATGCAAGCCTCCCTCCCTGACATTCCACTGGAAAATCAACCCTTTGCTGGCCTGACTAAATTTATAAAGGGTTGGCCCCAGCAGCTGGTGGCAGCAGCTGGTAGTTAAAATCTCTGACAGATTTTTTTTTTTCTCCTCTGAAAAATATTTCAGACACTCTGGTCCCAGCTCCACCACTTGTAGAGTTTGGAAGCCATTTATAGCTGCTTACAGTTGGTCTGAGAAGAATTCCCCTCCGTCCTCATAAGTCAGCCCTCCCCTAAGCCATCTGGAGCATGACCCATCCCTACAAAGTAAGACAGGAAGATCCTGGGGCTGATGGTGCAGTGTGAATTTGATGGTTTTTTTCTTTTAGTAATCTCATTTGGTTCAGTTTAATATGTGTGTATATACACACACATATATGTATACTTAAATCACCCCTGAATATTCATTGGAAGGATTGATGCTGAAGCTGAAACTCCAATCCTTTGGCCACCTGATGTGAAGAGCCTACTCACTGGAAAAGACCCTGATGCTCAGAAAGATTGAGGGGGAGAAGTGGGTGACAGGATGATGGTTGGATGGCATCACCAAATCAATGGACCTGAGTTTGAGTAAACTCTGGAAGATACTGAAGGATGGGGAGCCTGGTGTGCTGCAGTCCAGGGGGTCTCAGAGTCGGACATGACTGAGTGACTAAACAACAGCATGGGAGGCTTATAAACCTTTATCTGAGCCTATTAAGTCTGCACACTATTCGAATGCCCTTTAATCTGCAGTACATTAGGAGCAGAGAATTGGAAAGCACAAAGCAAAAAGATAGTCAGGTGAGGTGGTGGAGGCAGATGCACTGGCTCACAGCCTGTGAGGGAGAGGCCAGACTGAGTTTGCAGAGTCCTCGGCCATGGTGCAGTCCAGGGCCTTCCTTTTTAGAGATGGAAAAGTTAAGCTCAGCGCAGTCACCTGGCTGAGATCCCAAGGTGGGGCTTGGTCTAGAATCCAGCCCTCATGACTCCATATACAATTGTGTTTTAGGGCCATGGCATACCTCCTCACTTACATCATAGTCGCTCAAGACGCTGATCGTGTGTCATTGACAAAGTGTTTAATTATATTCAGGATTCTCTGTTCCAAAAACCCCCAGCCATCAAGCAATTGTCCAACATGCTTTGAAAATTAATTCCGTCCCCAATGAGTTAAAATGCCATCTCATAGACTGTGCGGGGAGATACTGTTATCTGACAGCTTCTCCACCGGGACCTTGATTTTCCCCAGTGGCGCCTGTTGAGAGAGGCACAGCTGGGTTTCTGTCCCAGGATGAGGCTGGCAAGCCTGGATCCTCCCTGGGAGGGAAGGTGTGAGTGGACAAGTCACTATAGGGGTGAGTTGAGAAGCGTTGCTCTGCTTGTCCCCTCTCTTAAAATTTTCACTGAATTATGATTTGAAGTTGCTCCCTGCCATCGAAATTTTCCTCAAAGATGCTTTTTCTTTTGCTTATAAAAGCCGCATATGTTCAGAATAGAACTAGAAAATAGAGTTAGACTCAGCGAAAAAGAAAAGAAACACTGCTAACTTTACTACTGAAAGAGAATTGCCGTTAACCCCTTGATGTATATATCCTTCCACATTGCTTGGTTTGTTCACTGTCAATTGCTTCCTGTGTCGGTATTTGTATACATGCGTGTGTACACACACACACACAGATACATATGTATTCATACACACATGCACATAAAGTCTGGATCATGCTGCCAGTAGTTTTTTTAACCTATTTTTAGTTAATAATGGATGTCTTTATTTTTGAATACATGGAGATCTACCTTCTTTTTGAAATTTCTAAAGTTAATTTTCTAACCTTTTTTTCACATGGCTGCAAATGAGTCCATTCTGTGACTGCTCTAACTTGACTAACTGTCCCCTAGTGTGGACATTCTGGTTGTTTCCTTTTTTTTTTTTTCGCATTGTGGTCACAGCTGTGATTGGCATCTTTGCTCACACCCTTAATCATCTCCTTAGAATAAATTCTTGGAAGTAGAATGGTTGTGTCAAAAGAAACAGAGTCTTCTATGGCTTTCGGTGTGTGTTGCCAGAACTCCTGGGCCGTGTTTTTCCTGTCAGGTTTTATGACTTTGGAAGGCTGATATTGCCTGTGGTTAAGGATTCTCCGAACCGTGGTCCAGCAGAGACATCCTGAGTCCCTGCGGGCCTCCTCCTCCAGGCCCGCCCCTTCCTTCACGTCCCTCTCTGCCCATCTCCCTCTGACTCCTCGGGTGTGGTCACGACAGGGCTCCAGGGTCGGAGGGCTTGGGATGGTGGGTGGAACTGTGAAGGAAGAAGGAAGCGTCACAAGATCCCTGGGAGTAAATAGAAAGGCGTGGGCACAAGTGTGTGCCAGTCCGGTCTTATTTAGAACGTAGTTTCGGAACGCTCACCCTGAGCCTCCCCGCCTCTCTTTCGTCTCAATGCCAAGGGAAGCACTCTGGGGCGTTTGAGGCTTTGGGCTGATCCTTCAGCTCAAGAGCGAGTCCCAGTCCCTCGCCCTGGCCTTGTGGTCTGGCTCCGGCTCTCCCGTCCCCTTCCTGGCCATTTTCACCTGTGCTCTAGCTGCAGTGGCCTTTCCGCATCCCTCCAGACCAGCACGCTCCTTCCTGGACTGGGCTTTCAGATCTGCGGCTCCCGCTGCTGTGGGCGTCCGCCCTTGGGACAAAACCCAGTGGGGCGATTAAGGGCATGGCTCCTGGTGTCTGGCTTGGGTTTGTATCCTGGTTCTGCCTTTTACCAGCTGTGCAACCTTGGACAAATTACGAACTTCTCTGTGCATTGGTTTCCTCATCTGTAAAATGGGACTAATGATAATACCCATCTCATCGGATGGTTGTGAGCATTGAATATGGTGATGGCTGTGAACACTTAGATCTTAGTTCCTGGCAGAAAGCATGTGTCAGTAAACATTAGCTGTCACTGGGCTGATGGCTGGCTTCAGCTTATAACGTTACAAAGACATTTCCCCTGATCCCCACTCCAGGCTGGGACCTCCTAGGTTATGTTTTCTTAGCCATTTGTATCTTTCCATCTTAGCAGTTACAACAGTTTTTACTGGATAAATAAGTATTTTTATTTTATTTTTTAACACCAAAAACATTTTGTATTGGGGTATAGTTGATTAAAATGTGGTAGTTTCAGGTGAACAGCAGAGGGACTTAGCTATACATACACATGTATCCATTCTCCCCCAAACCCCTCTCCCATCCAGGCTGGCACATGACATTGAACAGAGTTCCATATACTATACAGTAGGTCATCGTTGGTTATCCATTTTAAATATAGCATTGTGTGCATGACCTCCCACAGTCCCTAACCATCCTTCCCCCTGTTTACTGTATTTCTTTCCTAAGTCTGTTTTCTAAGTAAGCCCATTTGCATAGTTTCTTTTTAGATTCCATGTATAAGGAATGTCATATGATATTTCTCCTTCTCTGTCTGACTTACTTCATCACTCTCTAGGTCTATCCATGTTGCTGCAAATGGTATTATTTCATTCTTTTTAAAGGCTGAGTGATATTCCTTGTATATATGTATCACATCTTCTTTATCCATTCCTCTGTTGATGGACATTTAGGTTGCTTCTGTGTCTTGGCTATTGTAAACAGTGAATAAGCATTAAGAAAAAAATATTTTTTTTAAACTTTGACTGTTGCTGAGACTGTAAGCTCCATGAGGGCAGGGACCACCTTACAGGGTTGTTGTAATAATAACATAGTTGTTATTCAGTCAGTGTCTGCTCAAGGACTGAAGATAATGGTCTCGTTACTGACTGCTATAGAGCCAAATTCATCAGAAAGAATGACCCTCCTGATAAGCTAAGACATAACTGGTCATGGAAGGGGATTCCCAGAAGAGTGAGAGGATGTGTGGGACCAGTGACAGTGTCCGGTGTCCCTCTGAACTTTCAAAGCAGCCTGCTCTTGGAGGTTGTCTAATGCCAACCTTCTCAGTGGACAAAGGGCCAGTGTAGTTTTTAATTTCTAACTCACTTTAAGGTCTAAACTTCTGAAAACATATTTAAATGAATTACTAGAAAGCAAAACAAAGCTTAAGGCCAGGGTTTCTCAACCAGGGCATACTGACCTCTGGGGCCAGATAATTCTTTGTTGTGGGTCTGCCCTGTGTACTGTAGGATTTAGCAGCATCCCTGGATGCCAGCTGCACCTGGCCCTCTAGTTGTGGTGACCAGAATTGTCTTTGGATATTGCCAAATGTCCCCTGGTTGGCAAAAGTCACCCCTGGTTGCGAACTGCCCATCAAGACCTACAAAAGACAAGCCCCGACTTTCATTCCTGGAGTCACAGACAGAATGAATACTGCATCCCTCTAAAGGCCTCTGGGCCCTTACCCCGGTGTGTGTGCTGTGTCTTCGTGGAGCAGTAACCAACCCCTCCTAGATCAGCACCGCCGTGGGTCATGCTTGGAGGAGCTTGCAGCTCCTTCCTCTATAGGAAGGGAAACTGAGGCCCTGCCTGGGACCCAGGGAAAATGTGCAGTTGAAACACATTGAAGACGTTCAGGAACATTTCTGAGCCTTGGTTTTTTCCTCTCCTAGTTCACTTGTACCAGATGATGTCATCCAGCCGGCTGCCCTTGAAAACCTGGAAAACTCACTCTTAGCTGCCTCGACCTCCCACAGTGATGTCATCGGCCAGGTCTCCACGGATCTGACAGCCCGGAGGTAGGGTGGGGGTGAGCCCGTGGCTGATGGCGGGGCCCTGAGGCCCAGTCTCTGAGGCTGCCTCCCTGTCCTCCCCTCCCCTCTTCTGCCCACAGTTCCAGCCCCCCACCCCTACACCCCCAGTCCCGGTGTGCACACTCCCCTGCATGGGGCTGGGCCAAGTCGCTCAGTGTTACCCGACGCTTTGCGGCCACCTGGACTGTAGCCCTCCAGGCTCCTCTGTCCATGGAATTATCTAGGCAAGAATACTGGAGCGGGTAGCCGTTCTGCTCTCCAGGGATTTTCCCAACGCAGGGATTGAACCTAGGCCTCCTGCCTTGCAGGTGGAGGCTTTATCATCTGAGCCACCAGGGAAGCTCTGCTGGGGCCTTTAGGGATGACCTGAGGGGACCCCAGGAAGGAATTTTCCCCTACCCGCCCCCCCACCACACACAAAGGCCAATTTAGAGATTTGTCCTCTTGTGTTCTTATTTAAATAGAAGTCCTCCAGGAATGACATCGTGCTATTTATACTTTCCCAGGAATGACTTAGCTGCCTCTGGCCTCCCAGGACGCAAGCTGGGGTAGATGCTTGTGTTCTTTATCTTTGGGAGGTGGGCAGAGACTATAGGAGCCAGCAGCCCACAGAAAAGAGACCAGATCCTGTGCCTTCGCTCAGCAAATGGGCCTGGCTGGAGACTTTTCCTCACCTTCGAGCCGCCCGCCCGCCCACCTGCCCTGCCCACACCCTGTGTGCCCCCCACCCCACCCCTCACTGTTCTCCGTGTGCAGTGTGTTCATCGTGCGTCTGCCTGCGGACTTCACACTTAGTTTATTGAAACCAGGCTTGTTCACAGCCAGCCTTGGGACTTGGCTCAGATGCCTTTACACACGCGCACACACACACACACGTAATCTCTTTCTCTACACACAGGTGTATATATATGTATGTCTCTATGATGTATATGCATGTGTATATATATATATATGTATACACACATACTTCTGGTTTATATTGATATATATATGTATAGTATATTTATTATATAATGTATAATTATATAATATATAACGTGTATATTTATCTATATGTATGTATATACTACTTCTGCTTTATTGACTATGCTAAAGCCTTTAACTGTATGGCTCACAGCAAACTGTGGAAAATTCTTAAAGAGATGGGAATATCAGACCACCTTACCTGCCTCCTGAGAAATCTCTATGTAGGTCAAGAAGCAACAGTTAGAACTGGACATGGAATAACGGACAGGTTCCAAATCGGGAAAAGAGTACATCAAGGCTGTGTATTGTCATCCTTCTTATTTAACTTATATGCAGAGTACCTCATGTGAAACTCAGGTCTAGATGAAGGGCAGGCTGGCATCCAGACTGCTGGGAGAAATATCAATAACCTCAGATAAGCAGATGACACCACCCTTATGGCAGAAGGTGAAGAGGAACTAAAGAGCCTCTAGATGAAAGTGAAAGAGGAGAGTGAAAAAGTTGGCTTAAAATTCAACATTCAGAAAATTAAGATTATGGCATCCGGTCCCATCACTTCATGGCAAATAGATGGGGAAACAGTGGAAACAGTGACAGAGTTAATTTTGAGGGGCTCCAAAATCACTGCAGATGGTGACTGCAGCCATGAAATTAAAAGACTCTTGCTCATTGAAAGAAAAGCTATGACCAATTTAGACAGAATGTTAAAAAGCAGAGACATTATTTTGCCCACAAAGGTCCTTCTAGTCAAAGCTGTGATTTTTCCAGTAGTCATGTATGGATGTGAGAGTTGGACTATAAAGAAAGCTAAGCACAGAAGAATTGATGCTTTTGAACTGTGGTGTTGGAGAAGACTCTTGAGAGTCCCTTGGACTGCAAGGAGATCCAACCCGTCCATCCTGAAGAAAATCAGTCCTGAATATTCATTGGAAGGACTGATGCTGAAGCTAAAACTCCAATCCTTTGGCCACCTGATGTGAGGAACTGACTCATGTGAAAAGACCCTGATGCTGGGAAAGATTAAAGGCAGTAGGAGAAGGGGACAACAGAGGATGAGATGGTTGGATGGCATCACCGACTGGATGGACATGACTTTGAGCAGTCTCCAGGAATTGGTGATGAACAGGGAAGTCTGGCGTGCAGCAGTCCATGGGGTCGCAAAGAGTCTCGGACAGGACTGAGCGACTGAACTGAAAGGACCCACTGGGGGATCCGGGCAAGCCCATAGGCTGCCTCCAAACCCTCGTGGACCCCACTCTGTCCAGGGCCCTGGTTGGCTGTGTGGGTTCTCCTCACCCCGCGACCCTAGACAGCCCAGCCCCTAGACCTTTGCCCAGGTAGTGCCCGCGTCCTGGTGTACCCGTCCCTACAGTCAACCCCAGGTCTTTCTGGAAAAAAACTTCCAAACTGGGGAGAGTTCGACAGCTTTTGGAGGAGGAATTGCAGCCTGAATCCAGGGGCCCTCGATGGGTTAAGTTACCTTGCTTGTGAGCAAGTTACAGCTAATAAGTTGATGTGAATAGATTATGGATATGGATACAGGGGGAAATGGCAAAATATGGAACACTTCACGAATTTGCGTGTCATCCTTGCGCAGGGGCCATGCTAATCTTCTCTGTATCGTTCCAATTTTAGTATATGTGCTGCCGAAGCGAGCACAAACCACAGCTTGACTGCAAAGCTATTTATAGTGGACAGAATTAAAAACTTTTCGCTGAGGGTGAATTCCATTTAAAACCAATTCAGTAATTCTCCCCCCCACCTTTTGTTTTTTACTGTATTAGTGCAATAATAGCTTAATCTAAGGAATTATTCACTGAAACTGAGAAAGTGTTTGCTGCTTCACCAATTATAATGCAGATCGCTTTTGGGAATCAACGAACGTATGCAAATTACCCCGGAAGAGGGGCGGACCCACTGCTGTCCCAGAGGTTTCCCGGAAGCTGAACCTGAATGTATATATTCATGTTGTTGTTGTCCATTGTTTTTCAGTCCCTCAGTCGTGTCCGCGGAGAAGGCAACGGCACCCCACTCCAGTACTCTTGCCTGGAAAATCCCATGGACGGAGGAGCCTGGTGGGCTGCAGTCCATGGGATCGCTGAGTTGGACGCGACTGAGCGACTTCACTTTCACTTTTCACTTTCATGCATTGGAGAAAGAAATGGCAGCCCACTCCAGTGTTCTTGCCTGGAGAATCCCAGGGACGGGGAAGCCTGGTGGGCTGCCGTCTGTGGGGTCGCACAGAGTCGGACACGACTGAAGCAACTTAGCAACAGCAGCAAAGCAGCAGTCGTGTCCGACTCTTTGCAACTCCATGGACTGTAGCACGCCACGCCTCCCTGTCCATCATCAACTCCAGGAGCTTACTCAAACTCATGTCCGTTGAGTCGGTGATGCCATCCAACCATCTCATTCTCTGTCGTCCCCTTATCCTCCTGCCTTCAACCTTTCCCAGCTTCAGGGTCTTTCCCAGTGAGTCAGTTCTGCACATCAGGTGGCCAAAGTACTGGAGTTTCAGCTTCAGCATCAGTCCTTCCAACGAATATTCAGGGTTGATTTCCTTCAGGATTGACTGGCTTGATCTCCTTGCAGTCCAAGGGATTCTCGAGTCTTCTCCAGCACCACAGATCAAAGGCATCAGTTCTTCGGGGCTCAGCCTTTTATATTGTCCACCTTTCTCATCCATACATGATTACTGGAAATACCATAGCTTCCAATATATGGACATTTACCAGCATAGTAATGTCTCTGCTTTTTAAAGGAGCCTTGAATTTTTTTTTTTTTAATCTCAGTGTGTGATTGTGGGATGTTAGTTTCCTGACCAGGAATCAAACCTGGGCCCTGAGCGGTGCACAGAGTCCTAACAACTGCTGTGTGTGTGTTAAGTTGCTTCAGTCCTCTCTGACTGTTTGCAACTCTGTGGACCATAGCCCACCAGGTTTCTCTGTCAATAGGGTTTTCCAGGCAAGAATACTGGAGTGGGCTCCTGTGCCCTCCTGCAGGGGATCTTCTTGACCTAGGGATTGAACCCACCACCTCCGTTAATTTTCCTGTGTTTGCTGGCGGCTTCTTTACCACTGGCACCACCTGGGAAGCCCTCCCCCCCACCCCCCAACAACTGGCCTGCCAGAGAATTCCCCCTACACACATTTTAATTATATCTTATCAGTAAAACTGCTGCTTTTGGCTGCCTAGTGCGTGGCACTGGGAAGCCATGGGGAATGGAGCAGGCTAGGAGTCCCTTCTCCCCAGGCTGAGACCCGAGCCTCCCTCTGAACTCTTTCAGCCAGCCTTGCCTCCGGTGTCCCTGCCCTTCTCAGATGCCTATGAATTATCTGTCTCAGAGGCCCTCTCTGTGAATGGAGGAACTGGATCAGTTGCGACCTCCAGAACCACAGCACCCAGCCTGAGTCCGGCTGGCCCTTGGGAAATGTTGCTGAACTTGAGACGAGTTAGAGGGGAGTGATGGGGAGGGCCTCCTTCTCTGTCTGCTTGGGGGACAGTGTGTGCTGACCACCTCGCAGCTGGCTTTCTCGGGGGGCAGGCTATCCATTCCTGCTGTCCCGCTGGGACAGTGTCGAGCGACCTCTTCATAAACTGGGAGGAGGTTTGCCTGGTGGAGGAGAAATGTCAGGGTGGGCTTGACACAGCAGGAAGCTCTAGGCCAGAAACAGATGCTCTAAGGCGGCTGCATGTTGACATCAAATTCTGAACGTTTCTGTTACTGATCGGAGCCAACCATAGTTCTGATGTGTGAGTTTAACTTCCTAAAGAGAAATCCAGCTGGGGATCAAGACCCTCAGCACCCAAAGAGATGCAGAAGCTTCTAGGGTGAAGTCAGGCTCGCCTTACCGTCCTCCTGCTTGGCTCCCTCCCCTCCCCCATGGCGCTCCCTGACCCCCACCGTTTTTATTTTATTTTTTAAAATTTATTCATGTATCTTTATTTTTGGCTGTACTGGGTCTTTGCTGCCTATGGGCTTTCCCCGCTGTTGGTAAGTGAGGGCTACTCTCTAGTGGTGAACGGGCTTCTCGCGGCAGTGGCTTCTCTTGTTTTAGGGGACGGGCTGTAGGTGCCTGGGCTTCAGGAGCCGCGGCTCGTGGACTCGAGAGTGCAGGCTCGAAGTTCCGGTGCACGGGCTTCGCTCTCTTCCCCAGCCAGAGAGCAGACCGACGTCCCCTGCGTTGGCAGGCGCGCTCTTAACCGCTGGCCACCAGGGAAGTCCTCCCCCGCCATTTTAGCAAGGCCGAGGGACTTCCAGCTTCAGCAGGAGGGGCTCACCCTTAGTGGGGCCTGGGGAGGGGCTGAGATCATCCTTATTCAGAGCTCCAGGGAGATCCAGGGGCCGTAGGAGCATAGGCTACAGGAGGACTTGGCTGGGCGGCTCTCAGGAGAGCTACAGTCCGCTGGGGGTGTTGCTGGTGCCCCTGAAGTCCTCTCCCCACCCCGAGACTGTGTTTAAATGGCTTGTCCAGGCCCCACTATAGTCCAGTGATGTCTGCCCTTCGAGCTCCCACTGAGGGCACTTTCTGTGGTCTGGGGGCCATGCAGACTGCTCGCTGTAAATGCTCACAACACCCCCAGGAGGGAGGGGGTTCTGTTATGACTGCTGTGTTACAGAGGAGCAGACCGAGGCTCAGAGATACCATGCTCAAGCACACGTAGCTAGTGAGTGGCCGAGCTGGGCTTTGAAGCAGGTCCAGCTTGACTACCAAGCCTGGTTCTGAACTTCTCCACTGGCTGCAGCGAACTGGGTTCCTTCCTTCCCCGGGGCCGTAGGGTCCTGCCTACACACCGGCCTCTCTCCAGTCCGAGGAAGACACGAGGAAAGACGCCGTGTCACCCATGACCAGGACCAAGCGTGAACACAGGATGCAGGAAGGAACCGGTGACTAAGTTCCAAGGGCTGATTCCATCCATGCTGAGAGCCTGGCCAGCCCTCTGGCTTTATTTTCCAGTGGAAGGATTCAGTAGACCTCTGTGCCGACGAGCGATTTTGGTGCCTTGCCAGCGTGATTGGACTTTTGTCCAGAGCCGTGTTGTCCTATTCTTGCTGGAAATTGGTGGGAAAGGGGTAGTCCATATTTACTGCCGTGCTTTTCCTGATTTTGTGCGTTTTGTTGGTGGTGTTGCTGTTTCAAAGCACAAGAAGGCTATGATGAGCCTTATGTAGAAAATGCTTGTGTTAGATAAGCTTCCTTTGGGTGTGTATTATAGTGCTGTTTTCTATGAATTCAGCTTTAAGGAATATATATTGTGTGCATGCCTGCTAAGTTGCTTCAGTCATGTCCATCTCTTTGTGACTCTATGGACTATAGCCTGCCAGGCTCCTCTGCCCATGGGATTCTCCAGGCAAGAGTAGTTGAGTGGGTTGCCAGGCCCTCCTCCAGGGGATCTTCACCCAGAGATCAAACCTGCATCTCCAGCATTGCAGGCAGATTGTTTACCACTGAGGCACTGGGGAAACCCCAAGGAATATGTATAAATTTATATTAAGGGATATATATTAGCTACATATTAGATAAAATATTTTTAAACAAGGTTATATTTTGATTGGTTGACAAAAACACTATGGCCAGTGGCTCACAGGAACCTACCCCTATATGTCCCCTAGGAACAGAGGTTCAGTGTTTGCTAATTCAGTGTCTGCATGACTTCATAGAATGTAATTACTGCAAATAAAGAGAATCAACTGTACTTCACTTTGCTGCTCTGTAGCAGTAATTAAGGGCATTCTGGGTGTGTATTGGTGGCTTTTTAAACCTCAGAAATGGCCCTGCCTACTCACCCCATCTGTTTTAGTCTCTTCCTGCTGCCATAACAAAATATCACAGACTGGGTGACTTATAAGCAGCAGAAATTATTGGGCTTCCCTGGTGGTCCAGTGATTAAGACTGAGTTTTCAGTGCAGGGGGCGTGGGTTCAGTCCCTCGTTGGGACAGATCCTGAGGCCACGAGATGCAGCCAGACAAACAGCAAAAAGTACCGCTCACAGCCCTGGGGGCTGGAAGGCCACAGTCAGGGTGCCGGCATGATTCGAGTGCGGGCCCTCTTCCTGGTTGCAGATGTATGCCCTTACAGGATGGGGGGCCTGGGGAACTCGGCAGGGTCTCTTCTATAAAGTCACTAATCCCTTTCATGAGGACACCACCCTCATGACCTAGTCACCCACCGAAGGCCCCACCTCCTAATGCCATCACCTTGGGCACTGGGATGTCCACATAGGAATGCCAGGACAGAGACATTCAGGCCATAGGGTCACCCAAGTGCCTGTTCAGAGCAGGGACAGGAGAGGCAGGAGAGGTGAGCGGAGGCAGGGAGGGAAGAAAGCAGAGGGCGGTCTGGAACACCCTCCCTGGAGTTTTGCCACCCCGCCCGAGCAGGGTTGGGACCTTAAGTTAAAACAATTAATTTTAAATAAAAGCATGTTTAAAAAATTCACTAAAACAAGGAAAGTGGGGCTGGAGCCTTTTCTTTAAGCCCCTGGAGAGAAAGCAGGGCTTTCTCCCTCCTTTCTGACCCCACTATTTCTTTGGCCCTCGATCTTTCCCTTTTAAGAACTCTTCTTTCTGAATAAGAGCCGACAGGACACCCTGGTCCTCACAGCATTTCTTAAATACAATGGATGGGATTTCAATGCACCCTCCCCTCCGCCCCTCCCAATTAAAGCCGCTGGAGGACCTCAGACTTGCCCCCTCCTCGGGGAATAGCCTCTGAACCCGCTATCGGTGGTTGGGCTTCCCTTTGACTTTCGGCATCCCGGCATGGCACAGAAAGTCCAACCCAGGCCCTCTGGAGCATTCTAGAAATGACCAGATTGCCTGTGGCCACTTGTACTCCCATCTGTTCAATATTTTCTATTTTTTTAAATAAAGCAGCAGAATTGCTTTCCAATTGAAACCATGCGGCTGTACTACCATTTGTTAAACAGAGTGAAATAGGGCACCCTGGTTACATCTGGGAACTCTGCTGTTTTTCCCATAGTAAGGACTCCAAGCAGAGGGGTGTCTTTAGATCTTGAGGACTCCCTGGATACAGCTGGGAAACTGTTCACTTGAGTCATGTCCGTGGAGTCCAAAGGTTAGCATGCCTCAAAAGAACCCGGTTCCAGCCCAGATTTCTGCCCCGTTCCTTGAGTGTCTGATTCAGGAGAAACTTTGCATTTTTCACAGGTTCCCAGGTGCTACTGCCTCTGCTGGTCTGGGGTCCGCACTTGGAGAACCGCTGGGTAAGCCAGTCGTGTCCAGATGCTTTCTCCTCACCTGTCAGGCTGTTCACAGCTCCTCAGGGTAGGGAAGTCCTGACCCAGCAGCTGCCGTCTGAAGTTTCTGATCAATCTCCAACTTCAGACGGGAGAGCCAGGGACGGGGGAGAGCCCCTGCTCCATGTGACAGCCTCTCTAGGGTTTCCCGATTCCGAGACGGAGCTTCAGAGTTTCCCAGAGTTGAAAGCACAGGGAATTCATACTGACTTGCAGCTTCTGTTGTCCTTCTGCTCCAAAGAGTGCGGTTTATTTTGGTTTCCTCTGTTTGTACCGAGATTTTTTTTTTTCGTCTTTCTGCTATGGATGTGCCTGAGTGGATTTAACTACTTCAGAAAGGTTAGCTGAACCTTTATTTAGGCAGGTACCTTGTTAAGACTGAATGATAAAGTAGGACTCTTGTTTTTTCTAATTTAAAAAAGGAATCACCTAAGCTTCCCTGGTGGCTCAGAGGTTAAAGAGTCTGCCTGCAATGTGGGAGACCTGGGTTCGGTCCCTGGGAGGGGAAGATCCTGGCAACCCACTCCAGTATTCTTGGAAAAGGAAATGGCAACCCACTCCAGTATTCTTGCCTGGAGACTCCTATAGACGGAGGAGCCTGGTGGGCTACAGTCCACGGGTCGGGTCGCAAAGAGTCGGACACGACTGAGCGACTTCACTTTCACTTTCAAGTCTCTTCTGAATAACGGGATTCCTTTACACCATTTCAGAAGTACATGTTGAAGGTATTTACATGCTCTTAAGACAAATTTACGTAACCAGTACCCAGCAGGCTGAGTCACTTGGTTGCACCTATATTTGTTCAGAACGTTTGAGGTTTTCAGTGTCGAGCTGGGTGCTATTAGGTTGAAGCACATGAATTGCCACACTGGCAATTGTCAAAATATTGGCAGTTTCATATGGTTGAAAGTAGCACAGGATCTTGTTCTTGGTCTGGTTTTTCATGGTTCTGGAGCTGCTTTATGTAGTAGATAGGTTTTGACTTTCTGAGTGAGAAGTTAAATCTTGGATATCTGCTATCAGCTTCCGGTTGGTCCTCTGAATCCACATCTCTGCATTTTCTGTAACCACGCAAGGAGTCTTGCACCTGGAGAGAGGATGCAAAGGACTGGGAAAGACAATGGTGGGAATAAATGGGCTGGATGGTCCAACCCAGATCAAAGCCTCTTGTGGTCTTGGGATGCTATTTACAACCTTTCCTTTAGTTAATATTTTCCTTCCTGATTAAGTTTTGCTTTAGCGAAGTTTAATAGTAATTTCTCCCCTCTGAGCACAGACTCGCTCTGTGAAAAGGGTATGAATGTGCTGGGTCGGAATTGACAAGCCAGCTCAGGGTTAATGTGTGAAGCCAGCCTACAGCTGGCTGGACATCTGAAGGTCAGTGGTGTTTAGGGGCTGTGTACATGCTCATGTGGGCTGCTGCTGGCAACTGGAGATCTCTTGATGTGCCTGCTTTGGAGTTTCCAGCCAATTTGCAAGCCTCTCTGGGCACCTTCTGATTTTGGCTTGGCTGCTTCTTGGTGGCTGTGTCTCGAAAGAGGACGATCCTGGGTCTCCCATCTCGACGATTCCTTGTATCAAACCCCCAGCCTCTGCTGGACTGATTGTCTGGTGCTCCTATGGACTGAGCGTAGCTCTCTAAGCCAGCAATTTCTAATTGCTTTTTTTTTTCTTTGGCTTGCATTGCACTTTCAGTCTGAGCCGAGTCTTGGCCTTAGCTCTTGTCCTATTACGTGATCGTGTGCGCTTGGGGATTCAAGAAGAATAAAATCAAGGGGCCTGTGAGGAAGGGGCTGTTGGGCTAATACCTTCCAGATGGCGATGTGAAATGGGAGATAAGATGCTGCCGCCCATCTGGCCCGACAGGACGTGATACGCTCCGTGCGTATCTTTGGGGCTGTTATCACCCTCGCGCGACAGCCAGGGTCAGTCTGGTGTTTGTCCTTGGACAGGGGCTTAACTTGGCAACTCGAGCCACTCTCTGAAATTAAATCTGCTATCAGGTCAGTGGGGGGTCTGCCAAGAAGGACTCAAAAGCCCTAAACAGGGACTCGAAAGACCACAGTTAGTGACAGCAAATCACTACAGCTGGGCCTGGAGGACTGTCGGGCTGAGTGCAAGCCCCGAAGCAACATCCTCTGTGTTCTCTGGTCCTCTGCGGGCAGAGACTGTGTCCCTCACAGTTAACGGGACCAGCTGTTGGTAGTGGCGACCTTGGTGAGGTCCTGCATCGGGGAGGCCAGCTCTGACCCATTAGTAATGGTTCCCTAGGGATCTGTGTTGAGAAGGATTCAGAGGTCTCGTCCAGCTGGGCCTCTCAGGAAAGATGCCTTGATCAATAGGCCATTTCTATCTGCTAACAGTATGGTGAGTTTATTTGCCTTTTTTGGGGTCAACTCTTCTCTTCCAAAAAAAAAAAAAGAGGCGGGGGCTTAAATTAAATCAGCGTTTCCTGCATCTTCCCAAAATACAAAAACTTGACAAGAATTTGAATTCAGTTTCTTTGTTATTCCATAGGAAATATTGATTAACTCCTTAAATGGGAAAAGGGATTAGTGGACTTTTACAACCGGAAGGGCCTTCACAGTCCTACTCCTGGCCTGTTTTATAAGGACAGAGGTCAAGGGCAAGTGAATGTAAGCGTCTTGAAAAAGCCACCTGAGAATGCTCTGTGGACCCTGTCTCAGGGCGCTGCCCTCCTCAGTGCTGGGCTTGGCAGCTGTCCTGGGGTTCCCACTGAGGCTGGGAGTGGTACTGGACATCCGAAAGGACCTGACTCCCTGGGGATGAGGTACCTAAGATGGGTCATTGCTGCTCAAGGGAGGCTTGAGTGGACAGGAGCTGGCGAGGGAATGCCAGCCTGGTTAACTGCTTCTCATCTGCTCCAGCAGCATGGCCCTTGGCAGCTCAAGAGGCTTTTCGGGGCGGGCGGCCCTATGGAAGCATTCCCTCGGAGGCCAGAACCCGGGCTGGATTCAAGGGCATGTGACTTGGGCAGTTGCCCGGGGCCCCACGCTTGGTTCAACACTCTGCCATCACCTTCCTGAAAGTCTTACCCTTTTGGAATGCGGGGCCCTGCGTTTCACTTCGCTTTCATTTGCATTCCTGCGGCTTATGTTGCTGGTCCCACCTCAAGCTGGTTGCACTCAGGGATTCTAAGAAGAGAAGACAGTTGTCCCGCTGTCGGTGGCCCACGTGTTTGGGAGCCGGGGGCAGGAGGGAAAGAGCTGCTCGGTGTTTCATCCTTGCTCCCAACTGGCTCTGTGATGGGGGCTGGAGAGACTGCCGTGGCCGAGATTCTAGTCGGAGAACAGGATGAGTTAGTAGAAAACAACAGGAGACGCAGAAGCCAGGCTCAGCCCAGCCCAGCAATGCAGGGCGGGCATCATTATCCCTGCTGGGGATTGGGGGCACTTCCTCGCTTATGGGGTCAGCTAAGAGGGGTGCTAGGAGGGCTTCCCAGGTGGCGGGAGTGGCAAAGAACCTGCCTGCCAATAGAGGAGACACAGGAGATGTGAGTTTGATCCTTGGGTTGGGAAGCTCCCCTGGAGAAGGGCATGGCAACTCACTCCAGTATTCTTGTCTGGAAAATCCTATGATGGAGGAGCCTGGTAGACTCTAGTCCATAGGGTTGCAAAGAGCCAGACACGACTAAAGCCACTTAGCACAGGAGGGGATCTGAGAGAGGTAGGCGGGGATTCAGGGGCAAAGACACAGAGGCAAGAAGCTACCAGGAGCCCCCAGACTGGCTTGGTGGGGTCAGGACAGTGACAAGGTAAACCTGGGAGGGAACAGAGGCAGGCTGATGGAGCCCCAGCTTTTGAAGCCCAGGAGTTTCACCTGCATTCTGTTAGATGTAAAATGTAGAAAGCGGGCGAGGGCTTCTGGCAAGGAAAGGACCTCATCAGGATTCAAGGGGGGCATTCTGGTGTCTGGGGGAGATGGATGCAGGGGACAAAAAGCAGGACGGGCCGGAGCCCCGCTCAGAGAGGCTGCCGGCTTGGACCAGTGGGACAAAGAGGGCAGATTCTGGAAGGAAAAAGGAGGTGACTCAGCACAAAGGGTGATGATGGGGGGAGAGTTCAACTTCTGGTCCAGGGCCTGGATGGCTGATGGGGCCACTTGCTAAGCTGGGGAGAAATTGGGGAGGGGAGGAGGGTTAGAAGGGAAGAGGAGGAGTTCTGTGGGGTTGGGAGGCATCAGTTGGTGCCCACATGCCAGAACGTCAGTCGTGAGTCACTGAGTCCTTCCCTGTTGGGACTTGACCTCCCCGCCTCTGGGGTTGGGCCAAGGGCAGGCTGCAGACCAGGAGGGAGGGGTGCCGTCATTCCTAATAGAGCTGTTGAGTCATTTGTTTGGTGCCTTTAGCTGATGGGAACAGGCGAATGCAGGACAGGTGTGGCAATGGAGATCAGGTGCCAACGGAGTGAAGGGTGGAGGGGGCAGGCACCCTGGTCTCCTGGCCAGAGAGCTGAGGGGACCCCAGGGCGTTCTCAGGGGCGGGGACAGTCAGCCTCGGGGCATCCTCATCACAATGAGATGGCCTTTGTTCTTCCTCTGCGGGCCTGGCCTTCTGAGCCTGCAGAGCCTGCCCTCTGCCAGTGTTTTCAAAAACGGAGACCTTTCCTTGCACATTGATGGGAGTCGTAAAGTGCAGAACCACAAACCGCGTCACCTGTCCTCGGTTTGCATTAAATAAGACACTTCATGGCAAATAGAAGGAGAGTAAGTGGAGGCAGTGACAGGCTTTATATTGTTGGTCTCCAAAATCACTGTGGACGATGACTGCAGCCATGAAATTAAAAGACGCTTGCTCCTTGGAAGGAAAGCTGTGACCAACCTAGACAGCATATTAAAAAGCAGAGACATCACTTTGCTGACAGAGGTCCGTCTAGTCAAAGCTTTGGTTTTTCCAGTAGTCATGTATGGATGTGAGAGTTGGACCATAAAGANCCTTGGAAGGAAAGCTGTGACCAACCTAGACAGCATATTAAAAAGCAGAGACATCACTTTGCTGACAGAGGTCCGTCTAGTCAAAGCTTTGGTTTTTCCAGTAGTCATGTATGGATGTGAGAGTTGGACCATAAAGAAGACTTGAGTGCTGGAAAGCTGATGCTTTCGAATTGTAGTGCTGGAGAAGACTCTTGTCTCCTGGCAAGGAGATCAAAGCAGTCAATCCTAAAGGAAATCAACCCTGAATACTCATTGGAAGGACTGTTGCTGAAGCTGAAGCTCCAATACTTTGGCCACCTGATACGAAGAGCCAACTCGTTGGAAAAGACCCTGATGCTGGCAAAGATGGAAGGCAAAAGGAGAAGGGGGTGGCACAGGATGAGATAGTTGGATAGCATCACCAACTCAAGGGACAGGAATCTGAGCAAATTCTCAGGAGATGGTGAAGGACAGGGAAGCCTGGTGTGTTGCAGTCCACGTGGTCACAAAGAGTCAGACACGACTTAAGCAACTGAACAACAGCAAAATAAGATCTTCAGAGGGTGTGCAGAGAAAGGGGCCTGGCCGGTGTAATTTCTTTAGAAAATAAATTTTAGACTAGGAGTTTGGGTTTGTGAGTAGCCTGTTCACTGCTCATGAATAAGAATAAATGTCAGTTTCCAGATGGTGAAATGGCTTTCTTAAGGAGTTTAACAGCCCCCAGTAATTTGCATTATTCATTTGAGTCATTCCTTTATGAAATACCTTCCCAGGTGGCCCTAGTGGTAAAGAATATGCTTGCCAATGCAGGAAATGCAGGAGACACAGGTTTGATCCCTGGGTTGAAAAGATCCCCGAAAAAGGAAATGGCAACCCACTCCAGTGTTCTTTCCTGGGAAATCCCATGGACAGAGGAGCCTGGTGGGCCACAGGCCATGGGATCACAAAGTGTCGGACGTGACTGAGCACGTACATTTACAAAATATTTCAGCCACTTCCCATGTTGTTACGAACAGCAGTTTGAATGGCGGAGGCATCGTGCCGTCTGCAACCCCCGTCTGCGGGTTTGCTGGTCCTGTCCATGAACTCATTGTAATTTTTGTTCACGTGTGGATTGCCTTGCTCTGGGCTTATCCAAGGTCATTACTCTCAGGTCTGTTTTGCCCCTTGTTTCCATGAGGCCCGGGGGCGAAGGTCTTGGGGGTTCCAGCTCTGCTCCTGCTCCCCAAACTTTGGGTGGTCATAGCCCTTTGCGACCCCTTCCCCGCTCTTCCTCGCCTGTCTGAGTGTGAACTGGGGGTGGCGCGGCTAGACGTTGGGCTGCTGGGATGACTCTTGACAGGTACAGCCCCTGTCCTCAAGGTATCAGTCTCCTGGTGGTCTTCAAGTCCCTGGTGATGCGTGTCACTGAGGAGGAGTTAGGGGCTTCCGGTGTGTGCCGGGGAGTCCATTAAAAGTGGACAGAGAAGAGGTTAAGGATTCAGAGTCTAGGTTCACATCCTGGCTCCACTTCCCACTCTGTGACCTTGGGCAAGTGACCTCACCTCTCTGAGCCCTAGTTGTTTTTTTTTTTTTTTTAACTTATTTATTTTTAATTGAAGGATAATTGCTTTACAATGTTGTGTTGGTTTCTGCCATACATCAACATGAATCAGCCATGTCCCACCTCCCACTCCATCCCACCCCTTTAAGTGGTCACAGAGCCCTGGTTTGGGCTCCCTGCGTATGTGCGTGCGTGCTTAGTCACTTCCACGGTGTCCGACTCTGTGCGACCCTACGCCCTGTAGCCCCCCAGGCTGCTCTGTCCATGGGGATTCTCCAGGCAAGAATACTGGAGTGGGCTGCCATGCCCTCCTCCAGGAGATCTTCCCAACCCAGGGATCGAACCCATGTCTCTTTTGTCTCCTGCTTTGGCAGGCGGGTTCTTTACCGCTAGCGTCACCTGGGAAGCCTTCGAGTTCCCTGAGTCATACAGCAAATTCCCACCGGCTGTGTATTTGTATGTTTCCAGGCTAGTCTCTTTGTTCAGCAATATCAAGCGCTTCACAAGTTTGCATGTCATCCTTGCACAGGGGCCCCGCTGATCCTCTGTATCATTTCAATTTTAGTGTACATGCTGCCAAAGCAAGTACTGGGCTTAGTTTTGATCTCTGTCAAGCGAGGATGATGGCATACGACTCAGAGGTTGTTGCAGGGGTTCCTGAGGCTACATACGTGAAGCTCCTAACACAGGACCAGGTACACAGGGTCGGCACCTAGAACAGAGCCACTCATGCCTGGGCACCCAGGATCGGGCATGTAGGCCCGGGCCTCAGCCAGGTCGAGCTGCTGCTGTCTTTACAGCTGTTGCTGAGTGAAGAGCAAGCCAGGACTCAGAATTGCTCGCCTGGGCAGGGGACAGGGCTGCACACCCGCCCTTCAGGCCAGGAGGCCACTTCGTAGGTGGACTTGGAGGACGTGGAGATCAGCAGAACCTTGACACGGAAGGCCGAGCCTCCCACCTTCCTGCAGTGGGGGAGCTTCCTACAGGAACTCACGCCCCCAGGGAAGAAATGAGTCCCCGCCACGAGCCTGTGAAACTTGTAACCCCAGCTTCGACCTCTGACTGGGCTTCAGGCTCTTGGTGCTGAGTCCTTTCTAATTCCAGCCCCACCCCGGACAGCCGTTTGGATAGCCGGAGAGGCTGGGAGGGCTGGCCCTCCCTGGAAGTCTGTGGGCGGCATTGCTGTCTCGCTTTTGCCAGAGGGGAAAATGAAAACCTCTCGAGCTCCAGGCCTGGTGCCTGTTGGCTCCAAGGGCGTGTTTGCAGATGGCCATCCTTCCTGCCTTCCCACCTGCTGGAGACCACCCTGCACTCCCAGCGTGTCCGTGTGTGTCCAGCAGGGGGCACTCACCCATTGAACCAGGGACAGGGCTCTGCTCTGAACCGCCTTCAACCAGGGAAAAGGCATCCCGAAAGGTCCCTGGTGCAGTTTCCTTGATTACCATCAGCCGCTCCACCTTGACTTTTCTCAGCCTCAGATTTGGTGGGGGCAAATCCTGGGGAGTTTGCAAAATTGTATTTTAATTTTCAACTGGCAGAGATTCACTGCCTATTAAAAAGAGATTAGAAATGACCGTATGAAACAAACACACAAAACTCCGGACAACTCAGCTCAGAGTGTTCTGACACCCCAGCTGCTCCGTCAAAGAGACCCCGGGTTCTGCTGCAGCCTCCATGTGGAGGAGGATTCACGGCCTGGCCTGGGGCCGCTGCACAGGAGGATGCACCCCCCTCCACTGTGTCTAAGCAGAGGCCTGGGGAACTCTGTGGGGTGCCCCGGCCAGCAGTGTGCTGGGTCTTTAAATATCCGACGCCATATGTGTGGGTGGATTGGGAGGGATGAGAGGGGGCTGATGAATGTGCCATTAATGAGCCGAGTTCCACTGGGAATAATTCTCCCTTTGTGTCCCCAGCACCATCCCAGCTGCCGCCCATGTGGATCTCACTGCCCCATCCTCAGAATATGCATCTTTGCCTTCCGCCCCAGCTGGTGATGGAGTCGAAGCTTCCGTTCCCTCCTGCCAACGTCTGGCCAAGGACTTAAGCAGGTATTGTACAGAACCCTCTCTCCTAGCTGCTGCCCCCAGAGAGGAGGGGCCTGGCCATCTCTGCCCCATAAACCCTGACGGAGCTGCATTTAGGAGGGTGCCAAGAGGGCGTTGAGAGTTTGGGCCTGTGATGCCAAGTATGATCGTTTGGCCTGTGGTTGATCTGAAGTTTACCCTTGCAAGCAAACGCTCCATGTAACAGTGGGGACACCTTGTGTGAGCGTTCATGTATTAGTATTAGTCGGCGTATTCCAGAGAAGCAGTACCAATAGGATATATATTCACATACACAGGCATAACTTACTTTATTGTGCTTTGCAGATACTGCGTTTTGTATGGAGTGAAGGCTTGTGGCAACCCTGAGATGGGAAGTCTGTTGGTGACATTTTTCCAACAGCGTTTTTTTCACTTCATGTTTCCGTGCCACATCCAGCTTTCTCACTACTGTATGTGTTACGATCATCTGTGACTAGTGATCTTTTGCATCTCTGCCTATTTTATTTATTTGCCCATACTGGCTCTGAGTTGTAGCACGTGGGATCTTTGGTTGTGGTATGCAGACTTTTAGTTGCAGCATGTGGGGTGTAGTTCCCTGACCAGGAATGGAACCCAGGCCTTTAGCCACTGGACCACCAGAGAAATGCCTGTGATCAGTGAGTTTTGATGTTACTGTTGCAAAAAGATTATGACGCACGGAAGGCTCAGTGATTAGCATGTTTCAGCAGTATTTTTTTTTTAATTAAGGTATGTACACTGCTTTTTTTACACATAGTACAGCTCACTTATTAGTCTACAGTATAGTATAAAAATTTTTTTTTTGCACTGGGAAACCAAAAAATTCTTGTCACTCACTTTATTGTGATACTTTCTTTATTATGGTGGTCTGAAACCAAACCTGTAATGCCTCTGAGGTCTGCCTCTTTAGCCTGGAGTAGGAAATGGCAACCCACTCCAGTATTCTTGCCTGGAGAATCCCATGGACAGAGGAGCCTGATCGTGGGATCTTTGGTTGTGGTATGCAGACTTTTAGTTGCAGCATGTGGGGTGTAGTTCCCTGACCAGGAATGGAACCCAGGCCTTTAGCCACTGGACCACCAGAGAAATGCCTGTGATCAGTGAGTTTTGATGTTACTGTTGCAAAAAGATTATGACGCACGGAAGGCTCAGTGATTAGCATGTTTCAGCAGTATTTTTTTTTTAATTAAGGTATGTACACTGCTTTTTTTACACATAGTACAGCTCACTTATTAGTCTACAGTATAGTATAAAAATTTTTTTTTTGCACTGGGAAACCAAAAAATTCTTGTCACTCACTTTCTTGTGATACTTTCTTTATTACGGTGGTCTGAAACCAAACCTGTAATGCCTCTGAGGTCTGCCTCTTTAGCCTGGAGTAGGAAATGGCAACCCACTCCAGTATTCTTGCCTGGAGAATCCCATGGACAGAGGAGCCTGACAGGCTACAGTCCATGGGGTCACAAAAAGTCAGACACGACTGAGTGGCTTAGCATGCACTACCTCTTTAGAGAGAAATTTATTTTAAGGGATTGGCTCATACAGATGTGGAGACTGGCAAATCCAAAATTTGCAAGGCAGGCCAGCAGGCTGGAGACCTGGGGAAGAGCTGATCTTGTAAGCGGAGTTTAAAGGCCACGTCCTGGCAGACCTCCCGCTTCTTTGGTGGATCTTATTCTTTTTGTCTTGAAGCCTTCAACTGATTGGGTGAGGTCCACCCACATTATAAAGGGTAATCTTCTTATTCAAAGTCTACTGGGTTAAATGCTACTTTCATTGGAAAAGTCCCTAATGCTCAGAAAGACTGAGGACAGGGGAAGAAGAGGGTGTCAGAGGATGAGATGGCTGGATGGCATCACTGATGCAATGGACATGAACTTGGGCAAACTTCGGGAGATGGTGAGGGACAGGGAGGCCTGGTGTGCTGCAGTCCATGGGTCACACAGAGTCGAACAGGACTGGGTGACTGAACAATAACGACTCATCTAAAAAAATATCTTCTCAGTGACATCTACAGTGGTGTTTGACTAAATGAGTATGATGGCCAAGTCAACGCTTAGAATTAACCCTCACAGCAAGTAGTCAGAAATCCTGTTTCATGCAAAACAATTGATGCTGGTTAGGGACTTTTCTGCTTAGCTACTAAGTCCGCTGAAGAATGTTCTTGGACAGCTTTTTCTTGTGTAGAGCTAAACACACCTTGATGTGTTGTGAATGGGCAGCCTGTGACCTCAGAAAGTCTACTCCTGGGGAGTCAGTAGGTGGGGATGGAGCTAGTCCCAGTCCCTCTTATCTGGATGGTGCATCTTGGAGTAGAAGCTCTTTCCCTCCCATCATCTCCTGAGATCAACCTGCTGCTCTGCTGGTCTGGAGACCCAGAAGGATGGGTGGGATAATTTATCTGCAATCCCTCAACTCCTTGGTGGCAGAGCAGGAAGCTCATCCTACCCATCCTGCTAGGGGACTGCCTTATCTACTGCTGCTGGCCTCAGACTGAGCGAGAAAGGTCTGGGAAGCCTGGCTTCTGGTGGTGAGATTGCATGAGCATTCATTCGTGGGTGTTTGGGGAGACCCTCTTGGTTTGCCTTAGGACATAGTAGGTGCTTGATAAAAATGTGTTAAAGAAAGAAGTAAGGTTCTTAAATAGTCTGCCCTTTAGTTTCTTAAAAAGTAAGCATACATCTACCATCTGATCTAGGAAAGCCACTTTCAGATATTTATCCATGAAAAATGAAAATATGTATCTACCTAAAAACTTGTATGTTTACAGCAGCTTTATTTATAATCACCCCCAAACTGAAACAACCCAAATGTCTACCAGCTGGTAAATGAATAAACAAATTCTGGTCTATTTATCCTATAGACTACTGCTCGGCCTGAAAAGAAAGAAACCACTGATTCATGTAATAAGATAGATGAATCTTAAGTATATTATGCTAAGTGGGAAAGGTCAGGCTCAGAAGACTACATTTTGTGTGAGTCCATTTATTTGATCTTCTGGAAAAGGCAAGGCTGTAAGGAATGGACACCATGTCGGTGGGTGCCAGGGCTGGGGGCTGGGTTTGGGAATTGACTACAGAAGGCCATGGGAGATCTTTAGCAGGCGATAGAAATGTTCCATGTCTTGATGGTTGTGGAGGTTACATGTCAAAGTTCTTGGAACTCTACATCTGAAAAGGATGAATTTCACTGTCAATAAGTTATATCTCAATTTAAAAAAAAGTTATGACAGCCCATAACTGCCACTTAGGGTAGCCTCTACCTTTAGGTTACATCTTTTAAAAAAGCAAAATTTGAAACATAAAATAAGGAAAAAGAACCAAGCTTATCCAAGGGCTGGAGTAAGTTTTTGATGAAATCACACACACAAACTGCACCCAAAACAACTATGTCATCTAGACCATACCGAAAATACAGTCATCCAGACTGCACCGTAAGTATAGTCTGGTACCGTAGCCCATCTGCTCAGCCCTCCCTGACGTCACCTGGGTTGCACATTTTAAACCTCACACATGAGGTGCATCTGGTTCACCTCACCCCTGGGGTTTATTCCTTGGAGCCAGTCTTCTTGGGTTGCTTCTGAATCTCATTCATTCATGCATATGAGGGTTCAGTAGTATGAACTTGGGGTTTTCTGGGCTATAGATGGGCATTGCCCCTGTGGCTCTTACAGCTCACTGGGGAAGACAGCTGAGCAAGCAGTCTTTAATGGGTCAGAAGAGGGGTGCAGTGCCGGGCGGTAGAGGAACCTCTTTCCATCTAGGTGACTAGGGAAGGTTTCCCCCGGGGAGGTGACTTCCAAGCTGAGAGCTGAGGGCTGAACGGACTTAACTATGTATGGGCAGGGCAAGGCGCAGCGTCTGCAGAAACCTCAACGATAGAGACGGGAGCAAAGCTGAAGGGTCTTGTGGAGGAGGCGGGGCTGGGGGTGGCCCAGGGCACAGAGGCAGGTGGTCGGCGCACCGTGGCTCATGGGAAGGATTGGGGGGCTTTATCATTTTTCTTGGTGGAATTTTTTTTAATGTATTTCTTTTAAAATTTGAGTGTGCTGGATCTTTTTTGCAGTGTGTGGGCTTTCTCCAGTTGCACGGAATGGGGGCTTCTCTCTAGTTGTGGCACACGGGCTTAGCTGCCCCGTGGCACGTGGGGTCTTCCTGGACCACAGGCGGATTGAACCCGTGTCCCCTGCATCGGCAGGCGGATCCTTAACCACTGGGCCACCGGGGAAGTCCTAATAGATTTCTTTTAAGAATAGTTTTAGATTTACCAGAAAACTGAGACGATAGTGTAGAGAGTTCCCATTTACACACGCATAACTATCACTCACTCATTCACCATTTCCCCTGGTACTAACACCTTAACAATAGCATGGTACATTTGATACAATTCGTGAACCAATACTGACACATGATTATTAACTCAAGTCCATAGTTTATTCCGATTTCCATATTTTTTTCTCCTAATGCCCTTCTTCTGTCTCAGGACCCCATCCGAGACATGACATGGCATTTAGTCTTCACGTCTCCTGAGGTTCCTCTTGGCTGTGACAGTGACCTTGACCATGTTTGTTTTGAGGAGGACGGGTCAGGCGTTTTGTAGGATATCCCATAGTTGAGATTTGTCTGGCATTTTTCTTCTGATCAGACTTACGCGGTGTGGGGAGGAAGATCACAGAGGTTAAATGCCGTTTTCATCACATTATGTCAAGGGTGCTTACTCTCAGCGTGGTTTATTTCTGTTCGTGTTGACCTTGATCACTCGGCTGCGGTCGTGTTTGCCAGATTTCTCCACTGTCAAGTTTCTCTTTTTTCCCCTTTTCCATATTGCCCTCTTTGGAAGGAAGTCACTGTGGGCATACCTCAAGACTGGAGCATTGTACCCCTTCTTTTACGGGGATTATCTATCCACAAATTTTTGGAAATTTATATGGGAGATTTGTCTCTTCTCCCTCACTTATTAATGTATTTAGTCATTTATCTATATCACTCTGGACTCAAGGGTATCTATTTTATGAGCTAAACAGTACAATACTACTTTATTTGGTTACTCAGATTGTTGTTCCAACTTTGACCACTGAATCGTTGGCGCTTAGGGCTTTATTTTAAGAAGGTCCAGAAGCCCCAAGGCAGGCAGAGATTTGAGCAGATTTGCATTTTTGAAGGATCTCTCCAGCTGCTTGGCAGGGCAGGAGTGGTTGCAGGGTGGATCAGGGCCCCCAGGGTTTAGGGCTCTGCGTCCTGGCCCAGTGGATTGGACCGGGCATCTCAGCTGTGCCTTCAGGGTTGCCAGCTCCACCCTCCACCCTTTCCATGGCTGCTTTTTACAACAGGGCTGTGGCCTGGATCCAGGGATCCACATAAATCCTGTCTTTTTGCCTTTGCCAGGTCCTTGGAAGTTTTCAAAGCAAGTTTCAAAAATGCACAGATGAAAATTTCATTTCACTGAGATGGAGGTTGTTATTCAGGTCTGGGCTAGAGTCCGAGGTCCCCGCTGGTCTCATGATTCAGAGATAAACCCTTCATCAGTACGATCTCCAGGCTTACCTGGTGGCTCAGTTGGTCGAGAGTCTGCCTTCAAAGCAGGACATCTGGGTTTCGTTCCTGGGTCGGGAAGATCCCCTGGAGGAGGAAATGGCAACCCCCTCCAGTATTCTTGCCTGGAAAATTCCATGGACAGAGGGTCCTGGTGGGCTACAGCCCGTGGAGTCACAGAGAGTCGGACACGACTGAGCAACTAAACCACCCCCAGTGCCCGTTTCCAGCCAGGCCTCTCTCGCTGGAGCTGGCACACGCTCTGTGTTTTCTCCATGCTCAGGCGACTGCAGTGGCTTTGTCGTCCCCTTTTTGGGCTTGGAGGGGACCAGGAGGGCATCGAGACCGGCATCTTAACAAAGAAAGCCCAAGGCACATCTCATTACAGAATCGACAGATGTTCTGTTCTTGCAAGCACGCCGGGTGACTTCCTGCAGCCTCCTCCTGCTTCTGATGGCTGCTGTGGAAATGATGACATCAACCCACATTTCCAGTGCAAATGGCTTTTCTCCGGGGTTTTCCCACCCCACCCCTCCCCCGTGCCCATTGCTAATCATTAGGCCTCAAGCCTCGGGGAGAACAGATGTGACTTTGACATAGTCCAAGGGAGGGGAGGAGGAAAGAGAGCTTCAGTTTCTCTGCTTCCCAGCCCTGCCCGAAGCAAAGAGCTCGTCCTGGGAGGGACACTGTCCCCTGGGGTGGCAGCGCTCCGACAGGCCCTCCTTGCTCCTGCAGCACGGCCCGTCCATGGCCTTTGTGCTCCGCAGACACTCTGACCTACTAAAGCTGTTTGGAAGGCGTTATGCAGCAATTAATTGAGCTTTGAGAGGCTGAAGCCTGGCACAGCGTCTGAAGATAAAGCATTTCCAGGAATGCAGGTCCAAAGCCCTCACTCTTACCAAGGCAGCCACCGCTGACCACGGGCCTTGGGACCTTGGAGGGCTTGTGGCAAAGAGCCTGCTATGTTGGCGCATGGCCAGGCAGACGTGAGCCTGAGTACACATCAGAGCTGACCTCCCCTCTGCCTGCCGGGGACGGTTGTCCTTAAGGAAACAGTAACTTGGAAACCTGGCCAACGGCTGCCTGCATGGCCCGGAAGGAATGAGAAGGGGGAGGGGTGCGGGGGGGCGGGCAGCTGAGCTTCTTGCAGGGAGGAAGCTGGTTCCATATTGATGCAGGAAGGCCAGGGAACAACATCCCTGAAAAATGCCACCCTGAACGCAGCCGGGGGTTTGGGGAGAGGCAGGCTGTCTGGGCTCACCAGGGCGTCTGGTGAGATGTCCCCAGCCCCTGCCTGTATCCGCAGCCCCCAAGAGCTCTTGGGTCTGTCAGTCTTTCTCCTGGATTTGAGAGCTTTGCCCAGCAGGAGAGGGAGCGGAAAGCCCTGCTCCCTGGCCCCACCTAGGGTGGTGCCCTCCTCCTGCCAGGTCTGGGGAGTGGACCCCTTGAGAAATACTGCACATCCTTGCACACAGAGCCAGTTCATTTGTCCACTCACAGCTCAGAGGTTAATTTTGTAGGTGGTAGTTTAGTTGCTAACTCATATGCAACTCTTGTGATTCCACGGACTGTAGCCTGCCAGGCTCCTCTGTCCATAGGATTTCCCAGCCAAGAATACTGGAGTGGGTTGCCATGTCCTCTTCCAGGGGATCTCCCCGACCCAGAGATCGAACCCCCATCTCCTGCATTTGCAGCTGGATTCTTTACCGCAGAGCCCTCAGGGAAGCTGATCAGGACCATTCTTGGGTTTGCTGATGATGAGCCGCTGCACCAAGCAGACTGGGGTCTGATCCAGCCTCATGGTCCATTTCAGCCACTCTCCTGCCTATCAGACCCGCTTCTTGCAGGGCAGCCTGGGCGTGGCTATGTTGCCAAGCATCCCCATCCTGGCGGGACCAGCAGAGGCTGTCTGATCTGGGCCTCCCCGGCTTTCAGTCATTTTCAAGAACGGGCCCCAGTGTTTGTGAGCTGCTCGGCTTCCCATTGTTTGTGGTGGACGTGTCCAGGAGCTACACCTGACTGACTTCAGCCACAGGAGCCCAGGGAGGGAGGGAAGCTGGTACCCTCTCTGCAAACGCAGTGCAGCAGAAGGTGGACTCCCCAGTCTGGGCGGAGCCCGCATGGAGTGGGCGGCCCCATGCTCCAGCCCTCAAATTCTTCTTCCCATTTCTGGAGGGTGATGGAGAGCAGGCCACGAGGCAGCGCTCCCCTGACCCTGCTTATTGGGGCACAGCTTGGACATCCCTGCTGGGCTGAAGTCCCAGGACCCTGTCCAAAGCCTGGAAGAGAGTCCGACCTGATTTGGGGCTCAGTGAGGAGCAGGGGGTGGCCTTGGAAGTTTGCGGAGCCAGTGAGGGCCTGCCTGGCCCAGCTCCGGTTTGGTGGGAGGTATCAGAGCAGCGAGAAGCCTGCAAGCTCACCATTCCCAGTGGTGCCCCGGACCCTATGTTAGGTTGGCTGCCACTTTATAATTGTAGATTTTGCATTTCAAGGGGCTGCTTTTCTTCCAAACCAAAGATATGCCTTTGACCCCTCAGACCCAGGTATAAGCGGGGTTGCCAGGAACAGGTGGAGATGTAGACCCTCGAATTGAAGGAGGAGCCGGGAAGGAGACAGGACCCAAGGAGGCAGGGTGGGAGAAGGGCTCCTTGTCAGGACATGCTCAGCTCAGGGCCCCCATCTCCAGTTGCTGGGCCTTTGCTGGTGAGTCCGTTTCTGTTACACTTTGACTCAGGAGATGAAGTTGCAGGCGAGATGGTCTCAGTGGCAGGACGTGCTGAGCGCGCCGAGTCTCAGTGGTCCTGTAGTGCATCCTCTGCTTTGTTTCTGTCCATCTGTCCGTCTGGACATCCCCCTATCCAGTCCTCCACTCATTTGTGTCCCTCCACCCACTCAGCACACACATCCTGGGTGGATTCTATGCCATATCCCATGATGACACAGCACAGGGGAAGGTGCATAAAGTCGGAGAGATGGGCTCCTGGCCCATCTGTGAGCTGTGTGACCTTGGACAAGTTACCTGACCACTCTCAGCCTTTGTTGACCCATCTGTGAAATCAGTCTGGGTAGTACCCACCTCTTGGAGGTAACTGTGAGGAGTAAACGAGGTCAGTGAAAAATGTCACCTGGTGCTCCACAGGTGAAAAGTGAAAGTTGTTCAGTCGTGGCCACAAGGGAAGCCCAGCAATACTGGAGTGTGTAGCCTATCCCTTCTCCAGGGGATCTTCCCAACCCAGGAATCGAACTGGGGTCTCCTGCATTGCAGGTGAATTCTTTACCAACTGAGCTATCATTTACTCAGCATCAACTCCCCTGATGCCCAGAGATGCTGGGAGAACGGGGACAGACAGAGAAGGCTTTTCTGTAGACAGACACAGTGTGATCAGCATGTAGGCTGTCCAGCAGAGTTGAGAACAGAGGACCCAGCAGAGCCAGGCTGGAAGGCACCTCGGGGAGGGGGAGCCACACATGCAAGGCCTGGTGGGAGGCTCAGCAGTTTCCAGCAGCAGGTCGGGAGAAGCCTAGGGGGACCAGGAGGAGGATGTGGCAGTGATTTTCAGATCTGCAGCCAGGCTGGGAAGTTCCATAAGTGAAAGGATTGTCTCCTGTTTTTAAGTAGGGGACAGTCACGACTGGATTTAGTCTGGGAAACTGTCTCTGGAGGCCAAGGGGAG
The DNA here is from genome assembly GCA_006410675.1 of Oreotragus oreotragus. Taxonomy (NCBI): domain Eukaryota; kingdom Metazoa; phylum Chordata; class Mammalia; order Artiodactyla; family Bovidae; genus Oreotragus; species Oreotragus oreotragus. Next base: position 1,156,625 of record SJYX01000584.1, on the reverse strand, counting down.
GATGGATGGCGAGGAGAGGCTGGAAGTCTCTGGACCACTGGAGTTATTACCATGGTCCAAAGGGAGGCAATGGTGGCCTAAACTAGGGCAGTGGCCATGGGATTGGGAAGGATAGGAGTTGGTCTTTCGGGCTTGCATTCCTTCATTCTGCTGTGGGCTGGCTTGAAGCTGGGGGCTGGGGATATAGTGGTGCCCCCAAAGACACAGGCACATTCTTCTGAAGGAGATCCTGCAGGAATGGCCCTTCCCGGCTGGACTGTGATTCTGGGCAGGAGCTCCTGGATGAGTCTCCCGGTCTCCGAGGCCCTCTGCCAACATTTCCTCCCATCCTGCCCTGGCTGGGCTCAGGGTGGAAGGGGTGCAGGGCCCACATGGTTCCACTCAGGATGGAGCCCCTGGTGTTTCCTTCTGGCTCCTTGGGGATGACTCGCCCACCTTGTGACCCACCTCAGCAGCCCTGACCCCGACTCTATCTAAAAACCATCTCCCTGAGCACCATCATCCCCTGGTGTCTTCGCGAAACCAGAGTCTGAGGCCTTCTCAGGTTTCCATAACACGGCTCCCCATTTTTATTGTCCCCATTGTATAGATGGGAAAGCTGAGGCTCAGTGAGGTCAGGGCCTTGCCTAAGGTCACAAGCTCCTAGAGCAAAACTGAGGTGGGAGGTGTTTGGGTTGGGTCATCTCCGGGACTCCTGCAGGATGCCTGCCAGCTTCTGACGCCTGAATGAGGCGCTCTGGGCTTTGGTGACCCAGAGATGCTGTTAAGAGTCAGTGAAGCAGGGACACGGAGTCCTCCGCTGGACAAAGTGACTTGCTTTTTCACAAAACAGCTGCAGCAGCAGGTAATCTGGATGAGCACTTGCTATATACCTGGCACAACTGTACTAAGAACTTTTCATATATCATCTCATTTAAATCTTACACTGTCCATGTTGGTGGGAAGGTACGATTATTATCATTTCCATTGCACAGATGAGAAAACAGGAACAGGAGAGTTAAGTAACTTCTTTGGGTCAGTTTAAGGATTCAGATGAGTGAAAACATTCCCCACTCACTTTTTTGATTTAGGTGTCTGGGGAAGAGAGTTTAAGTCAGACCTCGTTCCTGGGCACCGCGCCTGGCCGTCTCTCCCAGTACCACACACACAGAAATCAGGACTTGCCATCGAGGAGGGTGA